>VDFB02000015.1:518039247-518104166 GCA_007258455.2 Sequoia sempervirens
TCTCTCTCTCCCTCTCTCTCAATTTTCTCTCTCTCTTTCTCTCTCTTTCTCTCTCTTTCTCTCTCTTTCTCTCTCTCTATCTTAGGTCTCTCCCTCCCTCTCTCCTTCCCACCCTACCTAGACAACTCTCTCTCTCTCTCTTAAAATTATCCCTCCCTCTAAAGACATACATAAATACATACTTACGTACATACAAGCATAATACATATGTACATACAATCCTACATACATAGAAGCATACATGTACATATGTAGATACAATCTTACATATACATATAGGCATACATACATACATGCATTGATACATGCATACATACATACATGCATACATACATACATACAAGCATGCATACATACATACAAGCATGCATACATATATACATACATACATGACATACAAGCATGCATACATACATACAAGCATGCATACATATATACATACATACATGACATACAAGCATACATGTACATACAAACATACAAATATATAAACACACATTCAATAGAGTAGCATTTAACATAAAAGAAAGACATAACTCGAGTGTGTTATACTGTGCTCACGTTATGTATTGCTAAACATGTCTTGCACAAACACAAAAAACCTTGTCAAAACTAAGATATAATGTGTGCCCATTATAACTCACTTGTGTTATATCTTGTTTTGGGAATCCCCAAGCCTTAGGTTTGGTATTTTCCTTGGAATACCAACCCAAAGGCTTGGAGGGCCTTCCCAATGACTAGAGACATGTTTTTGCAAATTCTACAATATTTCACATAATCGGGTTCGTGCTCACCATCAGGATTGCACATATTTCAATGTTGAACAAATCAAATACCTGGGTAATGTTAGGCTCTCTCTTAGCTATCCAACGATGTAATTTTTTTCCCTTTTTAAAAATATTAATCCTTTCATCTATAATTTCTTTTGTTTGTGTCTCTCTTTTCTAGAAAAAGGCAGTGTTTGGTGTTTTTTTTGTTATAAATTAACCGTTCATCAAAATTTCAACTAAATTACATTTTTAGAAACTATACTCCATTTTACAAAAAAATTAAAAAAAAAAAAATCATTAGTTTCCAAAATTTGTAGGGGTAGCATGGCCAAAATTCTATTTTTCAGGAAGTGTCCACTTTGAAATTTAGTAAAAAAACAAATATTCATTAAAAATTTATTATAAAAATCATGCATCAACTACATATTGTTAACCAATTTCTCACTGAAGCAATTTTAAAAATACTAAAAAAAATTTCACTGTGCTAGGTACACACAAAAGTTGCTATGTTATATTTTTTTGACAAAAACAACACCAATTTTTATTCATCCCTCTTTTGAACCCCTTAATCTCAACCATTTTCAAAATAAATTAGTAGTTTAGAAAGTAGACTCAAAGCACTATGATCCTTACTTTTGTTGCATCTCAAAATATTGAGTGTAACTATCCTCAATTTCACATCCAAGGTCAGTATTTCTTGGTTTCAAAAATAAAAGTGGCCACTTAAGCACCCTTTTTGGCCCCCCATCTTTTTGCACTTACCCATACCTCATCACATGCTCAATCCTCTGCTTGATACATATATGTTAGCTGATAGGAAATCTTCTCACTCTGTGATCCAACATCAGTGGATCTATAAAACAGGCCATATCACCATTAGGTTCACGCCATAGACATAGGGAGTCAAATCGATCTATGAATCGACCACCGGTAACTGCTCTACCTTGACTAGTCTCTTCATCATTGTTGTGTCCTATCAAAAATCATATACTACTCTCTCACCATGGATAAGGATCCATAGAATCCTCCATATGTCCTCAAGTGTAGTGGTTGCCTCTCCAGTTGGCAAGTGAAAAGATGAAGACTCTGACTGCCACCTCTCTACCAAGGTGGTCATCATAGACTTGTGTGCTCAAATCTTGAGCATCCATGCAATGTATCACAATTCGACTGAATCTGGGAAGTCTCTCTCTAGCTTGTGAAACTCAGTAATAAAATAGAACAACAATTTAGGTCATCACTCTCAAGAAAAAAATGGTTTAAGAACCGTCTACAAACATTCAACCCACAATGTTAAAAACTTGCTCAAAATTAGAAGACAGATTGAAAAAAAAAATCAAACAAGCTCAAACTTTTAGTTTTAGTAATAATGATTCTTCCTATGGTGATAGTGGCCTTCCTAGGCAATAGCAACCTCTGTTATAGTGATAGTGGAGAAATTTTGTAATAGCGACCTTCCTCAAAAGTGATCGCGACTAGTTTTTTAACAAAACTAACTGCTATCGATAGTGATGACATTTTTTAAAAGCGGTTGACAATAGTGTAGACTTTTAGAAATAGTGGTGATATTATGCAACTGCAATTACTTTTTGCAAGTGCAGCTAGACTGCAAAAGGTGATAGTAGAAAAATTAGGGCAATAGCATTAAAAAAGAAAAATTACTGCTATCACCTAAATAGTTTTTGAAAATTAAATACACAAATGAGAAAGGAAAAATGTGAGAAACAAGAATGTATGTAGTGTGATACCTATGCCAACGCAATGTGGGGCACCCTAAATTCTTGCCATAGCAACTTGACAATTGCAGAAGAAAAATCTCCAGAGACAAGAATTTAAAAAGGCCAAGAGTGAAAATGAGGGGTAATTCCACCCTAATTACCAATTTTAACCCCCAAAACCCTAATTTCTTACCTAGGAAGCCCTCCTAGGTTGAAATTATGATTTCCTGAGAACATCTGAACTTTCAACAAGGGTCCTATAAGCTTAATTTTTCATCCTCTACACATCTGAACTAAAAGTAAACCTTGTCATGATACTAACCTAAAAAATATTTTTTTTGGCCAACCTCTCAAGGGGGTAGCTCAGCATCCTACCATCTTTCTGTTGATTGATGGTGCACAATGGGGCATATAAATTTTTTCAAATCTTGATCTTAACATCAAATTATTTGAAACAAAGCAACCAGTACTTTGTCTCAAAGAGGGGAAAAATGTAGACATGTAAAAATGACCTAACACATATCACACATCCTAAATGGCATTTTCATCATCAACATCATTATAATGTAGTATCACTACATTTTACATCATTTACATCAAAAACCCTAATTTCCTCTATTAATTAAATATCTTAAATTATTTAATTAATTGACTATTTTATCATTTTGGACTAATTAAATAAATTTAATTTATTTAATAAAGCCTTAATATATCTTTATTCATCCCGATTAATTAAATAACATCAATTATTTAATTATGTCACTAATTTACCCTATTCCCCTAAAATCACTTAAAATATTATTACTTAATAGTATAATTAAATCACTTTCCCCCTTTCTAAAAAGAATAATTAAATTAATTATTCAAACATCAACAAACAAATATAACTTTATTTGTAAAAGTCAAACATGACTTGCACGTTCAACTCAAAAAGCTTAATTAATTAATTACCCTCACCCCCTTATGTGATTGAGAAAGTTACAATCACCGATTGCTCACTCTGATTGGCTAACTAATCATCTATTTCCTAACCTATTCATCTACATTCTTCAACCCCACTAACCTCTTCATCTATTTCCTCAATTCCACTTAACACTCAAATTGATTCCATCAATCACAATGATTACGTAATCAAAATCCACTAGTATTTCCAATCTAATTTCTCTCAACAGTTTTGAACATAAAATATATATAACAATCCTCTTCATCCTAAAAAATGATCAGAGAGTTGACATATTTTGTGCAACAAAGTAATGCTAAATTAACAATTGATTTTTTTGAGAGTTTTTACACACATCTTCAATCACTATTCACACATTGATGCTTTTGCAAATGCATAATGGAGGCTTCACATCAATACAACAAAATTCAACATCATTGTGGATATACTTTTACATGAGATGCGTAACAATATTAGTTAATTGAATATATTGCATGCTTCTCATTTGCATTATTTGATTTCATTGAATTTAGTAATTTATATTGTTCATTTTATGAGTAATGGGTATGGAATCTGTCTTTCGTTTGAATTAAATCTCATTTAATTCACTTATTTTTTATTTCATTATCATCTTGATTTCCCCTTACATAATTGCATGCTCCTATTTTAAAATGTAGGTGTGAAGGTGGGCTTTAGGAACAAGAGTTGTGAGATGATTAGACCCAAAAAGTGTAGGAAAGTAGAGTTTGGTCTAAGAATCTATATAAAATGGATAATAGGACCATGGTTGATCATGTTTTATATGTGGGGAAAGAAATTTGTAGTAATAATCAACTATCTCATATTTCAAGTGTCATTTTTAATTGTACTGAAGTGAACTATTCCATTTGATTTCAACTTAGATAAAATGTAGTGGAGTTTTTGTAGTGACAATATTGGTTGTTGATGGATATTTAGGTTGATCTCTTGAAGATATTCAATTGTTTGGAGATGAAGAGGTTGATGTATTAGAAATAATGATGGTGAGAAATGAGAGTGTATATTGGATGCAAAAATTAGTTGATAATTTATGGCCTAATAGGTAATGCCTCAACTCTAAATATCATTTCATATTTGGGTTTCTATAAAAAAAAATATATTAAATTAATTACACACCATTTCATGCCCATACACAAAATTTATTATTTCTAGAAAAATAATTTTGACACAAGTTTCCAAAAAAAATTGCCTAATATTTGAAAGGAATCCTTCTACTCACACCTTCACTATTGTTTCTACGTATTGCCTTCTATCATTTTTTCTATTCATTTATACCATTATCAATATGTTATATGTCCTTTACTTATATTTGGTGAATAATAATGGTAAAAACAATGAGGGCAATGTTCTATCCATCTACAATATCTTGTATCATTCTAAGAATTTTTTTCTCTTTTTTTTGTCATTCTAAGATTTTCTATCAATAGGATCACAACATAGTTAGTATCAGAAGAAACAAATAAATATTCACTCTTGGTGCAAGGATAATAAAGATCATAATTTATTGTAACTTTGATATAATTTTAACATTCTTTTTTATTATTTTTAATGACATAAAGATATTGCTTAAATCTAGAGACAATACTTGCCATATATGTAATATTTGTTAGATGAGATGGATTTTTCACATGTTGCTTTAAGGAATTGATATGATACTAATCTTAATAAGTATAATAACTAATTTATAATCATCATATTACATTTATGAAATAAATCATGTATATAGCTTACTTTAAGTTATCATAGTTTATCTTGGAATGTAGCTATTTCAAAGAATGGAGAAGACTTAGGTAAACTATATACAATGATCTATAAGCTTACAATCATAGCTATAATGATCGAATGAAGAAAATGAATTAATACCCAAAAATGATAATTTGAATTTATTTACTTTTACATAGAGATCATAGTGTTATTTGAAACATATCTCAATTTCTCTATCATGTGCATTAACCTAAAGATGATCTAAAATGGGTAGATGAGGTTTGTAGGGCCTAGAGAACTAAAGTATAAACACAAAGGAAGTATCCTATTAGTTAAAAAAAATCCTAAATACATTTCATATGTTCTAAAGTCTTAAAAATTTGGTCAAAAGTAGATTACTTATTTGTGTCAAGTGATGCTAGGGCGGGGAAAAATATATTTTAAATGGTAATTGGGCCTACCTTTATATAAAAGTGTGTCAATTGTCATTATATACATGTATTAGGACATATAAGCCAAATAATTATGATCAAGACAATACATTTTTTGTATTATAATAATTAATTATTAATATTTTCTAGATAATTTATGGGTCTAATGCAATCATTAAAGAAACATGTGGATACAAGATAAGTGTAGAGTGATATTTGAACCCCCAAGTATCAACACTTCAAAAATAAATAAAAAATGTGCAATATCAAATTCATGTCATGCATAGTATGCCTATTGCAAATAGCCATACAAATGTGAACAACAATTTCAAACAAATGTGAGGTGGCTAGGAAAGGAAAGGAGATTGTGGGAGATGGATTGGCCAAGGATATATCCAAGCCCTCAAGAAAAGCCCAACCAAAGTGAGTGTGGATGATATTACTATCAATCCACTCTTTGGAGATTTCTCTTACATTCATGATATTAGAGAGGATATCTATGATGTCTTGGGGTTGGCAAGGGACGACATGATGAATCAGCTCAAATTTGTCAATGATTCTTCCTTGAGATTAATAAAATCAATGTTAAAGTGAACATGGGTTATAGGAAAAACTCTTAGATGATGGGTGGTCTCATTCTAGGGTTCTTAATAGAGAGGTTTATAATAGGCTGGAGGAGATCAAAGAGTCCATCAGTGCTCTAAAAGGGATTATGAGAGTTGTATGTTGGAGATGGAAATGAAATTACAAGAGATCAATACCAACTTGGAAAATATCCTTAAGATTAGTTAGTATTCTATCAAAAATAATGTGGAGGGGATTAAAATCCTCACTAAAAAATATAAATAACTAAGGGAAGAACATACTATCGAAGGATCCTCAAATGAAAGTAGGAAAAAGAGTAGGTTTCCAAAGAAAAGGGGAAAAAACTTGTATCTAATGACATGAAGGGACCAAGCTCTAGAACTAGAGGAAGCAAAAAGAAAGCATTTGAGGAGAAAAAAGTTGTTGGATTTAATTAACCTGAATTAGAATTTCTATAATGAGGAATTAGAGGTTGTTGATAGCTTGAAGAATAAGAAGTAATTTTGTTGTTGTTTGTTAGGTTTTTGTTGGTTGTTACTCGACTGTTGTGTGGATGTGTCTTTGTATTTTTGCAACATTTCTCTTGTAAAGGGTTTCAGATCCCTTCAAAACTTTCTTTTCCTACTAATAAAAAATAATTGCAAACAAATTCTATGTTGATCCGTCAAAGTATAAGAGAATAAAACATGGACAAAAATGTCTCTTTTAAATATTTTATATAAAAGTTCCTTTATATTTATAACATTTGTGGAAGGTTTTAAACATGGTGTAGCAAGTTAAGTGGGTTTGATCTTTTAGGAAACCCCATTCATCCATGCAATGGTTAAAGGTGAATTATGGTTAGTACATATAGCACAAATACTTATACCTGTGGTAATGAAGTGTAAAATTGCTATTGGTTATTTGACCATTGAAACATGTGATATTTAAGTAAAGTAGATTAAGTGCAATTGAGATGGAGTATTTTTTGTATGGGTAACATCCAAGGAAGTTTAGATGCTTAACCCCTATAAATATCATTTGTATACAATGAGTGCTAAGTGAACCATTCATATTCACAAAAAAATGAGTTCTTATGAACCACTACTCACAAAATATGGATCAATAACCTGACTAGAAAAATATACATTAAATATAGATAGAACATCACATAATTTTATATGACATCATAAATAAAATAAAAATAATAAAAAGTGGTTTCCAACTTAACATATGAATAATATAGAAACAAATAAAATTGCTTGATAACAATTTTCAACTTTCACAATTACATTTTTTCTAATTAATAAAAAAATTGAAACTAAAGAAGTAGCAAAAAATGGAGTAAACATACATTTGTTAGTATCTCATCTTCAGTGAAAAATACAAACCACATAAAGATAAATGTGTGGGGGTTTTGATAAAGATATTTGTATAAAATCTTCCTACTCATGCCTTCCATGGTGTTTCTTCATATTGTCTTGTATCATTTTTTTCCATTCATTTATGCCATCATCAACATGTCTTCTATCCTCATTCATTCATTAGGAAGGCATATCATTCTCTCCATCTTCAATATCTAAGAAATGTGTGTTCATTATTTTCCTGTGATTTCTTATTCCAAATTTATGAGAGAATGTCACTCCACTTGTACCTTATTTATTTCATGAAGCAAAGGAAAACTATAATCATACATATCATCTTCAGTTCCGACTCGATGCAAAAACTTCTCCATTATTTGATTCATAATGGATATTCATTGGTGAAATTTACATCCAAAACGTATCCATGTAGAGGCCTTTTCAATCAAAATATCTATCAACTATTAAGTGCTCATGACTTTTGTTTCATAGCATAGAGACTATTGAATTCACTCTTTTGAACATCAAAATTGGAGTATCTACAAAAGTGCTTACAAATAGTGGTTACTAGAGTTATTAAATTATTAACATAATTTTGAAGCTAATATAATTGTTTCTTTAATTCCTTCCTAGCCTTATCCTTGGCCATGCATAGTTTCAATATTTTCACAATTGTATTCAATGCAATTACCTCCTTTTTTATGTCTATTTTCCCAAGTTGATTTGTGTTAAACCTAAACATTTTGAGGATTCATGTTGGAAGCATTTTTATCAACTATAGGAGTTGCATTTTTTTAATTATTTCTCTATTTTGGTTCATCCTTATAGATAATAAGATATGTGAATTCTTCTAAGTTTTCTTGGTTAATCATAGCTTTAATTGCTACTAAGTTTGGGGGTTAAACTTGTGTTATCCTTGTCTTTTCTACAGAATCCAACTTAATCCAAGTCAAGCTAGTGAGTACACTCTATATGGATGAATATGTAACACTATGTTGTTATGATAGAGAAGGGATGATCGAAGGTGGTTGCACTAAGCCTTTCTTCCTTGGAGAAGGAAGAGGAGAAAGCATCAGAGAATGATGTTGAGTTGGAGGAGAAGTAAGTATCAAAGAATGGTGTTGAGGAGAAGGGGAAGGAGTCTTTTGTGGACTCAAGATAGGATTTTTATCTATCTCTTCTTGTTGTGGTCTCTCCTCCATGCCATCCTCAGATTTGGAATATATCAATCCTTCTTGTGATCCAATAATTTTATGATGGGACAATGGGGTTTGCAAAATATATTCTCTAGTTTGAAGTTTATCTTTTACCTTCTCCATATCTTTTCTTCTTTATAGTTCTAGGAGCAATGCTAGTGGCTATACTAGCCAATTTTTTTGTGGGAGGAGGAAATGGATTCCTTTATGGGGATTAGGTGATATAAAATTGATTTTTCCTTGGTTGGTGTCTATATAGACAAGGTTCAGGGATAACCACATCAAGTTGATTGGGGAAGGAATTTATTAGTGGTTATTCTTCAAATCCTACTCTTACTTTGAAATCTACTTATTTTTTCATCCTTGCCCCCATGATAGACTTATCAACCTTTTCCATGAGTTTTTTATTTGATTCTCCCCTATCCTTTCTATATACTGGGGGAGGATTAATCTTTTATTTTAATTTTTTTTATCTTTCCCTTTCTTTAATTATCCTTTCTGAAACTAAATCCATCCCTTGCTAAAGTTGATAACATTCATGCTAATCTTGTTTATATCATTAACCTCAACTATGGACCAATCAATTAATGGTAGAGGCATGCTATCAAGATTTTTCATATCATAGGAAGGGTATCATATTTCTTCATTATTAGTTATTCCCTCTAAGAGATCCTCATCCATCACTATATATTTTATCTTCTTGGGGGTAATTCTATTAAACCCCCTTTTCCTTACCTCAAAGTTGTAATGATAATCAACCAAAAAGTCCTCTATTGTAGTTTGTGCTTATATTTTGTCCCAAAATGTTTCTTGGCCTTTCCATATGGGTCCTAGTTAGCCCTTTTGTTGTATAACTTTAGGTTCAAGAAAGAGAGTTCTTCTTTAGAGGCCCTAGCATAGACTATGTTGGTGATTTTTTTAGAACCAAACTTGATCTTACCACTTACCTATGAATCTGCTAGAATTCATTAATTAGCAAGGGTAAGGATTGTCCAACAAACAAGTATAGGAATGTTAAACCTTTACTTCTACTCTTTGGGCTCTGTGAAACCCAAGAGGGTGATCTCGACAATGTTAATATGATATTCACGTGCCATTTTATCACTAAAATTGAAGACAAACATATATACTCCTACTAAATGCAAATAGGTAAAGATCCTTGAGGATTTGGTAGACCCTCTAATGAATTGTACCTACTGCTAGGAATATGAGGTACTTCATACCACTATACTGCATTCACAGGTGTGTCAGAAATTATTGTAAATATATATGTTCTTTGTTAGGTACGGGTGGCTCACTGACTCCAAAGATGACCAAAAAAATGGATTAGTGCATTATCAGAGGGTGATGAATTCAAATGTGAAACAAATGGAAACATGTATTAGTACACTATTGCATATTAATTTGTAACACATGACTCAATATGTCTAGAATTAGATACTTCTTAATAATCCTAGTATTTCACTCGCAAATCCATGATCTCACTTAAGCACTTACTTAGCTCTTTAAACTAAAGAAAAAGATGAAATCACACATTCAATCCAAATGATTGAAGACAAATAAATGAACTTTGATTCCTTTATTCATAATTTGAAAGCCAAAATTACAGAGGAGAGAAACTAATCTAGGAACTTATAGCTATTGTTCATATATCTTTGCTATTGTATAACAATTAAGGCTATTATAGATCTGAATACTTTCCTAAGACTTGACACTAATCTATCTCTCAATGCTTGAAATTATCTGAATTTATCATACATGAGCTCAAAATTCTCTAAACCATCAAAAGACCCCAATAATTAGCCTTGAAATACCATTTATAGATCATGGGAGCAACAAGCATCAGGACAAATTACAATCAAAGTCACATTTGCATTTGACATACATTTCAATTTTAATTTCAAAATTCCCTAGGCAATTATATTTACATTTTGCAAAGTGAGGGGAAAACAAATAAGTCAAAAGTTATTCCCACTCGTTGAAGAAGATATGCCAACCTTCCAAAAGGAACCTTTTACTCATTGCAACGGTATTATAATATCTTCTTCATGAACCAAAATGTTAACCACGTGCACACCAAGTCATAAAATATTCCAAAAAGCATGAAAAGCAATAGAAAGAGAGAAAAACTGACTCATCCAGGTTAGTATTTGTGTCATCAACCTTCTTGATAGGGAGATAACAATATTCTGCACTACTTCAATGAAATCCTAATCTGTACTATTTTTAGGCTATGCATTGTTTCTCTCCTATTTGGTATTCACCATGTCCATCATCATCTTCCCACAAGCTTACTCAGTAAAATTTTCCAACCAAGTGTTGTATTCATCCTTAATGGGCCATTTTGCATCCAACAAACTTTGTACCTTTGCACTAGGTTGATTATACCTAGAATCAATTAAGGCTCTAGCCTCTTTGATGAAAATATCCATTCTCATATCAATCCCAACCATAATATCAACATTAGGATTCAACATTGAATAATAAACTACCGTCAACATCATCTTAGCCTGTGGGAGCAACCCTCCCAAATGATCTTTCCATGTATCAAATTCTTTAACTCACCCTTTTCATTCAATATTATAGGCATACCATACTCCTCCATTTCTTTGAATATTTTTTAGTTTGTTATGGAGTTGCATTCCTAGCTTTTCATGAAAATTTGTTATTTCATTCACTCGATCAATAGCTTGTAATATTTTAGGGACATTTGTAGGAGCTTCAGGATCTTCTCACATCTTAGAAATCATTTATTTTAAAGCCCCTACCATAGTGCTCCATTTGCTCCATTCATTCTGGAAAGCTTCTTGAACCTACAAATACCTTATATTTGCTTCATGGCTATTCCGATAGGCAGACCACACATCATCAACTCTGTTTACAAGCTTTGTAACCCTATGTTTCAACACATGCTCAAAAATGTCATTTGCCACCTTAATAATTTCAAACTTGGTCTTCCTGACATTTTCCTTCTCTATCTTTCAATTGATTATTCAAAACATTAATCCTTAAGGCCAAGGTTTTCTTGTCCTATGTAGAAAATTCTGAAGAAGAAAAGGATGGAAAAGACAATGTATTTACTGACTCGATAACCTGAGCAGTGGCTCTCATCTTATTTATTTCATCCAATTCCTTATTGTACTCCTTCACTAGGGAATCATATTTATTTTGGGAAATTTGTGGTACATCCCCATTGAACATTGCAACACAAACAATTAACTTAGCTTCTTCAACAAGAGTTATATATATAGCTCTCTTCACCACCAAGGAACCCATGACCTATTCAATAGGCCTAGCTACCTCATGCTTCCTAGTATTTGGTGTCATGGACCAAATTGCAAGAGTATGCAACTTTGGACTATAACTAGATCCAAATACCTTGTCTTCCAAATGCTTCTTAGATATAGAAGCCTGAGGATCTCTTCTTATTGCATCAAGTGCAATATTTGAGGTGATGGTGCACCCTAGTAGCAAAATCATTCCACTATCTATAAAAAATTCTCTAGCTTCGACAGGAGTGATAGCTGTAATCTCAACCATAAAATTTTCTTCCTCTGCCTTCTCAGATTCATCTTGTTGAGAAGGATCAACATTAGCCTTGGCTTGCTCAAGACTCTCCTTTATTTCTTTGCTTCTCTGTTGAACCATAAATTATTTGAATTCCCTAGATTTCACAAATGCATCATCCACAAGAAACTCATTACAATCCTTGATCCTAGGATCATCATTAGTCTTTTCATCATAATGTCATTTGACAATTCTATCATGGGGAACTTCTGAATCAAGAGTATCTTCAATATTAGGGGGGAACTTCCTCAATACTTCCTCCTCACTAGGCACATTATCTTCCATTTGTTCCTCCCTAATTACTTGGACCTATTCTTCTTGTACATCTATAGGTTGTTTTGGAATGTCCATAGCCTAAGGTTGCCGCTCTAAAAGAGCTTTTACTTTCTCGGTAGCCTCCTCTACCTTTTCCTTAAAGTCACCACTTTGATAATCCTTTAGCTTTGCAAAATCTCTCTCAAAAGGATTCTCTATTACATCATATGGGATCACAAAGAAGAAATTTCTCTTCACAATTCTCTCCTTAATGCCACATATGGCTATCCATTCCTTTTTTTATAGATATAACAACCCCATCACTAGTCAAGTTTCTCAACACATCATCTGTGTACAAAAAATGGTGGGAGAACCTGGATAAATTCTTCTCTCTTCTCTTTACATGCACAAAACCCTCTAGGTCAAAACTCCTAACCTCATCAATAGGTAACCTAAGGTTATTCAACATTATTCCAAATTTTTCATATCCCTCCATGGCAATAGCTATAAAGTAAGCAAAGGAACATTAGGGAACTAGCATAGTGCCCTTCCTAGGTTTTCTAAAAAATTCTTGGTCCATAAAATCAATCTTCCACATCAATTCCATAAATTCCAACTGGTCAGAGACATATAGGGGCTAGCAATGTGGTGCTACTTTGGCTCCATAAGCCCTGATCAGAGTATATTTTGAATGCAGAAACAATCTACCCAATTATGCTCTGTAGCTATTCCTACCACTTCATTTGGGCACATGATATCTCTAATTAGCTTTGAAATCCTATGCATGGGTACCAAACCCAAACTCTCTAGAATTCCAAACCTGATGATATTTAAAAACATGTATTTGGAGTTGGAACAATCTTGGTCCCAAATATGTGTCCACATTTGGATTGGAAAAACATTATTCTCATTATCCTTTTGTCTTAATCTTAGCTTCCTTTTCCATTTCTCCTGGCCCTCAAATAGAAGCATATGCATCAATAGAGAATAATGTGAGAAAGATAGAGGGAGAACTTCCTTCTTTAGATTGATAAAATCTTGATGCATTTGTTCTGTAACATAAGCAACATAATCAAAACCAGTGTTCTGATTATGACCCTGTATATCCGCTTCCATCACCAATAGGTTAGTGGCTATCCTAGCCTCAAAATTATGAGCCAGAACTTGATTCAATCAATAATATGTGTTCTTGAAATAATAAAAAAACTCTTCACACTCAAAAGGATTTATATCTTTTGAGGAAAATCTCTCCTTACTCTTTCTATGCCTTACAAGTAATCTACTTCTGAATGCAAATATGTTCTACTCAAACTCACCATATAGGTCTACACACTTGATGTTAACTATATAATTTGGATTCAACCCAAATACCTCCACAATTTTGTCCCTTGTTACCTCAAGGACTATAGTGCCATTTTCACTCTCGATCTTCCTATTTGTGGGATCATAGTGTTTAGCTAATTCCATCATCACATCCACCTCCACAAACACACTAGGTACCACCAACTTCCCAAGCTTAAGGCCCCATAGGTAATAGGTTGGCCTCTTAGAAAACCTACTGTTAAAAGCTTACAAGAACAACTACCATCCACTCTAAGGCTAGGCCAATTCTCGAATTTCACCAGCATTGTCAATTAATCTGCTTGTCACAACAACTTTCCCCATAGGTCTCTTGCCAAATTTTGACCCAACCTCATTTACATCTCCAGAGGCACCTTCCATGAACCTTTCATGAGTTTTATTTGCACTCCTTGACCTTGTGGACACCACATGGGTACTTGGCATAGGGTTAGACATTTCAGGTGGCTCTGACTTAACCGTAGATGAAACATCCCAAGTCCTAGGCCTCTTAACTCTTTTCTACTTGGGCATTCTCTCAAGCCTAATGCTAGACTCACTAGGCTCTAGTTCGATCACTTTTGCAATGTGGGAACACTAGGGTTTATAGTTTTTTATTACTCAAAGAGACCTACCTAGTTTTAAAATTCCAATACATAATTTATAGAACAAAACACCCCCCAAATCTTATGCAATGTTTATCAACCCAATTAAAGAAACTCAATGGGTAAATATAAATCAAACTTATCTCTCAAATTCCCTACTAATTTAAGACTAGCACAATTTAATGTACTTGACAAGAGGGTAAAAGCACAATCTTGTGTCACACTTTATAAAGGAATCAACTGACAACAAAAAATAATTCTAAACTTCAACCACATAAAAGTGGTCTTTATGTTTTGAATTTCAAAATGATGTAAACTAATGAAATGTAGAACTTTTGATGAAGTTTATTCATGTAATTTTTTAGAATTTTTAAAAAATTGTTTTCATTACTTTTTTATCAATTTAAGAACAAATTTTGGAATGCTAAAAATTTAAAAAAAAAGTGACTTCATGAGCCATCAAGAAATAAATTGAAAAATACTTCATTTCTCCATTATTTTTTTATCCAAATAGGTAACTTCAATATCTTGTGCATGGAAAAAAAATCAAATTTTGATGTATATTTTTCTCGTAATAATGTTTTAAAGTCAAACTTGTTAGAATTCAATAGTTTTCATGGGTTGTTAACTATTGTCTATTTTTTTAATCATTTTCAAAAAAAAAATATACCCTTTTGAGGAAGACTTTCTCCTCTTGTGCCCCATATAATTTTTTAAAAAATTAATATTTTTTACTATTTTTTTTAATTTCTAATCAACCTCTTTTTTAACTTTAACAACCTTCTTGCATTATTTAAAAAATAAAATATATTAAAAATAATCAAAATATTAAAAAAAAATATTCGAATTCACCACTCCAAGCTCTACAAAAGGGTATTTTTCTTTTTTTATAAACATCATTCTGACTAAAGAAATACTTAGCTAAAGTTGAAAGTTTCAGAAAATTCTAGAAAAAGCTGAGTTGGCTACCAACTAGGATGCCACATAGACAGTTTTAGTAGAAACAGTTTCTATAGAAACCTCACATTAGAAAAGCCAATTTCAAAGTGGGAAAAGGAAAATTTTTATTTTTTGGGATTCGAGCAAAACTTATTTGGCCAAAACCTATGTGCCACATAATAGGCCATGTGGTTTCAGTCAAAACCTATTCAACTGAAACCTTTCTAGCTAAAAATATTTTGCTCGAAACTATTTATTTGGCCAAAAGTGTGACAAAACTTTCTGCTTTTACCTAGGAAGAGATATGAAAATTTTCTTACCCGAGTGAAAATTTGATGTTAATGCTTCTATAATTTCTTGTTGGATTGCCTCACACCATTTCTTCAAACTCTGGTTATCTTCTTTACTCTTGAGCAATGTCGAATGTGTAGAAAACAAGCCAACTACCTCCCTTATGGTTAGGAAATGGAGCGCAATACCATTAATGGTTGATGGAAAGCTCATGCAAGTGAACTGAAACTTAGTCATTCATGTTTAAACCCTAGCCATTGTTCATCTCACTTTAAAACCATATCGGTGGCTCTCCTTTTTCCTTGCTACTTCCTTCTTTGCTTTAAATGATGTCATCAGGATGTTACCACGTTGCCTTTTATTTAGAGGTCATTGCTCATCGTTGGTACATTTCACACTCCACAAGTCTTATTAGCGATGTGAGCATCCATGTGATGAGATCTCAACCATTGGATTAAGGCCCATCTTTAGTCACATTCATTTCCATTGCGTATCATTGATTTACACTTCAAGTTCTAGATCACATCAACGATGGGAGAAAAAGGTGATGAAACAAGATCAAGTTATGTGTACCTACTTGAAAATCAAAGGCACAAGAAACATCGCTAACATAAGCAATTCAAATCAGCGATACAAAATTAGAACACATGACCACATCTCTCATCACTATTTTGAAACTCAAAGTTTAGAATGAATCTGAGATGAGTGATGGAAGAGGATGCAAAGAGCACAAAGGGTCATCGCGCATCACCAATTCACAACACAAAACTCACAAGTGATTAGCGATAAAGGAAAAGATAGTGATAATGAAAGGAATACATGTATCGTGCATCGCTAATACAAAAATCAAGATCCATAACCTATCTGTGATACGTGAAACAAGAGAAATACTACTCATTGCACATTGCTAATGTAAATTGTGCATTCACAGAGCTATCCGCTATGAATGATGAGCAAGAGCGGTAGACTGGACATAAGTGGGGCAATTTTGCATGTGCTCATAAGTTGTATTGAGAAAGGGGACTACCTAGGACAATGTATGAAAAGGCCTCAGAAGACTTAAAACCATTTATACCAAAGGATGTAAAGGAAAAAAAAGGCCGATCATTTGACCTTATAAAATAAAAGTATTTCTTAGACCTAGGCACAAGGGGTCAAGAACTTCATAGGATTCAATGACAGGTCATTTTAACATGACTGGGAATGGGCTACACCAGGTCAACCAAGGGATATACCACAAGACCACAGGTTAAGATATGGAAGAAAATATTCAAAGTAAAGCAATACCTCATACAAAGCCCTAAACCCTAGCCACAACTAACCACACAAACATTCAGGAAAATGCTCTCTCCCAAATCAATGGAACATGATTTTTTTTTGTGAGGGTTCCATCAAACTATATTTGGGCATGTGTAGAAACCCAAAACTAAAGGAAACTATGCTCTTGTCTTATGATTCTCTATAAAATTCTTGTGAATATTTATGATTTTCCTAGTGAATTCTAATAGGATGACCTTATTATTGCAAAATATTGGGAGTAATAATGGAACTTCAAAAATATAGTGATTCTGATATAACTGCTTGGAGAATTAGAGAAACCAATGTCCCCACCTAGATATCAACTACTTTTCCTCATTACAAATCACAATTGAATCATCCCTTATCATTTTTTTTATAATCAGGTAAATAAAAATATAATTTACCCTCTTGAAATACACCTTGATTTCTTTTAGTTTTAGTTGGGTACAATGTTCTCATTCCACTTCTTATCCACGAAATTCTCCCAAAACACCATATGCGGTTAGTCCAAGGAAAGTGGCATGTCTTTCTAGTAGATAAATAATGTAATGATTCATGAAGAGCTTCTTAGCTACATGAACATCGACCAACTTCTTATGAAGGTTGTCACTCATCATTTGAGCCCAATTAAAGTATTCTTTGTCCTTGAGATTGACATATATGTATTAACACATCCATGTGTTATATGCTTTGGATTTTGGCTTCCATATTAATCTGCTTATGAGATTGATTATATATGTCTCTTCGTGGAAGTATGAACTAGTGAGGTTCATGGGAACATTAGTGAAGAATTCTCTTATTTTCTCCAACCATGAGTTATTGAGTTGTTTTACAATTTTCTCCTCCTTATCCTCAAAGACCTTTGAGATCCTAGTCTTCTATTACTATTTTCAATAGATCCTTGAAAGGAAAACCAATAATATGTGCAATGAGTTCTAGGTTTATGTCCAAGGAAATGTTCCCATCTTGGTCTCTTGATGTCTTGGTTTATGGGCTATAATTGGTAGCATAGGCCAAGATCAACTTTGGGAATTGGAGTGTAGCTAGGAATCCAACTATATATGTGAAGCCAAAATTTTCAATTATTCTAGATTGAGGAGTAGTTCCCTCCCCAAAAGTTCTCTTGTTGAAATAACTAAGGTTAATATGGCACATATCTATATTTTTAATGTCCTAAAAAATTATGTGATCCTTTGGAACTCCTTGGAACTAGTATCTCATTGTGTTAGACATTTTTTCCAATTTATTGACAATCTTATCAATTGTGTCAACAACCTTAAAGTAGTCATTCTGCATATGGCACGATCTTGCCTAATAAATCTTCACACTTAAGAACTTCATAAGTTTACTAGGTTTTAAAATATGTTATACATTTTAAAGGGATATATTCAAACCTAAGAAACCTGAAAAAGGTATCTCAAAAGGTTGAGGAAGTTAAATCTCTTTACTAGAAGAAATTAGTATTTTTGCATATAGATTGGGTTTGGGAGTGAAAATTTTGAGGAAAATTAGAATTTGGAATCATGGTTCTAAGTTCTAGGTTCCATATGAAACTTGTATCTTGATGTGGTGAAAGAGAGGTTGTTGGATAAAATTTATTAGATGCAAGGGGAGGAAGAACATTCCTTAAGGAGGGAATTATTTGAAAACCAAACCTAGAAAAACTAAACAAAGAAAAATGAATAAAAGAGAAAAACATCAATTCCTCATTCACTCGCTAGGGCATACAAAGGAACTAGGGTTTGCAAAAGAAAAAGAAACATGGATTACAACATAAAAAGAAGAAAAATGATGAAAAATGGAAGAAACCAAAGAAAAGAGAAGGACCAAAGTGAAACCACAATGAAAAAATAAGAAGAGACCTACCTCACAATGTGTTCTTTAGGGAAAATATGATTCATATGACAAAGTAATGAAATTATATTGCAAAAAAATCACCACTACCAAGGGATCATGTATAATGGATTACAAAGATATAGAGGAAATCACCAACAATGATAGTGCATGAAAAAATTAAGGGTGAAGAGAAAAAAGGAGGCAAAGAGATTCATAAACCCTCTAGAAATTCCTTCATACACACCACTAATGTGTAGGAGAGGGTAGGTGAAGAAAGTGTTGGGGGTCGAGTCACAGGAGAAACTTGGAACTTAGAGAAAATTTCAAGGTTCTAAGAATGCCCTAAGGTTTGAGGTGAAATTATAATTTTGAGGCAATTAGGAGAGCAAGAACTAGTTCTTTGGAGGAACTTGGAACTAATTTTCAAGTTCCAAGTGATCACTGAGACCTAATAAGAACCATATTTAGGTTATAGAGACTCTGAGATCCCTAAAACTCAAAAGAAGGGGTATAGAAACCCAAAGAGGACTCAAAAAATGAGGGACATTACAAACCACCCAAAACAAAGGATATCATGCAAAGAAGAAAAAACAAGGTAATGAAGATGATATATTTATAAGTGGATAGGATATTTTAAATAGGCCTAACATCTAACTGTAGGTACAAATGATACATTCCTAGGTGTTATATATTTTGAGAATCGCAGTCAAAGTTTGACAATTTTTTCTCTTAGGTCTCATAAGAGACCCTCTTGGTATGTTGTAGCCCAAAATTATCAAGATACTTAGGGAATGATATGAGACCTACAATAGAATTCACTAGCCCATCTTGACATGTTTACACTATTGGTTTGTTATGATGAGTTGAGGAAGAAAAAATATGGCTATTTGCAACTTTACACTAAGCATTGATCAATGAGTCATTTTTGAAGAATATACATTGTTGACACAATCAAATGGTCTAAATTTGACAAAAATTGGGATATAATATTGTAGATAGGCCTAACATCCACAAGTAGGCACAAATGATATATTTCTAAGTGTCAAAATTTTTAGAATCATTATGTCAATGTTTGACAACCTTTCTCTTACGTCTCTTATGAGACTCTTTGGTCTAATGTGTCCTAGAATGATTGAGCAACTTAGGGAATGTTACAATATCTCTAATAGATCATTCACTATCCCACACTAGCATATTTGCACTATTGGTTTGGTTCGATCAAGTGTGGAAGATAAAATATGGATTAAGAGCTTTAAGAGAAAATAATTGCTAAACTATGATGGAGTAGTTCTTAAAATTTGTGGAACCTATGAATGTTATGCTAGACCTATAGGTGGGTATGGGGTCCCTCAAAATATAAGAGAATAAAACATGGATAAAAATGTCTCTTTTAAGAATTTTATATAAAAGATCCTTTATATTTATAATATTTGTGGAAAGTTTTAAACATGATGTAGCAAGTTAAGTGGGTTTGATCTTGTAGGAAACTCAATTCATCCATGAAATGGTTAAAATTAAATTTTGGCTAGTAAATATAGGAAAAATATTTAGACCTTTTTAGTGGAAATGAATTGTAAAATAGCTATTGAGTTTTTGACCATTGAAACATGTGATATTTAAGTAGAGGTGATTAAGTGAACTTGAGATGGAATATTTTTTCTATGGGTAACCTCCAACAAATTTTAGATGCTTCACCCCTATAAATATCCTTTGTATACAATGAGTGCTAAGTGTACCATTCATATTCACAACAAAATAAGTTCTTATGAACCACTAATCATAAAATATGAATAAAAAAAATTACTAAAAAATTATACATTAAATATAGATAAAGCATCACATAATTTGACAGGATATCATGAATAAAATAAAAATGATAAAAGGTGGTTTCCAACTTAACACATGAATAAAATAGAGACAAATAAAATCACTCAATAACAATTTTCAACTTTCACAATTACATTTTTTCTAATTAATAAAATTTTAAATTAATAAAAAAATTGAAATTAAAAAAATAGTAGAAAATGGAGTAAACATACATTTGTTTATATCTCATCTTCAGTCAAAATTAAAAATCATATAAAGATAATTGTGTGGGGGTTTTCATAAATATATTTGAATGGAATCTTCCTACTCATGCTTTCCATTGAAAGATCTGGCCAAGGACAATACAAATGATGTAAATATTCACCCAAGTCTCTTGGAAGATTTATCCTATCTTAATGCAAACAAGGAGGAAATATGTGACATTATAAGGATTTCTAGAGAAAGTGTGACAAGTAACTTCATACTAGCCAAATGGTTTCTTATGGAAATAAATAAGGTTAATATCAAAGTGTGTGAGTTGTAGGAAAAGGTTGTTAATGAGGATAGTGGACAATTTATTTTTTGGCTCAGGGATTTAAAGAATAGGGTTGTGGCTATTTATGACTCCATCAATGAGATAAAAATGGATTATTAAAATTGTAAGTAGGACTTGGAAAAAAGATTCAATAGATTAACTCAAACATTGAGAATCTCCTAAAAATCAGTCAATGTTCAATCAAGAATAGTGGAGAAGCACTGAAGATCCTCATGGAAAAATTAAAGGAGCTTAAATATGATTAGCTAGCTAGAATGAATCCTAGCATCAACAAAATGAAGGAGCAAAAAAAAAAAAGAAAAAGGTAAAAATTTATTATTGGAGGGTGATAAAGGACCTAGTGCTTAGACTTGTGGGAGCAAGAAAAAAACCTTTGAAGAAGAAACTAATGAGTTACTAACCCTAGTTTTTTATTAGAGGTAAAAAACGAGTTTTGAAGGGGCCCAAAACCCTTTACAATAGAAAGTGGCTGAAATAAAAGATAATAACATTAAGCCAAAAAATAGCCCAACAATATTGACCCATCAGCAAAAAAGCAACCAAAAAGGAGGGCTAACCAACAACACTACATACTTTTCAGAATATATACCACCTCCACGTCATAGTTTATAGATTTTTGTGCATCTTCACGAACATTAGATTTATCCTTCCTAGAAGCCCCACCATGAGCTTTAGTTTTTTTCCTAGTCCTAGCTCTAGGACCATTCATTTTTACCTCAGAAATCAAAACAATACCTTTCTCACCTCCCTTCCCAACAACAACATCCTCCCCCATCTACTTACCAGTAACAACAATCTCAACATCATGGGAACTATCTTTCCACTTCTTAACACTCACCACAGGAGAAGTAACATCAGTAGACTCATATTTACCATAAATCTTATAACCTTCCCCTCTTCTCATCACAAAGTCCCAAAATTTCCCCATTTGATCCTCAAGAATGAGGATTCTTCCTTCCATATTTTGCTTCATTTTTTAATGTTTGCTCCACACTAGTGTTCACCATAGTATTTAGAGAGTCAAACAACTTGTCTATCTAATTCTGAACAGAGGATCCGTCAGCCTTGTTAACCATTCCCTTGACTTTGACATTCGTTTTATTGAGTTCATGGAAAAACCATTTAAAAAGCTTAAAAATAACAATGGACCCTTCACGTGCAGTTCCAAGCACATCAGACAAATCATCTCTATCAATCTTAAAAACCCCTTTTCCCAGGGCATCCTCCTCCTCAGAAGAACTAATCCTATCCTTATTAGCAAGGGAATCCTTACCTTTTTCCACAACACCCAAAGACTTAAGCTTGCAGATGGAGCTCACAATTTCCTCTACCACCACCTTTATCTTCTTAATCCTCTCCAAGTCCACATCCTAGATCTCCAATGCAACAACATCATCCCCATCCTTATCCTTCACCTACAAAATTGGCTTGACACTCAGGGAGTCATTAGCAAAGAGGTTTCCCGCAATTGTGAGAGGATGGCCGTACTCCAAAATTTGGCTCACAGAATGTAGAATCCTTTTCTTCCCACTTTCTTCCCCCAAATTCTTCTTCTTGGCAGTTGGGGGCAGCAAGGAAGCCTCCCCATATAGGTCATTCTTCATCTTCGGGCCCCTACTTGACACCACAGTAGCAACTTCTTCACTACAAGTTAAATAACCTTCACCAGTACAACCTTCCCCTTTTTTCTTCTTACTCATGGATGGGTGATGTGGACCCCCTTCCAAAGAGGCTAGAGAGTCAAGAATGAATTCCACATCCTCATCCAACACATCCTCTTTCTCCAAAATCAACTTCCTTCTCTTGACCTTTTTGCTGGCTGGTTCATCTTTGGAGGTTGTTTCATACCCTTCAGTAGGTTTGGGTTGTTTACCCTTTAGGGTGACCATAGGTTTGGGCACCTCAAAAGTCTTCACATAATCAGAGATAAGGAGAATCAGCCCAACATGCAATATGGGAATTTTTGGATTCTTCATGTGATCCTTAATACTAGAGTCAAGAGACATAAGAAGATAAAATGGGAAAGAAACCCTCCTCTTATGTTGAAAGTGGTTCAGTAGAATGAAATGATATGCATTCACCGCCGAAAAATGGCCATCCAAGGTAATATATCACATTAATTCCTCCACTACATCCCCCCATAAAGCCTTTAGGGAACTTCGTTGGTATTCGCCACTCTTAGTAGTCTTTAAATATTTCTCTTCATTATCTTTGAAGAAAATTTTCATTGTCGTTTGAGCCTCCTTTTTGTCTCTAAAGACTTTCATTCCCTCCATAGCCAGGCTAGTAATACCAGCAACGAATTCTTCATTAACCTGAAAATCAGTTCCATAAAGCTTAAGCACTCTGTCATTCCATCCTTTTAGAAAAAGGTCAGTAACTTGGGGACCATTTCCATGAAGTTTCTCCAAATAGGGTGTTAACCCTCCCTTCAACAAAACTTGCTAGACCTCCTTCCTCTCCTTCATAGCATCACATGATTTAGGCTCAACACAGTTCCTCTTACCACCCATCTCATCACAATCTAGCTTACAGACACCAAACAAAGAACAAAAAGGCTTTGGAAAACAATAACAAAACTACCCAGAATTCGTGTGAGGCTAGAGTAGGGATGAGAGATAATAAATACCAAAGTTTTCCATTTCCTACGACACCCTTCTCCCATACAACTCACTTGATTCAAATCTTGAACTCCATATTCACTCATAATAACCTGCCACATGATGAGGAGCATGCACATCGCTAACCATGAAAAAAAATTAATCCAATTAAAATCAACACTCATTATTCATAGTTGCAATAGCCTCTATAGGAAGAGGGTCATTCAGACCCCATTCCCTAAAATATTTGACACTAATGTTAGCAAAAATATCGGCTAGCCCATTACCTTCTCTTAGGATATGTGAAATATAAAACTCATCAAAGGACTTCAAAATATCAATCAAATACCTTATCAAGGACTCAATAGTCCAAGAGGGAGGAGTACAATCTTTCAAAAATTTTATGATGTTCAAAGAATCCCCCTCCAACCAAAATTTTTTTAACCTTTAGTTTGAGCCAATTTGAGACCATGATAGGCTACAATTGTTGCTGACCCTAGTTAATCAACACTACAACTATGAATTGAAGGTGGTAGACACCCTTAAAAATATTAAATATTGTGTTTGATTTTTAGTTTCTTTAGTTTGTTGTTGTTTGGTTGTTGGATGAATGTTCCTTTATCTATTTGAGTGGTGTTTTGTTGTTGAGGGTTTTGAGTCCCTTCAAAACCTATTTTTCTTGTTAATAAAAAACATATTGGTGTAATTAGATTTTAGCCATAATATTTATGATGAAAAATTGATCTCTCAATGATCCAAAATATTTCCATAACATGTTGATATAATTAGCATAAGAAAATATCAAGATTTCAAGTATTTCATAAATTAGCATAATTTAAAATAAAATGATAAATATATATTTCATATTGTAAGAACTTATAAAAAGTAACAATAAGATTAAGAGACCAGAGATAGCACAAAAGAGAGAGAAGATGAGAGAATATGATGATTGTATTCCCAATATGCATGAAGATGTTCAATTACAAGTATGTACAAGGATTGCTTATAAAGGCAAGCTAGGACACAAGGAAGGGCTATGAATGAGACAAGTGTCACAATCATGTGCAAGGGTAGGTAGAAAGAAATAATAGATAATTCCATGAAAGGTAGATCACCCACCTAAAGTGGAACTATCATGCCATGATAAGTGGAGATAAAAAGGTGATAACTAGATCACACCACAAAATAGTGAGATTTCTCCTACACACACTTCCCTAAGTTTCCTAATCACATCTCTCAATATATTCACAAACCTAGATGCAAGATGCAAATAACTAGGAATCACAAGTGAAAACTACAATGATATGCATTCCCTAAGTAAGTTTAAGTAAAGTGTAATAAGTAAAATACTTATTTACACCAACAGCCCCCCTAAAGTGAATCTATGGGAATGAAGACTCAAGCTAGCCATGCAAGATAAAATGCAAGATGGGTCTTGGCAACTGGGCCATGTTAGGTACCCATGTACAAATGCAATGCAATCTTTCACAAGTGAAGAAAGGGAGAAAACATCATGGGAAAAACTCCCCCTCAAAAGAGAGAAGAAAAAAATAAATGTACAAATGGAGAAGGAAAAACCCCAAGATGAGGAAAAAGTCCCCCCCATGAAAGAGAATGGAGAAGTAAAGTGACTCCCTTTGACATATCCCTCACCCCCAAGAGAGCGCACAATCGATGGTACTTACTCTCAATAAAGGGTTTG
Organism: Sequoia sempervirens; assembly: GCA_007258455.2. Lineage (NCBI taxonomy): Eukaryota > Viridiplantae > Streptophyta > Pinopsida > Cupressales > Cupressaceae > Sequoia > Sequoia sempervirens. Next base: position 518,064,765 of record VDFB02000015.1, read on the forward strand.
GTGAATATGTCGACAACCTGCTTTGTTGTCAGACAATAGCACAAGTCAATGACTTGATCCTGAATTGGCTCCCTGATGAAGTGCATATGAATCTCAATGTGCTTGGTCATCTAATGCTGGATGAGATTCCTGGAGATCACAATAACACTCTGATTGTCACACCGAATGACTTTCAGACATGGAATTGAAAAACAAACTCAAAAAGAATGTGTTGAAGCTAAATGGCCTCAGTGGCAGCAGTAACAACCCCCCTATACTCAGCCTCTATCAATGAAAAAGAAATAGCATGCTACTTATTGCTCTGCCATGAAATAGGTCCTAATCCAAGATGGAAGTTGTAGCCAAAGGTGGACTTGCAATCATTAGAAACACCAGCCCAATTTGAGTTAGTATATCCTACTAAGTCAAGTTGTGCACCTACTGCATAATGAATCCCATGTTGATGAGTACCTTGGATGTCTAGTGCAAGATGCATTTGATGGCTTTCCAATGAAGCTCATGTGGTTCCTACATAAAGCGGGAGACCATGCTAACTGCATAAGAGATGTTAGGGCATGTATCAGTCAAATAGATGAGACTTCCAACAAGCTAACGATACAAGGTGGCATCAACAAGTGGAGTGGAGCGCTTAGCCTCAAGCTTGACTCCTAAAAGAAAGGGAGTTAGAGTAGGCTTACAATCATTCATGTAGAACTATGAAAGAAGATCAAGAGCATACTTGGGCTATGACAATGTAATCCCAGTTGAAGACTCTTGAATCTCAATACCAAGAAAGTAGTGAAGAAGGCCCAAGTTGGTTATGGAAAATCTATCTTGTAAAGTAGTTTTGACACTACCAATGATGGATGAGGTGCTCCCTATAATGATAAAGTCATCAACATGGAGCACGAGTATCAAATGTGCATCATCTTGCCTCAAGATGTAGACATTATGATCCAAATGAAACCTGGTGAATCCTGTGGAGAGAAGGAAGGAATCCATCTTGGCATACCAAGCCTGAGGGGCTTGCTTAAGGCCATAGAGGGACTTCCTCAACCTGCAAACCAATGAAGTATCCTGGATGAAACCCTATGGTTGCTCTATATAGATCTCCTCATCAAGATCCCCATGTAGAAAATCACTCTTAACATCCATCTGGTGTACTTTCCAACCTTGTGAAGTTACAATGGAAAGTGTTAGGTGAATTGAAGTCATCTTTGCAATAGGTGCAAAGGTCTCAGTGTAGTGAACTCCTACAACCTGTGAGAAACCCTTTGCAACAAGTCGTGCCTTATACTTATCAACACTCCCATCCACTACATATTTGTTCCAATAGATCCACTTGCATCGAACCATCTTTCTCCCCTTAGGGAGAGGGACTAACTCCCAAGTGTTGTTCCTCATGAAGGAAATATACTCTTCCTCCATAGCCCCATCCCATTTAGGAACCCCAAAGGCTTCCTTAAAGGATTGTGGATTTGAAGTTGATCCAATGAGAGCATGTGGAAGAGGCTCATGCTCATGTTGTGACCTAGTCCTTTGAGTATCCAAAGTATCCCAACAAGCAAACCTAATGCCTCAAGAGTCTGATGAGCCCAATGAGGTCTAGTAGGGGTAGAAGGGTGAGGCTCCTCAATTGGAAGTGGACCTTGTGAAGGTGTAACCTTGCGAGTCGGTAAGGAGGGAGAGCCATCATCATCTGAATCACTATCATCCCTGTCAACTATGGAGGAAGGAAGAGGAGTAAAAGAATCAAATCTAGGTGAGCTTTCCTCAACATGTACACTCATCTCAAAGAAAATCTCATGAGTCTCAGGATCCATCAGTCTGTATGCCTCAACGCCATCTACATATCCCACAAAGATACAAGGCTTGCTCTATGGCTCCAATGCCTTGCATTTCTACTGAGGAATATGAGCCCATGCTAGACTCCCAAACACTCTAAAGTGTTTCACAATAGGTTTCCTAGCAAAGCAAGCTTCAAAAGGAGTGATACCCTTCAAACCTTTATGAGGAACCTGATTCTGGATGTAGATGGCACAACTGATTGCTTCTGCCCAAAAATTTGGACCAAGAGACCTGGCATGTATCATGCAACTTTCCATTTCCTTGAGGGTTCTATTTTTTGTTTCTACGACACCATTCTTCTAGGTTGTGTAGGCAATAGAATGCTATAAGTCAATTCCCTCAAGTGTGCAAAATTCCTCAAGTCTATTGTTCGCATACTCTCTACCATTTTTTGTATAAAGGTTCTTGACTTGCTTCCCTAATTTCTTCTTAACATGTGATTTGAAGTTAAGAAACTTGTCAAATACTTCACTTTTGTGATAAAGGAAGTAGACCCAAGTGTATCGTGAAAAATCATCAATGAAAGTGAGGACATAACGAGCTTTTCCAAAGGATGGCACTGGAAATGGGCCAGCTACATCACTGTGAACAAGATGAAGAAGATCCAAGGCTCTCCAAGAGTTCTCTGTATCAAACTTCTCTTCGAGATGCTTTCCCATAGAACATCCTAAACATACACCCTCGGAAAAGTTGAGTTGAGGAAGCCCTTTCACCATGTCCTTGATGTGAAGCTATTTTAGATAGCGGTAGTTGAGATGACCAAACTACTCATGCCATATTTTACTCTATGAGCTTGAATGCGTAATCAATGTTGTAGAAGGAGCACGAGGTATCCAATGGGAGAATGAGTAAAGCCTTGTATTGTGATTAGCTTGACCCATTGCAACCAAAGCATCATTTGCAAGTTCTTTTACCATGCAACTGTGTTGGGAGTGAATTAAACTTTCTTACCATCTCCATGATGTGTGGCTTGGTAGATGGAGAGAAGATTGGTGCTCAAGTTTGGAACATAGAGCACATCCTCAAATGTCCCATCACCCATCTCAATTACACCTTTCCCCTCAACTTCCACTTGTGTATTATCACCAATGAAGATTTGAGGTACTAGAGAGGGCTCCAAGGAGGAAAATCGCCCCTTTGAAAAACACATATGTTGAGTATGTTGGATGTTGTTGTTGTGTTACTAATATGTGGTTGTCATTGATGTCAACACTATTAGCATAAATATATTTGAAGTTGTATATGTCGAGGATATTGAGAAAATTGTAATAAATGAGTTGCAGGTTGTCAATGGTGAAGTAAAGTTCAGTATGTCCATTATTTTTGTACATTGTTGATCAGAGGTTGTGGACTAAACGGTTTGTTGTTGAGTGTATCTAGTTTATCCATGTCGATTTTGAGAGATCCGCATGAAGATTTGATTGAGTTATGAAGATTTTCATTCTGACAGTTTTTTTGTTTATTTAGTTGGTTTTCATGACTGAAGATGAGTCTATTTAAGTTTGTGCAGTTGTTGTGGATGCTTCTCTTGTGATTTGTGATCATGCTCTATCTTTGTTGCACATCTGCATTGATCATTGTACTCGTGGTTGGTGATTTTCTCTTGCATGTTCATGTATTTCTTGTTCTTGGCCGACATAGTGTTTGTAGTGTGTTGTGGATCTTCGAGGAGAAGTTAATTGAAGTGTCTTTGTGTTGGAGATGTTGATTTGGGTCCTTACTAAGTTGTGGCTGACCTCGGTTGATTTGCATTGATAATATTTAATGTTTTGGGCCGACGGTTTATATTCATTTTATTATTTCTTTGTGGCTGACATGAAGGGATGAAATTTCTTGTTGCGGATATATAAAAGTGATTGTTCATTTCGTTTGAAGTATGTTGAATGTGTGTGTATGCGAATAATTTTCTAAATCATTTGAAGGTAGAGTAAAGTGTGAAGAAGAATGAAGAGTGGAGAAGTGTTCATGTTCTTAATTGGAACTGTAATCAGGCATTAGCAGATGCTATTTTCTCAGTTCAAAATCTAGATGGCTATAATTTGAATCTCTTTGTAAGATAGTGTGTCTTCCTTTGTAATTGAGTAGTGAACTCTAGGAAGTGTGCTTGAATGCATGTGCATTCCCCATATTTCATTCTCATTATAATTTTAACAGTGTATGATCTTGTGGACTGACCTCCACCATGGTTTTTCCCCTAACAAGGTTTCCATGTAAAAAATCTTGGTGTTATGTGTGTTTATGATGTGTTGATGATTTATGTTTTCATGGTTAATCATCAAATCTGCGAATAAGGTTAATAAGTTGGATAAGTTTTGAATTTATGTGACAACTGATTCACCCCCCCTCTCAGTTGTTTTCCCTTGTATTGCCAATAGAGTAGCCCCTAAATCAAGAATCCACTACTATGATGAACCTATTATTTCCATGAAAGCTTTCCCTTTTCCCTTAGACTAAGATGAAGTAGAAGTGGAAGAAGATGAATCATTCTTCTTATAGGCATTAGGAAAATTGATGTCATTCTTCTTGATGATGTTGGTCAACTCATCAATTTGCTTGGCATGACAATGATGCTCCTCATGTCCAATCTTTTTACATTATGAACAAGTTGGTTTCTCCTTCTTTCTTGTGTTTTTCTTCTTTGAAGAAGACGATGATGAGCCTTGTTGTGGAGAAGTGGATTGTTTTTTCTCTCCTTGTGGATTTGGTGAAGATTTATTTTGGTCTTTCCCTTTTCCTTGCTTGTTGTTTCCATGATTGACCACCAATGCTTTTGAAGTTTAAGACTTGAGAATGCCCATTTTCATCAACTTATTTTTCTTGAGAATCAAAATATCTGTGAGATCCTCAAAAGATGGTAATGTGAAGTTTCTTATTGTTAATTGCTGAGCCTGAAAACTTGAAACAAAGGCTGGATACTTCGTTGGAAGCTTGTCCAACAAGCTGAAGACCAATCGATCATCCTCTTTCTCAATACCACAATCCTTTAGTTGTGCTCTTATCTCATTTTCCTTAGTGACATAATCTTGAATGGTGTCAAAATTATTGGGATCAAGGCTTAGGAGATCATTTTCAAGCTTTTATTCCTTAACCTTATCAACCTTGCCATACAAAGTAGCAAGCTTATCCCAAGCTTCCTTGATTGTAGTACATTTATCAACATGGAAAATGAGATCATTTGAAATGAATTTTATAACTGTACCCAATGCCATAGAAGTTTTAGTGATCCAATCCATATATGTAGTTGGATCTACCTTAGGATCTATAGGTGTAGTTGTGGTTCCATCAATATAGTAAATTAAACCTTTTTCCATTAGTTTACTCCATGCACGTACTTCCCATGTAGTATAGTTATGTGCAGTTAAGAGTGGAACTTTAGATGAACCCATGATGAAATGCAAGAGCACAAGAGAGAAAATAGGCACAATCACACAAGAGACACCCCCCCAAGTTCATTCAATCAAAGTTATCCCCCTCCAAAAAAAGATGATTTTGACACTTTATAACCTAGTGCGTGTACAATAGGCCACTTACAACTTGGCTAAGTGGACTTATGATTTATAATTTACAAGTTGTCAAAAATAGGCTGAGAACAGACTAGAAAAGTGAAGCAAAGACCTAAATTCAAATCTATGCAATACAAGTGCCAAATAGGCCGAAAAATACCATATCCTAGAAGTAAAAAATACACTCAGTATTGCTTCAAAATTATTGCAAATTCAAGAAGTGGATGAAAATTCATGCACTTTAAAAAAAATGGCACCTGAAAAGGAGTTCGTATGTGCCTAAACGAAGCCCTGAAAGTTGCAAACGTGAGGATTGGATAGGTCTAGTATTGAAAAACTAAAAATTATGGAAAATCTATACATCAAAATTATAAACTAACCACATGGTTGAGAAGTACACGAAAATTAGCTCAAATAAAAAAAATTGCTTAAAAAAAGGAGACAAAATGAGCAAGTTATGGCCTTATGAAGTCAGACTACAAAATGAAAAAACCAAATGGTGAGGGGGGAATTTTTTTTTTAGAATGTTGATATCATCGCTGATGTTAGCAATCCGATGGCCTAAATTTGATGGCCTCTGGCTAAGTCAAAAAAGAATATCCTCCTAGTGATAGAATATTTACCTTTCCATGAGCTTTAAAATGACAGGTATATGCCCATCATAGGTCGACCTGGGCTTGTGCAGTCGATGGAATATGCTTTTCATACTAGACTATTCTCAATGAATATTCTATTGCTGATGGTAAATTTTTAAATAGCGACTCTCATTTTTATAAAGAGCTGCCGAAAGTTCTGAAACACCCGACCACCGGATTTGGAAGACCTGGCTGCAAATTTGGACACCATCGATTGACTTAAGCATTAGTTGGAATTTTTAGATGTTGGCTGATTTGACCGACCACTTTTTTGAAATATGCTGCCAATTTTGAGGGTGCCAATTTTTACTAACAAACCATTGGATTTTTGCAGACGCCAGAATTTTGAATGTTGGTTGTATGATGTGGATGCCCGTCGAATGTTGTGTGGGTGGGTGAGACGTTGCCATGTGGCGGTGCGGGGACTGTACCCTATAGAGTACCCTAAAATTTGCACGGAATGAAACCTTTCTCTTTTTTTTTTGTTTTTTTTTTAATTTATACAAAATCAAAAAACCCCACAAATACAAATTTTTGGAAGTAATTGCTCAAATGGGGAGAATTTTCAACAAACCCCAAGATATAGATTTTTTCCAAAAATATTAATAAAAACTGATTTTTTTTTGAATTTTTTTTTTCAAAACTATTGAAATTTTCAAAAAATTGAAAAAAAAACCTAAATAGGCAATTTTTCCGATCTAGAGATCTCGATGTCGTATTTGGATGAAATGAAAGGCTATCCTAACTAGAAACGACCTTCTAAATATGATTTTGAGGTCAGATCTGGTCTAGGATGCACCAAAATGTTGTTGCTCCTCATATTTTCCTCTTGACCACCTTCACATGAACTAAGATCTCCCAACAATGGCTATGCAAAGGACCTCCAACTACTCTAATACCATGTAAGAACTTATAAAAATCAACAATAGGATCAAGAGACCAAAGATAGCACAAAAGAGAGAGAGAAGATGAGAGAATATGATGATTGTATTCTCAATATGCATGAAGATGTTCAATTACAAGTATGTACAAGGCTTGCTTATAAAGGCAAGTTAGGACACAAGGAAGGGATATGAATGAGACAGTGTCACAATCATGTGCAAGGGTAGGTAGAAAGAAATAATAGATAATTCCATGAAAGGTGGATCACCCACCTAAAGTGGAATTATCATGCCACGATAAGTGGAGATAAAAAGGTGATAACTCGATTACACCACAAAGAGTGGGATTTCTCCTACACACTTCCCTAAGTGTCCTAATCACATCTCTCAATATATGCACAAACCTAGATGCAAGATTCAAATAACTAGGTGTCACAAGTGCAAACTACAATGATATGCATTCCATAAGTAAGCTTAATTAAATTGTAATAAGTAAAATACTTATTTACACCAACACATATGATTGTTAGAATGCTTATTTTTTATTAATTATTAGTAATTATGGTATTTGAATAGAGTTATATAGTGTAACATTTTATAGAAAAATTATCATATGTCATTATAAGATAAGCATATATATAACTATATAACTACAATCATTGAATGCGATATTAATATATATTGAGGTTTACACAACAACACATGATCTTTCTACCAAGAAAAACAATCATATAACTAGGAAGGTCAATCTATAACACGTTATTGTTCATAACTCAACCATTCTAAAGTGATTCTACATTAAAATTTTAAGTTTCAAAGTGGGAATAAAAACACATAAGGAACAATTTATATTGTATATCAATTTGTGTATATAATAGTGTATAATAATTTTACACATAAAAAAATGGTATATATGCCAACTCAAATCTTTTTTACAAAATGAGGCATATGTCATCTCAAGATCTATATACAATGTACATGCCAAATAACTATGTGTCTTGAGACTAATGGTCCACTTGACCCCATGTCTTGGATGAATCCTCAACCTATGTTGGATCATAAAAAGCTAGCCTCTTAATGCCACAATGGTTACTAGTTGATGGATGCAAAGTTAATTGCATTAACAAGTCAAACAAAAAATATGATTAATTAGGTCAATGGTAAATAAATAAGTTAAACTAGTAAAAAGAAATGTATCTACTATAATTTAAAGCTTTCAAACTAACATCTAAATCACTATAGTCAACTATAATTTCTCCAAACTATCAACTAAAGTAAAACTCAATTCAATTACCTCAAATATTTGTTTTTCTTTTGAGAGATATTATGGAAATGATGGTCTCTTAGGTGATTATGAGTCCTAGCAAAGAAGGATGGTAGAGGAGCCACATCACTCACTTTTAGAATAGACTATAATAGGTAAAAGAAAATTAATATAAATTAATATATAATTATTTGACAAATAGGGGAGTGTGTACAATAAAAGAGGTTAGATGTGTAAATTAAAAATCTAGACTACTAAACATAAACTTATCTACTACAAAAAATATAACACCAATGAGGCCTCATGCATTGATTAGGGACTCATCATGGATGAACCAAATATGATTGAACTTGTATAAACTAGCAATCGCACCTGTGGGGTGCAATGGGGACGCTGAAGAGAATATAGTGATAGTTTGAAAGTGATAATAGTAAGTAAAAATTTGAGAATGCATTAAGTTTAAGATATCAAGGGTCTTGGTCTTGTACAACCATAAAAAGAATATCAGTTAATCTAATTAGATTGTCTAGATTATCATTATGCATTACATTTGGCATTTGAGTGCCTTCTTGTCTGTGTGACTTGTTAATCATAAACTACGCTACACAATACAAAAGATATCCTTCTTTTGTGACATTATTTGGAATATTGGCAGACCTTTTTCCCATTAAAATGAACATTGTTGAATATCTCAAATGTAACAACATTGTTCATAGTCTTCAATTTGGACTATGAGGGCCTCTTTGGCAGAGGTTTGAAAGTAAGGAATATTGCCATTAGAAGCACAACATGATCTGGCTGTTTGCTCAGAAACCTGTAACAACCAATATTTGTGCTTAGTTACTTCATCAGTACTGTCGACTATAAACAAGTAGGTAATCAAAATATCAACTCACCTAGCACTCTGTTGTTTCCACTATTCATGCAAAAATCTGGCTGTCATTTGAAGAAAAAGAGAGCCACTATAGCAAAGATACGCTTGTTTACTTATCTTGGAAGCTTAAAAACCTTTGTATCATGTGAAGAAGGATATAAAGGAAACAACTTCACAAAAATAAAAGTACATATTTCACAAAGTTTGATACTTACCACTTTTCTTGAACAAATAGGAACAATTTCCTTTGGTCCAGGAAACTTCGTAGGAATGACTTTATTTGCCTCATGTATATCTTTCACCTACAGATAAAAAGCAATAAAAAAAATTCAAGAAACAAAAAATAATCTACCTCCAATAACATACAGTTTCCAAGTTTCAATTGCAATGCAATGCACCTTGCAAGAATTCTTCATGTCCATGAGCTTTTAAGATGTGTGAAATATACTGTACCATACAATACTTTGTAAATTTATTAGATAAAAACATAACAAATCATGAGAGGACATAAAATTTTCTAGAATATAGCTATGAGAAATTATATGAAATAAAGTGTGCTTGGCAATAACACGTAATGTTAATATGAATACAACTATAAAATAGTTTTCTATTGTAATGATCAAGTTAGGTACAAGGGATGACAACAATCTATAAATTAGGCATTATTGAGCTTTATATTGCACTGTAGTAGCAGCTTCAAGAATTGTTCAAGGTGGAGAAATAGATGATTTCATTATCAAATTATATATAGCAAAAGAGCAACAATTCAGAAAAATATAGTTACATCATCTATTATTTCTTTCAATTTAGGAAAGTAAATTGCTTCTTGGTATTATCAGATGGGCCATTTCATTTTTGTGAGGATTAATTTCTTTCCTTTTTATTCTGAGGTTGGCCATTGCATATACAATTAACACAAGTTACAAGAATTTGAAGTAGTGAGACAGCTGCAAATCCCCCACAATCGAGAAAAAGCATACAATTAACAAAAGTTAAAAGAATTTTAAGTTAATATATTGGCTATTTATTGTTGGAATAAAACCAGTACTCAGCTAAATCACAATACAATAAAAAATTTATACCTCTAGAAATTGTAGTTTACCTGAATCATTTGAATGCAAGGCCCAATAGCTGAAATATTTTTTGCTACAAGCTGCAGGGTCTTCAATTTTTGAATTTGAACCAAGTTAACTTTGCAAAGCTTGGAAGGCCATTAAACTCTAGATAGTCACTTATCGACACTTCTCCAACAATTTGCAGTGTTGTAAGCCTTCTATTATTTCAACTTTGTTGTGACCTTTCAGTTCAAACTCTTTTAGAAAAATCAAATCTGCAAAACTTGGAAGAAAATATTACTCTGGACTGAAACTTATCTTCAGTGTTTGAAGGTTTAGTACTCCAACAATAACTGTTATGGTTTTTAGTATTTTAGTAGTTTATGTATAAAAATTGGAAGAAAATATTACTCTAGACTGAAATTGGAGATTAATGAGATATGTAAATGATTTTGGTGAGCAAGTTAACCTGGTATCTCTTGAATGGAGCTCTTTCAAGGAGGCCTGATATGTGATGCGATAAGACAAGCATAAAGAAAAGACCAAATACTCCAACTTTGTCATGTTTTCTAGCATATTTGAATTTAAGGTAAGATTGCTACACGAGGCTAAATTGAAATGGTGCACGAGCATCAGCTGCTTAAAAGGAACTGTTTGAAATCTGCATTGCAAAGGTATGTCAAACTACCAAAATTAAATTAAATCAGCCACTTAAAATAGATAGGAAAATTAATTTTTTGTATGTCTGTGCATACATATTGGCAACTTACCATAGCATGAGAGTGGATGTAGCAGTAAGTGTGGAAGGAGGCCAGAAGTATGAGGAACAATAGCCTGAGTAGAAGAACCTAGAAGATTTTTTGAATGTCAAGAGAACAGTTTTGAAAGAAAACTCTATGCAAAACGATAATATTTTGTGTTTATAAAGTGTGTGCTGAAAGACAAAGGACTAAGGTAAAAGGGAAAGTACTAGTATGTATTGTTTAATTGAAAAGACTTTGGGTAGCTGAAGCTGTTGAGGCTGAAAGTTTTGACAATCGTCGTTCCTCGATGATCCTATGGGCAACATATCGGTTTTGTTACATGTGTGTGTATCTTTCAAAAGTGAAAGCAGGGTGGATACGAATGCCAGAAAGCTGAGTGACTCTTGAAATTGCTGTGAACGTCAGGCCTTGATAGTCAATGTTGCCGATGTCAATGGTGGTCATCTGAAGTGTAAGCCCTTGTGATTTGTGGATCGTTAAGGCCCATGCCGTTTTAAGAGGGATTTGGGGTCGACCAGCATGACTAATCGGGGTAATAGGGACATCTTTGGGATTGTTTGTGTCCCAAGTAGGCCCAATGTAATTCTTGAAACAAACAGCAACAAACAAGGGCAGTTGGGGTGGTTTTTCGGTCTCCTTGTAAACAATTTTTTTTACTATGCCAAGAGCCCCATTTACAAGGCCAGTTTCAATCCACAGATTACAAGATAGCATAACCTTTTGGTTGACACAAAGTAGAATCTTAGGCTCGAGCTACTCATCATCTGGGTTTGCATTGAAGGAGGTCCCTATTTGCTCGGCAGTGGCAATGGAAATGGGCTATGCTAGAGACAACAACATACACTTATTATGGAGTGAAACCTTTTCATTGGTTGCATAAAGATGTATGGATGATAAGAAAGTAGTTTGTTCAGTAGGAGTTAGTGTGGAGCTTGATCTTGACATTAGCAGTTGCCAATTAGCAATAGTAGGTTCAGCCTTTCTTAAATTGCACAAAAGATTAAAAAATAGAAGTTGAGTGGGATCCTCTCCGGCTTGGCAAAAAATTTTGTTTAGTGTAAAAACAGTTTGGAAACTCTACCATAGTGTCCCCCCATAGGAAGTAGAAGAGTACATTGGAATGTATTTGACCGGTGGAAGCTGGCCAAGGTCTCCAAATAGGAGGATTGAGCGACCTCCAAAAGGGCAGTGGTTGTTTGCTAGGAAAGCTTCGCTTAAGCGATAGTCAATTCGTTCAAGCAACTTTGGCCCGATGAAGGTCATTTCGTCTATTAAAATGTAGCAAACAAAGTGCATTCTCTCTTGGAGGCTTGCTAGTGCTTGGCCTTGCAAAGGAGCCAATTCTTTGATGGGAATGCACAGTGCAGAATGAATTGTCGATGCTCCAATGTTGAATGCTACAACACCAGTTGGTGCAAGAAGTAATAGTGGTGTTTGCCCATTTGGAGTGGAACAATTGAGTGCAAACCTGATTTGATTAATTAGGTGTGACTTTCGAGTTCTTGTAGTCCCTTGAACTATTATTTTTAGTGGTGGTTGGTTAGTGGTGGAGGATAGATGTGACAACACTAAATCCAGTGTTTTCTATTGTTTGAATGAAAGGGCGTGCTGGGTATTTACAAAGGGCGGAAGGGGGACTGCATATGTTGTGTGGTTGGATTGTATGAAGTTGGAAGCTTGAGAGAGTTCTATTGGATTTATGGATTGAATATTCCAATTATGGTTAAGGTCTAACTCATGATTACCTAGCGTGTCAAGTGCATCTAGGTGGAGTGGATGGTGTGGGTGAACACTTGAAAAGACTTGCCATTCAGATTGGTTATAGTGATGTGGGGGTTCTGCATCGTTTGAAGGAGAGTTAGGTTCTATATTAGAGGCCAAATTTGGTTGAATGCGACGAACATGCCATGGATGGTAAGTGCATGCTAGTCTCTCCCACTGTGCCACAATTTCAGATGGTGAAGAACCAAGGTCAACTGCAATGTTACGAAAAGGTTTGTAGAGAACCAGTTCACTCCAACAAAAGTCGTGGAAACTTGGGTCATCCTTGGGAGGAATACTTGTGAAGCAGGGCGAGACCCAAACAATTGCTATAGAGGAATGCTCTTTCCATTGGTTTGCTTTACGGGATGTTATGAAACTCCACTTTTGGGTCACTTCAATCAATGGCATTGCCTCCAAAGTAATAGGGCGAGCCATGTATGCATCAATACAGTTTGTGTGTGGTGATGTACATGAGGATGGGAGTGGAACACGTTGATAGTTCTTTTGGTTGACATTTAAAGAAACAAATGTCCGACTAGACAAGCAGAGTGGTAGTTTTAATAGAAGGTGGCAACTTTCTTGAGCACTAATATCACGATCGACAAGGTTGTCAACAAGCATTTTCCTAAAAGCTATTGGTGTTGGCTTGTCAGGCTCAAAAGATGTTGAAATACGAGAAAGCATTGCATGGTACGTTTCGGATTTGGTTTCAGCTTTAGTTGCATATTTTGTGATATATTTGAGCATTGCATCAATTGAGAGAACGGGTTGGCAATCTACATTTGCACGCCAAATAGAGAGGATAGTGGGGTTGTGTAGATTCACTCGGTCATCATTATGGCCAGGGGTGTGCTTTGGCTGCCCACTCTCATTTGAGAGGGTTGAATTGTCTTGCATGGTCCAAGGGGCTTTATAGTGGCATTCAAGTGTACCACCTTTTTTCCGCAAGCATGTTTGCAAGGTGCAATGTGTATGGCGTTGCACGCAATTGAGCAATTCATTGTAGTAATGTGAAGGGTTGGACAACATGATCATTCTTGTGTCCATTAAGCAAGGGTTGTCTAAGGTAGATCTTGGAAATGTTGCTACTGAGCTTTGGTGGGGAGACGGGTTCCAAACAGAGACATATTTATCAATGTAGTCGATTGCATTTTGTACTGAAGCAAGATTATTCAATTGCAATTTGGCAATATCAGGTGCGTTTTTGAGCCAAAGGAAACCATGGACATGTGCAGACCCACGGTGTTGCCATTCATACTTGGACACAGTAGATGTTATAAAGAAAATGATGTACAAAAAAAGTAAATATAAATGGTAAAGGTGGAGTGTAATTACCTATACCAGTAGTTATTTGTGCAAAGTATCTTCTCCAAGACCTCATGAAAAGCAGTAAATCGGTGATGCGTGTAAAGTGCAATGAGGTGTGGTTTTTGCACAATATTTTGGATTCTCCACCGGGCAACTGCCGTAGGATTTTTTGGTGCGGTAGATGGCATGGCATTGTGTAAGTCTGGCCATTTAGTATCTGCAACACTAAGGGTGAAGAATAGAGTAGGACAACCAACCTGAATAACCATGTTAGATAGCTCCCCTCTTCGAAGAGTCCAGAAGGGGCGGGTACCATGAATTTTTGAGCCGAACCGCATGACTTGGTCTGCAAGGTGTTCATCGGGGAGATCCTTGAGTCTTTGGCGCAAGTCAGAAATTGTTGTTGGCAATCTACTCTCAAAGTGTTTTTGAACAAACACAGAAGCTGTGGCCTGGCTATGATGATGCATAAGAATATTAAGAATGAAATATCTAAATGTGGGTGTTGGCCGAATCTATTATCATGGTATCGAAGAAGATGGAGAGCATATTTGTGTAGCTTGACTTCTTTCATACTTTGTTGGTTGAATGCAGCCCTACCCTTTGGAAACAATGTTGGGAATTCCATAACAAACGATCCTTCTGTGGTGTATTCATTGAGGGGCATAAGAGAAATTGGTGGCCAATCAATAGCAAGAGTGGGTCGTCCTTCCCCTAACTATAACAAGGCTCGTAATTCTTGCACTTCTATACGTGTAGGGGGCAAGTTTGCCACAAATGATGTTGTTGCTTGCACATTCTCATCCAATTGTTCTTCAGTAGTATTATCTGTCTCCATGAAGGTAACATCAGTGGGGTTTGAAGATGAGGTTGTTGTATTAAGAAGGTCAGAGATGTCAGTGGAGGGAATAGGCAAGCATAAGAGAGAGGTCTCATCTAATTGGACATATTTGTAGTAGGGGTCATTATTGATCTTATATTGCAAAGCCTCATGAACATGTGATCTGCAAACATAGAAGTTGTATAGTTGGGAATCAACATTTCTTTTATTAACTATGAGTATATCCAAGTCATGTATATGGCGTGGCAAGTAATTTGCAATTATTGTAATATCTTGAGGAAAACAAATAGTATGACCACTATATTTTAGTTGTCCTCCTCTTGCATAAGTAACTTGGAGGACAGGGCTAACTCTTGATATAAGCATCTCCTCAATCTGGGTAAGGCGTTGCAAACAAGAAGGCTGCTCTCCAGGGTCCATGTTGTTCCACTTTGAGAAGCGGTTGCCATTTTTTTCCGAAATGCATCTTGTACAAGCACTACTACCATTGAAAAGCCTAGTATTTATTCCTGGATATCATTCCATGCATATTTGGCATGTCGATATGTTTGATAGGCTATCCAACTTTGAACGGAATGAATTCCTAGCAATGTAATAGTCTGCAGCAAGTGGTAGCGGATGGTGGTTTTGGGAGGGAGAATTGGGGTGAATTGTAGACTGCATTTGAGGTGTCGGTGGTTGCAACGGGGAAGGGTTATTGGAAAGACAAGGTGGGACTATGGAGGAGCTTGCAAGGTTACTATGAAGCTTTTCTCTTCTTTGTCTATTAATAGAATCCTTATTTGCATGGTACCATAATCGTTTTAGATGATTACGATGAGAGTGTTGCGCTTCCATACTTTGAACTTGGTTTTCCATGCTATTGATTGTTGAGGAACATATCAATGCAATTTTGTTTTTGCATTAGTTAACGATAAAGTTGAAAGAACACAATTAACTTAGGTGTGCAAAAAGAGCAAGGAGAATGCTTGAAGTATTAATTCTATGTATTGACTAACATGTGCAAATTATAACATTGTGGTATGAAGAAGTCTTTCTATTCTTTTCACTTGTAATTGTATGCAAACATGGTTACATAATGGGTGGTATTGATAGCAGCGAAAGTTGTACAACATATGCAAAGAGTATGCAGTATTGTGGAAAGTAAGAGGTACAATTAAAATCATATTGCAAAACATGTGTGGAAGATAACATTGTCATATCAAAAAAGTATTTTATTCATCTTACTTGTAATTGTAGGCATACGTGATTATATATGGAGGTATTGACATCAACAAAAGTTGTACAACATAACCAAATAGTATACAAAATTGTGGAAAGTAATAGGTAGATGCAAAGTTATTTAAACAGGTTTTATTGTTGTAATTACAAAGCTTTGTATTTCTTTCCTAGCAAAAGAATTCAATGTAATGGCCACTTCAAAGAAAAATTGGTGCCCAAGAACTTGATCCAACACCTCTTTAGCAGCATCAGGTTCAACTAGAAGTAGTTGAAAATTTTCAGCGGATATGCCAAACAAGGTGTTTGCAGGACCTTCGAATGCAGTGACTTTAACAAGGGCACCTGTTCCATCATCCATATCCACTTTGACCATGTAGCTAAAATCACATCTAGAGAGATCAATAGAGCACTTTGGGCAATGAAAACTATTGGGGTTGTTTTCTACAACCTTCTTCTTACACTTCTTATTGCCCACCATAAGAGGACATGAGAGGTAGTAAAATTTTTCCAAGTGGACTTTTGTAATGCTTGCTTTTAGAAAACATTTGTTTTTACAGGATAGTTTGTATTGTTGATCGTTGAAATGTCAATTGGATTTGAAAATTTGTTGGAAGAAAGATGATCTATTGAGAGCGAAAGGAAGGGTGTTTCATTCCCTATAGTGGCATACAGTCAGTCATGCAACGTTGACGCTTCTAAAAGTTTTGGATTAATGACAATTGTAGTTGCAAATATAGTATCAAGAGCCTTTCCATGCCAGGAAGTTATACGTGCAGACTTGATCAAGATAATTGGAGGGGTTGGTAGAAGAGGCATAGTATTTAATTCTTTACCTTCAAATTCACAATGATGGCCCCAAAGTGTAACATCAATGGACAAGCACGACATGTCTGTGATTGTTGCAGTACATTTGACTATTTCAGAGCCATCTCTCTTACGGATGGTTGATGCAAGGGAGATAGATAAAAGTATGCCTAGAACATCAATGACATAATTAATAGGTAGTGATAGTAGGGAATCTATGCTCATGATATGCAAGCTATGCATGGGGATTGTAGATTCTACACATGGTGAAGGAGTAATTGTTGATGATTTGTGTAGGAAAATTTCAAATGGGTTCATCGAGCTACTAAATTTTTTATTAGCAACTTGTACACGACCATTAGAAATAATATATACACTATTAGACTGTACATCATTATAGAAGTCATCAACAAGTTCATTGAAGCATGTGACATGTATTTTGGTGCCTTCTTTGTCAATGAGGTCAAAACCAAAAACTTTTCCTTCTCGGTTAGCATTGTGGAACTCATGGATTGGACTCTTTGTTAATGCTCTACCCTCAATGGACCACCGCTTATAGTATGGGGTCAAAGATTTGATGGGAAGTAATTCAGAAGCGGGTATGGCTAGTTCTTCGGTAGATATTGCATTTTTTTGTAAACCAAATGGGGCGTGGGAGCTAGTACGTGGCAAATGACTTGTTGCTTGTAGAAGAGGAGTTGGAGTCCCAATGAGTGGTCTTTATTCAAGACCATTTCAAGATTGTTGATAATTATAGCCCTGAAATTGAACGATGCCAATGATTTAGGAAAATCAAGTAAATGAATGACAGCAATATTGAAAAATAGAGTAAGGTTGGATGTACGTGTATTTCTCGAACACCTTGGAAGTATATTCTGTAAGGCGGACAATAGACCCAGTGGCCATCACTTCTTTGACAACAAGATTGTTGAACTGGCTGGGAAGAAAAGTTGGATGGGTATGGACACCATCAGAGAGTTCAATATGGTATTTAACATTTGTTGATTGACCATGTTGTATAGAGTTTATGGATGTGACCTGTAATGAAGGGTCAAGATCAACCATGCCTGCAAGAATTTCTTCAATGACATTTGGAGTTAAAGTTGCCATTGAGATGGTGAAAGGTAGTTGAAGTTTGTGCCTGTGGAGAAGTTGTGAGTGTTAGAATTTGCTTTTATGACACCTCAAATTATGGTGCTCCTTAATTGTATGATTGATGTTAATGGTGAAAACCAAAATTGATAACATATAGCCACATAGTTTATCTACATGTTTATAAAACCAATGGTTTGTGAATGGGATAATTTTTTTGCAAACTATATAGTAAAAGACTTTCTTGGAGTTTTCTATATGAAAACAATATTTATCGAATTATAATGTGTGTAGTTCTTAAGATTTAATATATAGCAAAAAATAATGAGAAATGTAAACTATATTTGAATTTTGTAGTATAGATAATTGATTATTTGATGATGTATCTTGGTTTATTGGCAATGGTTGGTTCATATGGATGCTTTTACTTTTGATGTTTTCTAATTTCTATTTCTTTGTTTTCAGCATGTTCTATCAATATGATGTGTTTGAGCAAGTGACTTACTGCAAGACTTTGGAAAAAATGTGCCCTGCTAGCAATGATGTAGAAGCAGAAGCTGCTCAAAAGCGAGACAATCCAAAACCAAACTCCTTAGAGTTGTTGTTTTATCTATTGACAATTTTAAAAAAGTAGATCTAAGAATAACTGATTCAAAGTATTGACAATTAAAAAAATATATCTAAGTATATCAGAATTTACAGCTACCTAAAATTAGGTTTTTCACTAAAAGTATTACATTAATCCACTTAAACTAGACTTCTGGTTGTCAGTTATGATAATATAACAAACACTTAAAATTCAGTTTGCTATTTAGTTCTTTAGAAAACATAAATTAAAAGTTTTTTGACACAATGTACAAGACGGTGTACATGGACTCAAGTTCTTTGAAATAAATCTGCAATTTAGTCTTATTGAGGGAGTGTTTTGGATAACTCAAGCTAGCAAACTAATAGTTTCCAAAATCATAATCTTCGTAATAAACATGCTAAGTGAATTCTCCGTAGTTTAGTAAACGGTTATGACAACTTTAAAAAACTTGCTAAACAATTTAGAACTGTTTCTATTTTTCTAAGATGGTTTTTATGAGAATGAGGGCTTCTTTAGAGCACCGTCTTTCAGGGATTTCTCTTACATGAATTCATAGGGATAAATCTGTTAAAGTTGCCATCCATCTATGCAACCATCTTTCAATAATGCTTTTGGACCATGTATAATATTTTCTTTAGCCATCACTTCTAACCTCTGAGATCACTTTGTTTTGGTATGGATTTGCGTTAATATCAATTAAACCAAGGACTTGTGGTAAACACCAATTGTAAAATGATTGTCAAGTCTACTGTTACTCATGATCTGAGTTCGAGTAATATAATTGTGTTCCTAACACATGGTTTTCCATGAGCAAGGTCATACGCTTGATAAGAAATATCATATATGGGCTTAACTCTTCACTCTATTATCCACACATTCAATCATATCAATAAATAGATATGGTGTTTTAATCTGTATTATCTAATATAATTGTTGATATTCAAAAAATAAGTGCAATAATAAATCACTAAGATCTAACAACTATAAAATATGAAAATGAAACATAACAAACAATGTTCAAAACTAAAACACACAAATTAACTTAGAGAAAACCTATTTTAGGTGAAAATTTTCAACCTAAGAAGCAATGAATTCTTATTCCATTACTATGGGATCATAGAAATTATATCTACCTCAATAAACTCCAATACAGTTTAACTACTATGAAAACAATTTTTAACTCGCAACCAATATTTTCCTATAAAAGGCTGCAAAAATCTTGTATGAAGCTCAATAGCTCTAAATCCGGATATTTATAGATCTACTCTCTGTTTATCATGAATAGATTGAAGCAACAAGCTGTAGGGAGACTGATTTTGTTTCGTCTCAATTTTTCTTAAATTCTACTTTGGTAGGGTTTCATAATATTTTCCTGCAAACTCTGCCGATTTTTCTCAATGGCATCCTTACAGCACAACGCAATTTGTGCAAAATCTTAAGGTAAGTCACTTGCCATGATTTCAATGAATTTTTTATGGGAATCTATACATGTGCAGACCACTTTTGTTGTGTTTTATTTCATTCTAATACAGTTCTGTTGTTATTTGGTAAATGAAGGCATTCGTTTTGTGGTTTTGTCAGAGGTTGTTTTCAATAGAATATCAACATATTATTCAATGTTGTTTTGGTTTTAGAATGTGAATCTATGTTGAAAAAATCTATCAAATGTTGAATTAGAAGATCAAAACTTTTGTATCACTATCTCTGTAAAAAATAGTTGCCACTTTTCATGTGACCAAAGAAAATTTGAAGTTGAAATATTTTTTGAAGCTACAGAATTCCTCTTACATATAAACCTGATGTGAGTGTGCTTCAAGATGGCATGTAAGTGTGCTTCAAGGTGGCCTAGAAATCCAAGAAGATGGTCATTAAATAACAAAAAGAACATAATTGTAGTTGGGGAAAAAGAGTAAGTGTAATAGTAACCTCTGTTGACTCCTCCAAATGCACTCCTGGGCATGGGCATGGTGGATGCTTGCTACACCCATAAAATTAATCAAATCCACACTAGTCTCTGAATAAATCAGAAAACTCTGTACCAAGTAACTATTCTGAGCACCCACTACATAATTACTATTGGGTTTGCTTACTAGGGGATCAGTAAAGGTATTTCCTTGGCAGCTTTTCCATAATCAATACTCTAAATCAATATAATTCAAAGCTTGTTCAGCTCGGCATAAATGACCGATAACTTTAAGACTGACAACCTAAAACCCAAACGTAAAAAGAAAGTCCCCTCTCTTATTCAAAGTGAACTGCAAAACACACAGTAAAATACGAAAAAGAAAAATTTAATGAAAGTTACAAATATCAAAATATACTAAATGCTAATCATGGTAATCCAAAGGTGATTTAGCTCACCATTAATGAACTAATAAATCATATATAAATTTCCAGATAGCTTCATATAGACCATTTGGGTTCTAATTATGATTGAAATAAAGATAGAAAGAAACAAAACAAAACTAATTGTTAGGCATTTGAGGATTATAATTTCAAAGAACTCAGATTCAGGTTGGAATTTCACTCTATTCCAATTAATTTATTGGATATTTGGGGTCTGTGATTTTCAGACAACCCATTTGAGTTCTAATTATTATTGAAAAAACTGCTTGAAAAAGATCTTGGGTACATGGGTTTCTTGTTAAAATTCAAACCCAAGCATTGAACTGTCAGCTGCATAAATACAAGAGACATGATCCAAACAATGAAATGCAATTTTTTTTCTTAAAAACAAATGAAGTAAGATAATAACAATTATAATTCATACATATGCAACCTATAATATTTTTCTAAAAAGAGTTGAGTATATACATGATTGAACCAAGTTGCAAAGTCTCCAGAAATGGGAAGTTCAGTGAATTGGGAAATCCAGACCTGTAAATACCCTTCCCATTGAAAAATTTAATGGTGGAACAAACAAAGATCTAATCAATAATAGACAATTAAAAAAATAAAAGCTAAAACTAAATATAAATATATACACTCCACATTCAAAAAGAAAAAGAACATCTATCCTCCACTTTCCCCTGCAGCATCATCTATCCTTGTCATTTCAACATATAAAAAACAAGTTTGAAATTTTTTTCCATATACCCTACTGGCCAGAGCAAATACTCATTCTAGATGCCCAAAGGTGATTATATTGAGTTTACACAGTTCACACGGATTTGTGATTCATTGAGCAATTAATTGTAATCCATGGGTTAAAGGGGCTGCCTTTCTACAGAGTCACTGCTGCCAGGCTTTGAACTTGAGTACCAATGGTGATTAAATTGAGTTTTCACAGTTCACACAGATTTGTGATTCATTGAGCAATTGATTGTAATCCATAGGTTAAAGGGGTTTCCTTCTACAAAGTCACTGCTGCCAGGCTTTGAACTTGAGTACCTCCCCATTAAAAAATATGAAATTTAATGAACAAACCGAACCTCACAATCTTGTAGGCAAAAAAGAAATGCAGTTCACAATTTAAAAAGTAAAAACACTAAGCCCAAACCCCAAACCCCAAATCCACATTGTGAAACCCCAAACTCTGGTCCTTACTAAGTCCCAAATGGCAAACGCTGAACCCTAAGCTACCCTACAAATCCTTACCCTAAGGCTAACATAAAATTACAATACCATAATTACTAAAGCAATGCTATCATAAAAATAGTGTACCCACATTCTTAATTTCTTGACAATCTCATAGCCCACATAGAGGATGGGCTGAAGCTTAGGCTCAGGATTAATTTACGATAGAGACATGTTTGAACAGGGCAAAAAGGAATGGAAGTTAAGCGGCACAACCAATTGTGGTTCCACCATCGCTTTTGTAAAAGAAATTTGTGAATGTTTTTGTATGTTGTGCTATCGGTGGTTCATTAGATATGAGAGTTATGCCTGTAGCGCAAAGCAACACTTACACCCTAAATTTAGCCGTAATAGTGATAATGATGATGATACCAGCGGTATTCTCTATTTTTTCCACAGATTATTGTTTAGCCATTCAGAAAATAAATGTATCTTCTCAAGGTTCTTGCACAGATATACTGTTGTATGAACATTCAAAATATTTGAAACAATAAAAAGAATCCTCTGTTCATAAGAGAAAGACATTCTAGCGATGGCAGGATAGCCATGATTTAAAAGGAAAACCCTAGAAAATTTGAATACGATAAACCGGAAGTGACTTACCTACAGGTTCTGTTCCAATTGTGTCGATCTGTCAATGATGCGAATGGAAGAAAATGGGCAGAGGTCGCAGGAAATTTTCAAGAAACCCAAAGTTGTTACTGTTGCTGCTTGCTGCTTCAATCTGTTCACAGTTAAGGGGCGGAAAGCATTAGCGGCAGAAGGAGTAAAAAATGTAGTGGAAACCATTTTGGCAACAGAAATGCGCGTTACCTCACGATTCTGCACAAATATCTCTTGATGCCGCTGATAAAAAATAAAGTAACCAAACTAACACAGATATTAAGAGGGCAGATATTTTGGAAGGAGTTAATGCGACATTGAACATAGGAAAGCTCAATGAGTGACACACCGAAAGGGGCATTCTGTTGTGCTGTCAAGGAGGCCGACTCTGCAATAACTGCTCTGCAGATATTTTTTCGTCTTCTGCAATAAACTCTGTGCCATCCGGGGAAAAACATTGAACTGCTCAGATGCATTTGGTCACAGGCGATTGCCTGTGCACGATTCTACACCGTCGGATGCAAAAAGCCCTCCCAAATACTAAGCATGGGACGCCTTCGGCGTAATTACAATTGGTGTGACATTTTTAATTAATTAGGTCTTGTAATTGAACCAGACCACGATTGTGGTGGGGTCTGTGGTGGGTAGGAGGAAGATATTGGGTTGGTTCGAGCTAAGTTGACGAATCCCGGTCTTCAAGACTTATGATCTGCTTGGTAGGGTGATGCTGGTTGCGACCTTCCCGCTTATCCGCCGGCAAGAAACAACAGGCAAGCTGATTCCTTGGGCAGGTCCCTCCATTCTTTTTCCAGGCATACTACTGTACTGTAATTGACTTTTTGGTTGCAACGTGTAGATGCTTCTGCATTTATTCCACGCTGTTTCCTATGTCAGCCACGCAATCTACGCGTTTGATTACTTCTTTATCTTTAGACTTTTCTGCGTTTCCTCCTCGCGGTTTCCGATATTAGCCACACAATCTACGCGTTTGCTGACTTATTTATCTTAATTTTAGTGGAAATGACTAAAGACTTTTGTAGTGGTTCATATGGGATTCCTTCTGCATTCCTTCCATGCGGCTTCCTAGGCAATCTACATTCAGTCATTTTTATGTGTTCTGCACTGTATATAATCCCCCTCTGCCACCAAGTTTACCGCATCCCTTCAACTTCCAACTTATATCCTGCTTTGCTTGTATTTCTTTCATTGTTTTGTTGTCTTCAGTTCAGTCCAGTTTCATGGCATCCACTTCTAGGCAACCACAGGCTGAGCTTAGGCACGCTTTTGAAGAAGTTGCACCATCTGCATCTACTTCTGGTAGATCCACAAAGCTGCCTTACGATGTATTTATTAATCATCGTGGCCCTGATGTCAAACACACACTCGCGGCCACTCTATATAACACCCTCACTGGCATGGGATTGAGAGTTTTTCTTGATTCTGAAGAGCTTGAATTGGGGGATTTTTTGCCCAGAGAAATAGAAGAAGCTATGCGCAGTGCGTCGCTCCATATTGCTATATTTTCCAAGGATTATGCACAATCTCCGTGGTGCTTAGCAGAGCTTTCATTTATGGTCAAAACAGGCACCCAAATTGTTCCAATTTTCTACTATGTTCAGCCTGATGATGTCCGATATGCAAAAGGAGTTTATACTGATGCATTTTCCCGGCACAAAAAGAAGGGTAGATATAGCTCAGAAAAGCTTCAGGAGTGGAAGAATGCGCTCAACAATGTTTCTTACAATGTTGGCCATATTGTTAACAACAAAGAGTGAGTACTAAATAATTTCTGTCCTCCAGTTATCCTTTTCTTATCAATCATCTTATGCATTTGGTGATTTTTTTTTAACTTCTTATTTTTCGATGCACGCCATATTAAGCAATGTTTGTTCTGTTTCGTTTTGTTGTTGTATGTGTTTAGTGATGAGGGGAGCCGCCTCAAGAAAATTGTTAATTGTGTTTTGAAAGTAACTAAAAATGTGCCATTTGTGGTTGCCAAATATCCACTTGGTCTAGATGAAGCTGTCATGGACTTTGAAAAAATACTTCGACTTGTAGAAAGCCATTCCAGTGTACAAATTGTTGGAATCTGGGGTATGGGTGGTTCCGGAAAAACCACTCTTGCTAAACAGTTATATAACAATAAATACAAAAATATGGAAAGGTCTAGTTTTTTATTAGATGTAAGAGATGCTGCTTCCAGAAATGTATTGTGTGAGAAACAAAAAAAACTTCTAAGAGACCTCGGTCTCAAAGATGTATCAATTGACAATATAGAAGAAGGGAAGGGGATTCTCTCTAATCGTTTAAGACATGTTCAAGTGCTTATTGTTCTTGATGATGTGGATAAGGTAGACCAACTGGATGCACTAGTGCCTACGAGGGATAGTCTTGGACATGGTAGCTTAATTGTCGTCACTACACGAGAACGTCAAGTTCTTCGATCTTGGGGCATCTCTTCCATTTATAAAATGAAAGCACTAGATTCACTTTATGCCAAACAGCTCTTTTGTTGGCACGCATTCTTACAACTTTCTCCACTCCCAGATTTTGAGAATTTGGTTGAAAAATTCCTATATGTTTGCAAGGGATTACCACTATCTCTACAGATTTTTGGAGCACAACTACATGGTATTTCTGACAAAGATTATTGGGAATCTCAACTAGATAAGATATCTAGAATACTAGATGAAGATATTAAGGAGAAGCTGAAAGTGAGCTATGATGCCTTAGATGATGAAGAGAGGCAAATGTTTTTAGATAGTGCTTGTTTCTTCATTGGAGAGCAAAAAAGTTCAGCCATTGCAACTTGGAATGGATTAGGGTTGAGTGGTTTGCATGGTTGGGAAAAACTTCTAAATAAGTGTCTAGTTGAACTTGAGGATCAAGATCGTATAAGAATGCATGATCACTTAAGAGATTTGGGAAGAGAAAGTGCAAATCAAAATTCACCCTACCGTCTCTGGTCTCCTTGGCAAATTGTTAATGTTGATAATAAAGCAGAGGTAAGATTAGTACAGTCTTTCATTGTCTCTATAAACAACGACGTCATGACCTTCTTTGTTTACTTTAAATATTTTTTTTGTTTTAGTTTCCATGTATTTCAATTTTTCCATATTATTTTATTTCATTGTTTTTTTTTCTATTTAATAGAGAATTGGCATTCGAGGAATAATGGCCACAACAACTGGATCCAAAAGTGAGGTTGAATTTCCTCGATGTTCACGGGGCAAAAAGCTTATAATTAACACAAGCAGAGGGTATTGTAGGCTCACACCCGACTCACTTGGACTAAAAAATTTTCAAGTCAGAGGAAATGATTATAATCAAGTAATTGGTTATACATCAAGAGGGCTGGTATGGCTTCGCTGGTTTGACCCTGGGCAGAGAAATCTTCACTCATTGAGTTCATTGAAAAGTTTGAGGGTTTTAGAACTCAAAGAAGAAAGCGATGATGAAAACCACTTAGAAGAACTATGGGAGACTGACAGTGATGTAAGTATCTTCCTTTAATAAGCTCTTTATAGATTTACTTATTTTTTTAAATTATTATTTTTATTAATTTTCGTTGATCTCATTGTGAATTTATTGTAGGGTCCTGTGCATTTAAGAGAGCTAGTTATTTATGGGTGTTCAAAATTCCAAGGATTTCCAAAGTCAATAGGATATCTCAAGGATTTGAAAAAAATAATCTTGGTGTCTGGGTACAATAATAAGTTTGAGATGAAGAAGCTACCGGAAAGCTTTTGCCTTCTTCAATCACTTGAGCACCTAGAGTTAACTGGGTGTGCAGAGCTATCATCACTGCCGAGCAATTTTGGCGATTTGAGAAACCTAAGGCATCTAGATTTGTCTGATTGCATAGAATTGAGGGTGTTGCCAGACGCTTTTAAGAATCTAACACTCCTCCAACACCTCTGCTTAGAGAGATGTTATAAACTCGCATTAGAGTCGGACCTTCTTGGAAAGATGACAAAGGTTGAGTATTTGAGTCTTCAGGGGTGCAAGCAATTGAAAGAGTTTCTTTCTCACATCACCAATCAGGCTTCCTTGAGAGAGCTCAATTTATTTGGTACCAGCATAAGGGAGATACCAATGAACATCAATCAACTGAGCAAGTTACAAATTTTTAATGTGGGGAGTGATATGTTGACAAGCCTGCCGACAACTCTTGGAGATTTGTTCTCCTTGACTCATCTTACAATTCTTCATTGTTCCAAGCTGGAATTTTTACCAGACTCTATGGGGCGTCTAAATCTCTTAGAGACTTTAGAATGTTGCTGTCCAATCAGAAATTTGGATCTCAATTCGTTGCCGAGGGAGTTGAATCGTAATTCCAAACCCTCGGTTTCGTTGTGCAACCTCAAGCAGATATATCTATGTCAAACTAAAGTGTCCAAGATTTCCATCTCTGAAGACTGTTGTCCGTGCCTTGAGACTCTCGATGTTAGAGATAATGACCATCTAACGGAGATAGAAGCCCTTCCAACTACAATCAAGTACTTACACTTGATCTCGTCTGAATTGTTGACGAGCATCAACTGTATTGCTGGTCTGTTAAACATCCAAACTCTGTGGATAGAATATTGCCCCAAGTTGGATGCATTCCCCAGTTTTGCACAATTCGCTTCTCTCCGGTGGTTTGAACTAGAAGGTTGCTACAAAGTTAAGAAAATACAAGGTTTGGAACATTGCAGAGCATTCATGGAGACGCTGAGATCAGATACGAGGTGGGAGGAGGCGGGCCTAGGAACTTTGGAGCGCATAGAAGGATTGAGGTCGCTGCATCTCTTGGCAATGAGTAGATCAGGTGCTGAAGGTAGCGTTCAAACCATGCAGGTAATAATAGTTTATAGGAATTCTAGTTATTTTCAATTGATTGTGTATCGGCTGAATGTTGATGTGCAAAGGATTTTTTGCAGAAATGGTCGGAAGATATGACAGTTTACACGTGGGGAGTCCGTGGGAGTGGATCAGTCATAGACTCCTTCGCCTTTACCAATCTCTCCGTCATTCACTCCTTCTCTAACCAGACAGTTAACTCCTATCAATTTCTAGAATTGTCCTCCAATGCCCATGCCATCCTGCTATGTTTTGTTCTGAATTTTAATTCTCCAAAAGATGAGTTTTGGATAAAGACTGATACAAATAATTCAATTCGCCTGAAGTCGAGGAAGGGCAAATTGGTATGGATTCGTGTAGCCATACCACGTTCTGTGTGGCACAAACCAAAGAAGATCCAAATCAAGTCCTTTTACCCTAAAGGAGAATTAGAAGAAGAAGTGGAGAGAGGAATGATTGCGATGGGAGAAGAGGAGAGAGTTGTAGAGGCTTTCCACGGCTTATGGAAACTTCTATCAAATTAATATTGCTAAAGATACATATGTGAATTAAAATAAATAATTTCTAAAATTATACTTAATAAATATTTTTGTAATTACGCCGAGAGGCGTATTCAGTTGTAGAGAGAAGAATGTTTCTCCGTAAATATTAACCCTTTTTCAAAAAAATTGACATCCTTGCTGGCTGTCATGATGGCGGTTACGAACAAGAAGAAGTTGAAAAGTTTCACCGGTGGCAGATCAGACGTTTCATTCTGATTAGCTACACCTCAGTTTGGCAGGCAGCGACTAGCTGGCATCGGCTCATAACCAACAGAAGCTGAAGAGTCTCACAATGAGATCAGAAGGCGAAGACTGTATCATAGTTTGATTCTTACATTTCAATGTGAAGTTGTATATTCTTAATAATATTAGTTGGGTTTTTCCTTCTGTATTTGCATGTAATTTACCTCTCTATGGCTGCGAAGTGGATGTGTTTTGAAATTTCTTCAGATTTCTACTCTGGTGCATTGGAATTTCTATTATGTTTCCAGCGATCTCGATTGCATGATAATGCATGTAAAAGAAAATGATCTATTATTATTTTTTTTCTGTTCTTTTCAGAAAATCCTTACACGACTTGTGTTTTGATGATTATGAGGAACTGCCTGGTGAAGTAAACTAACGATAAAGAATCCAACATATCCTAGCAATCATTCCTTTGGTGGGTTTCCAAAGGGTTTTTAGATTTCTTCATGCTTTTCCTCATTGATTGCTTAGAATCTCTTCTAGCCTTCTGTGGATGACCATAGTTAAACAATATATATTTAGAGTTGTATACAATAAATGAATCTGTATAATGTGTAGGAGTTTTTATTTACGTCGGCAGATTCTTTATGGACTCAGATCTCTACCAGCGTATAGAAATGGGCATGAAATTAGTGAATAAAGATTTCGAGACATATACCACATTCAAGGATTGAAATCTGTATCATAAATATTATGAGAATTTTAATAGATTCTTTATGGACCCAAACATGTACGAGAGCATAGAAAAGGAGCATGAAATATTGTTTAAATAAATGTGAGTACTACTCTGCCCACTGTCAAGATGTGTGTTAGTTCTGCTGCTCCAAAGTACCTAGCATTTACAAAAGGGTTTCAACATGCAATATGAGTGAAATTAACAATAACTACTGTTCCATGCTCATCTTTTAACTTTTCTTATACAAGACAAGGATCTTCCTTTTTAGGAGCTTATTCCATACATTGGAAATAATATTATGATTTCAAAACAAGCCATGGTCAGTAAATTGCAGTGGCTTTCATACAAATTCAAAAAATGTAGACGCAGCAAAAATAATGTTCATATGATTTATTAAACAACAAACTCTGTGCTCTCACTTATTTGCAAAGGTACTGAAATTGTTAATGTTTAGGATTAGATCCAATGGGTACTCCATCATGGATTAGAAAAAATAGTACATATATGCAAAGTATGTATCTTTGTGTGTCAACTTCAAATCTGTCCTCATTTTAAAAAAAATATAATCAATGTATTTGAATACCTCATATTGTTGCTTTATTTCGTGTATATTAAATGAAGTGTCTACATTTTAATGTTCCCTATACTTGCACGCATAGAATTCAATATTAGAACTATTATAATTATGAGGTATTTCATAGGTAAAGTGATTTGGAAGACGGAAATAACTCCAAATGCAAAAAAAAATTTAAAAAAAATGATAATATTTTACATTAGTACAAATGTGATATGTAATTGGCATTTAATCATGCTTTATTCTTCGAGTTTTTCAACTCTTCAAATTTAAAAACTTAAAACAATTAGTGAACAAGAAGTACCAATGAAAGTGAAGCATATGCAAATATGGTATTGATTGTTTCGAGTAGTCAGATGGAAATTCACACCAGCTTTCATTAAAATATTTAGACACCTTTCAGTTTACGATATTTAAAACTGTTATTGCCTGCCTACTAACCATTAGCTTGGGGTGGTATATAGTCTCTTATTGGAGAACTACTGAAATCAATGTAGGTCTTGATTGATTTATATGTATATGTATATTACATGATATACACATATACATTTAGTATTTTTTTTTATAAAATAGTGCTATCAAAATTAATGTTAATATTTAAATTTAATTTAAACAATTTTTGAATTGTTATGTATTTTTTTTTATATTATTTATATTTTAATAAAAAATAATTACATTAAATTTTACAATCATTAAAATGATATTTAATAAATAAATGTTGCATGTTGATTTGAGTATAATTTTCCTATACAATTGTTTATATATTTGGAAAAGCCTCCTATATTTGCATGACTATTTGTTGTAAAAAAAATTATTCACACTTAGAGGAAAATTATTTTATAATCTAAATCTTATTTACATTTTTATTCAAAAACAAAACTAACTTGAACCTCTCTAAAGGTTTCCTATGGTAACAAGATATTTAGTAAAAATACAAATAATTTTTTTTTTTTTTAAGAAAATGATAAAACTACACATTCAACAATATTTATTTCGGTTAAATTTAGCATTTTAAGTTTAACACTGCACAACCAAAGTAAAATAAAATTGATAAACAAAATTTCTCACATAAAATTGCAGTAGGCACACCTCCAAAGATCAAAAGATATCCAAATCCTCAATAATTAAGAAGAAAACTCTCCAAATCATCAACAATTAAGAGAAAAAATACGTGTCAAAAAAAGATTGGTTGATAAAGAATGTAAAGACCAATAAAATGAGCAGAAGATCAAAGCTTATTTTATTTCCAAAAGTCATAGTGTGATTAAACTACAATTCAACAATGTATTCCAATTAAATGTATCATATACAATGTGTATTATGAAATTACACAATTCGATCTTTAAATATTAAGATCATTTCCTTACCGTAATGGTTCTTTTTTGCCCCACATAGTTTTTCATCCATCTTTATCTAAAATAGAATTGGAGTATTGGATATATATAAATACTAAGTGAAATAGCTAGAGTTTCTAAATTTTAAAAATTAAGTATAAAAGAAACATTCTAAATTTAGTAAAGTAAGTTTTTAAATTACTGTTTCTAAAATTTTAAAAATCAAGTATAAAAGAAATATTCTAAATTTACTATTTCATAAAAGTAAGTTTCTAAGTTTTTTAAAGTATTTATAAACAAATGAAAAACAATTCTTCTCTTCTAAAAAATTAAATTAATGTATTTAAAATTAGAGAATTAAATAAAAAGGAGATATCCTAGATTTACTATTACACATAAAAGTATTCAATATTTTTTAAATTAGATATAAAAAGAAGTTTCTAAATTTTAAAAAGTGCAAAAGAAATAATTTAAAATTATTACTTCATATAATATAAAAGTAGTTGTTAAATTAGACATAAAAATAAGTTTCTAAATTTTAAACTTGGTAGGTGAGATGCCAAATTTTTATTCATCGAATAATCAAATTTAAAATGGGAGATTTACAGAATGAATCAAAAATCATAGTTGAAAGCCCAACTCCTCTGTAAGGTCAAATGATTTTGTTGAAACCCCTGTGGACAAATGTGCAAGAACAATTTTAGAGTATTACAATAAGATCTACAAGCTTAATGATCAATGATGTCAAAGAACTAGAATAATGACAATGGAAGATGTTGCAAAAAAATTCATGAGGCATATAGTATAGTAGCTGCATTTCCAAATATGCTCAAAAAGTATATCATGATCACTATGAAAATAAAGGTCGTAATACCATTCTCATTGTTGAAGAATTTGTAATGTATTTACACCATTACAGTGATTAGTTATTAGTATAATCACTTTTATTTTTTCCATTTCTGCCATATTTGGAAACCTTGTCACATTTCTCTTTATATTTACCTGCACTGTAATTTATATCACCCTCAATGATTATCTCTATAATTGATATATATATATATATATATATATATATATATATATATATATATATATATATATATATATATATATATATATATATATATATACTCAATAAAAATTATAACTCTCGGCGTATTTTATATATATTAATATTTAATATATGTATACTAGTTTAAAGTTCAGGGAGATAAAATATTTTAAATATAATTACATATAAATATATTTATCACAGATAAATAATCTGTTCATTGTCTTCTTAATAATTTTATTAGGTGAAATATTATTTCTATTATTACTTAGATTATCTTTATTTTTTCTTTCCATTTGTTGTGGGATAGTGCAAAGATTTTTGTATGTTTGTTTTCTCTTTTTGTTTTGGTTTTTATATATATATATTTTTTAATTGTAAAGATAGTGGTTTACTTTTTATATTTTTTAATTTTATAAAAACTATTTCTTAAATTTTTTTATAATTTTGCATATTGAAAAATTTATATACTAAACATGAGTGATTGATTTGTTTTTTGTTGTGTATGATTTATGAAATAGATGTAGACACTTACTCTTTTAATGAAATAAGATCACTTAATAATTAGTATATGCTTATAATTTAAATTTTGGTATATAATAGTATTTAAGTAATTTTATTAATTTTTTTATATAAAATTTTATAATAAATTTTATTTTATCTAAGCATAATTTATAAAATTATTAAAATATTAAGTTATTTTATTATTTATTTAAATTGTATAAATTATAACTACAATTTTACAAATTAAAATAATAAAACATGAAATATTTTATATAAAATTAAAGTGAATTATGTTTTAATATTGTAGAAAAAATATTTATAATTTTAAGAAAAATAGTTATAGTTTTGTGTTGTCAAAAGAATATAAATTCAATTAATATTAATTTGATGATAAAGATAACAGTAAGTTTTGACTAGAATAGCTTAGAATGAATCCCATTTTGTTTGGTGATTGCTTTGTTTCTTTCTTAATCATGCATATGAAGTTCCATATATCAAAAATATCATGTTAGTACCTAAATCTCACACATATTTCTTATTGACCTATATTTCTTGTGCATTGAAAACACTATACCCAACACTTTCTAGATTTTTCATGCATTGACATATATATCCACAAAATAGATATCACTTCTAAAGAAGATTTCAACAATAGTGCACATGTCATGCATTGGCATATATTTTTACATAATACATATCACTTGAAAAGGAGGTATTACTAAAAATGCACACAAGATCCAAAAGATCTAATATTGAATTAAAAAATAAGGATACAAACAAGTAAATCAACAACTTAAAGATTGTGTGCAACCACAATAATGATAAAACAAAAACCTACTTGAAATTTATACAACATTGAAACATTTGTATGACCTATAAAAATAATAATTATATCACATAAACTATGACAAAAAAAAGAAAAAACTAAAACCATCAACCTACCACCACTTAATATCCGTGACCACTCCTAAAACCTATAAGATGAATGCATGCATATTTCTATAATACATAAGAAATGTGATAATATAAGGTTTTTTCAATCATTACTTTTCTATTTTCTATTTTCTTATCCATTCTTCCAAAAATATCTCTAAAGAACATTATTTTTTTGATAGTTTGTCCACATGTTTTTCTTAAATATAGACCTTATATTATTTTATGTCTAGGAAAACCTTCTACATAGATATGTATTTCCTAATTTTAAGACTTATTATTTTATTAGTAATTATTATTTTAAATTCTTCTAATAATTATTTTATGTGTAAAGACACATGAATATGTAAGGATGTGATGATACAATGATCAATGTTTTGGTTTTTTATTAAATATTATTTTTATTTTAGAACATTATAAATTTGTTACTAATATAATTGATATAAATAATGAAAACTTGTCTAAATGAATTAAAATTATGTGTGTGAATTTTTTGAGAAATTTTTCAATATGTTATCTTACTTTATGATTTTACTAATGCAAATGGTTATTTAATGTAGGAGAGAAGGAAATATATGTTTAGATTATTTAAATCATATAATGATATTTCATACATTATAAGATGCAAACTAGTATGTAAATATAATATGCTAATATGCCAAGGAAATATGGTTTCCAATGAGTAATAAACAATAACAATGCTCCTAAAGATCAAATTAAAAAATCCATAAGTAAACATATTCATTTTAATCCTAAATGTACAAAGATATAGTATCCATTTAATAAAAGTCAA
Source organism: Sequoia sempervirens (assembly GCA_007258455.2). Classification (NCBI taxonomy): domain Eukaryota; kingdom Viridiplantae; phylum Streptophyta; class Pinopsida; order Cupressales; family Cupressaceae; genus Sequoia; species Sequoia sempervirens. Next base: position 518,098,861 of record VDFB02000015.1, read on the forward strand.
TGTACATGATTAACATTAAAAATGTTTGAAGGATGTCAAAAAGTGAAAATCAACATGTAAAGAACATAATTATATAAGGATAATTAAATAATGGTCTTAGAATGACAAGAAAAAGTTAAAAATAAATACTCAATGTTTTATATAATGGCACAATGATTGAAGATGATTTCCAATGGTATATAGGTTGCCACATGTGTAAGAAAGCAAGTGATAAGAAAGAAATTAAACATAGGATAATGAGTAATCAAATATTTTGAGACTTTAAAAGGTTGATCCAATCAGGAAGACATTAGATATATGAGTTTTTAGAAAGTAGGAATGTGAAACGTCCTTAAATAAAAAGGCCAACTATTGGAAAAGCTTGTGAAAAATTTAAAGTTATAGCAATGAAGGAAATAAAAGAGTACCCTAACATGAAAATATAAACCACTAGAGAAATTTGGGATAAAAGGAGATAATTGGGATCTCTTAAAATTCAACTGAAAATAAAAACAAGAAGAAAATGTATAAAAATAAGTAAAATAGAGAATAAATTAATCTAATCAAACTAATAACTACTTTAAGAACCAATTTAATTAAATACTTAAATGATAAAAGTAACCATGAAATGAAATGCACACATGTCTATTTAACCATGCACTATGTGTTGAAAAATTTAAAGAATATTTGGCTAAGAACTTGAAGAAATGAAACATTATGTTTAGAAGAACTTCACAATATCACAATTCACCTAAAACTAATAGCTTCTCCACTTTGAAATTATTGTAAGAAAATAAAAAGAGGATAAAATTAGGTTCATCATAGGTCTATTATAATTTTTAAAGAAATGTAGGTAACTTAAGCTGGCTTCAATAGTGGGAATTGTAAAGGTTTAGTTAGAGATTAAAAATTAAGTAGATGAGAGGTTTGATATTGAGGGATTAAAATTAAATGAGAAAATAGGATTAAGAAGTGTGGGGGTTAGATAAGGAATTGGTACAATAATATTTGGGAATTTTTGGAATTTTAAGGCAAGCTACACATACAAAATGCTCTAAATTCTCCTTCAAATATATAAAAATTCTAGCTTTCATAGACAAGTGAAACTTTTTGAAACCTTTGTGATAGCCATGAGAACATGGTGTTAGAAATAAAATTACTAGGATAGTTGTGAAATTCATCATGATAGTTATGAAATCACCACACGGTGGTCTTATTACTGTTACCCAGTTAAGGAAATAGATTCACCTTTCCAAGGAACATGAATGGTTTGTACTTAACCAATCAATCATAAATATCAATTAATTTTCAAACTAGGAGGGTTAGGTCACTTTACCCACAACCCTATCCAAACTATCTATAGTATGAGATAGTTATTTGCATATAGAGATAAAGACTCTCCTTATGGACTATTTTATATAGATGGTGAAGGAGGGAAAAAAAGGAGGTATGTTACATGTAGAATTTGGATAACAATTAATATAGTTATAATTACCACCTACCATGTCTCCCTCCCTCCCATAGATTTAGGTTTGTGGAGATTAGATTATATATGTAATTTGGCTACTATATTAATGATCCCCCTCCCTCAAGGGATTTAGGAGGGAAATATGACACCACTACCACTAAATATGCCTCCCCCCTTAATTTTCAAGAATAGAATCACAAAGAAATATAAAATAAAAAGAATGTAAAATAAAAATTAACATAAAACATAGATATAAAATTATACATGGTTCATCAATATGGGCTACATCCATGGAGAAATATCTAGTCCTTACTTTATTCCATCTAGTAAAATAAAGGGATACAACCTACAACACATCCTTTGTAACTTTCTCTTCACTCTCTCACAGTCTCAACATACAATACAATACAATATATTCAACCATAGCAGGGTTGCCTCCTAGGAAAAAAACTAACATAATATCTATTGTTAGATATATGACCTAATGATAAATGATCTAAATTTCTAATATGTGTGTGCGTGATGTAGCTTTTGGGGGAACTACCATTGAACCCCCATTGAGGCACACAACCCATGAACCCTCCATTGGGAGGAGCCATCCCCCTCAAATCCCATAGGGGAGGTACCCCTTGCAACACCCCCAAAATGAAAAAGTATCCAAAAACAATAAGATCAAGCTTTGTAACCAACAATATCCCACTTTGAGAATGATCACAACAACTCCAAGAAGAAAACCAAGCTACACCAATAATCTCCCCACTTCGAGACTATAAATTACAAAAATAATTCTACTCCACTTGCTGAAATAGGCTCCAACTTGGAAAGTTTATCATCTTAGATATCATCCTTGAAGGATAACTGAAATTGATCAAGAAATTAGTTTATCTTGAGTTACTACCTTTGTCAACATGTTTAAATTTTTTTGGCTAGTTTGTACCTTTTCCAACTTGAATTGATCATCTTCCAAAACTGATCGTATGAAATGATACTTCAAATGGATATGTTTAGTCTTAGAATGAAGGGTTGAGTTCTTTGCAATATGAATGGCACTCTGGCTATCACTATACAACCTTACATCCTCTTTCTTCTTTCCCAAATCCTACATAAACCTTTGTAACCAAATATTCTCTTTACTAACATCTATAGCAGCAATATACTATACTTCTATTGTTGAAAGTTCAACAATTATTTTTCAATTTTAAAATCCAATTGAATGTGATTCCACCTAGAGTAAAATCATACCCTGTGCTACTACTCCTACTATCTATATCACTTTCCAAATCTAAATCAACATATCCCTATAGAATAGAGTTGAAACCTCCAAAACATAATTCCTAGGTAGTAACTAGTACCTCTCAAATACCTATGAATCCACTTTACTACATCCCAATGCTCTTTTCTTGGACTATTCATATACCTGATCACAACTCTCTTTACATGTGCAATAGTCATCCTTGTGCGCATCATTGCATACATCAAGCTTCCAACTACTAATGAGTAATATTAAACCTTAGAAATGTGTTCTCATCTCCACCTATGTCTTAGACACATATCTATAGTCAATTTAAAATGGCTAGGAAAAGTTGTACTAATTGATTTAGAATCCTACATTTGAAATCTTTTCAACGCCTTCTCTATGCACTTTCTCTATGACAATGCTAATGTATGTTTTTTGTCTTGTGTTATGCTCATACCAATGATTTTATTTGCAGCACCCAAGTCATTCATCACAAATGAACTAGCTAATTTTATTTTAATTATATTTATATTATGCATGTTAGACCCTACACAATAAGCATGTCATATACATACAATAACAAGATGATATAGTTACCATTATCTAGTCTTTGAAATAAACACGACAATCAAAATGACATCTACTATATCCTTGTTCTATCATAAACCTATCAAATTTAAGATACCACTACCATGAAATTTTCTTTACACCATACAAGCTCTTCTTTAACTTGCATACTAAATTATCCTTCCCTTTAACCTCATACCTCTACATTTGATGCATATAAGTCCCTTCTTCCAAATCCTAATGGAGAAAAGTTTCCTTTACATCTAATTGTTCAAGATGTGAATCTTCTAATGCCACTAGATTTAAAATAGTTCTAATTGAAGCCATTTTAATAACAAGAAAAAATATTTCATCAAAGTCTATACCTTTCTTCTATGCAAAACCCTTTACAAAAAGTATTACCTTGTACCTCCTTTTTCCTCCATCTTCTTCCTTCTTCTTGTATACCAATTCATTCTACAATGTTCTTTTACCTTTACAAAACTAAATCAAGTCCTAATTTTAGTTTTGTATCAAATATTACATATCCTATTTCATTCCTTTGTCCCACTTCTTTTTGGTTTCCACCCATATTGATTCTTCATAACTTTCTAGTTCACTAGAATTAGTCAACGATTCATAATATAATGAAGGAGAGTATTCGGTTCAGGGCCTAGCTCAATTGGATAAAGTATCATGCTGCAAGAAAGAGGTCATGAGATCTAATCTTCCCCCATTCCCATGGTACTGGAGGGCATGTCATGCTAGTGTCATCGATCACACAATTTTTTTTACTAGGCACAGTGTAGTTTATAGGGGAACTACCTGATTCTTGCAATCTAAAAAAATTGGAGAGTATCTTCTAGGGATTCTACATAACCTAGTAGATCTTCTTGCAAGAGTTTGAGGTACCATATTTTGTTCTTGGTGTTGAAAATTTTGATTTTATATCATCTTCGAAACTACATTTTAGGTAAGTGCACTAAGATGTGATACAAAAAGGGGGTCTTGATATGCCACTTTTTTTTCTAAAATCAGCAAAGTTTGATAGTTGATGAGAAAATGAAGATAGTTACACTCAAAATTTGAAGATGCAACAGGAATGAGAGTTGTAGTTATTTGAATCTATACTTTCAAAACAACTATTTTTTTTTTAAAATATTGAAGATTAAGGGTTTCAAAAAGGGGCTCAGCACACAAAGTGGTCTGATTTTTTCAAACAAGCATAACATAGCATTTGTTGTGCTCCCCATAAAATGTTACATTTTTTAAATATTTCAAAAATCGCTTTAGTGGGAAATTAGCTAACACCATGTAGTTTATGTCTGATTTTTTGGCTAATTTATTAATGAATACCTTATTTCTTACTAATTTTTGAGGTGGACACATCCTAGAAAATAGAAATCTGAGCGTGCTCCCCCTAAATTTTTTGAAAACTAATTGAAAATCATCTTTTTTAATATGTGTAAATGGAGTCTAGTTTCTAAATATGTAATTTTTTAAAAAAATTGATAAACAAGTAAGAAACTATATCCAAAATACCACATGTTGTTTTTTGAAAAAAAAAATACACATTAACAAAAGAAATTAAAGATGAAAACCTTAACATAATTAAAACATGAAAAAAATGATATGGTTAAATAGCTAAGAGAGATTAATTTCATCATGGTATTTTTTATAAATCTATATTGAAGCACGTGTAAACCTAATGGAGAGCATGACCAAAAATATGTGAAATCTTTTTACCTTTTCAAAAAAACACATCTTTGGCATGAAATGGTCATCCAACCCTTTGGGTTGGATCTCCAAAGAAAATACAACCTAAGGGTTGGTATTTCCCAATGTAAACTATTTGGTGAGCACCAAATTTGGCTCTAGCCAAATGAAAATGTATTTTTACAATGCTAGAGTCAAATTCTCTTTCTCTTTCTCTCTCTCCCCCACTTTGATCAAGGCTTAGAGTTTATACTTTATGATTGATGATGGATAGTTGAGGTTTTACCTTCCACTAGATCTCTCTACCTCCTTCCCTCTCTACTAATACTTCCCTTTCTATATTATTCTCTTCTCTCTCTC
>VDFB02000015.1:518104266-518166455 GCA_007258455.2 Sequoia sempervirens
TTTAGGGTATAGGTTTGAGGGTACGTGGTTGAAAGATTAGGGTTGAGGGTCCAATGTACAGGGTAGAGGGTATAGGGGTTGAGGCTTGAGGGATTAGGGTTGAGGTTGAGAATTGAGGGTTGAGGGTTTAATGTATAGGGTAGAGGGTAGAGGTTAGAAGGTAGAGGTTTTAAGGGTTTACGGTTTAAGGGTTGAGGGTTGAGGGTATAAGGGTTGAGGGTTTAGGGTTGAGGGTTGAGGGATAAAATAGTTTAGAAAAGTTGTGTTATGAGAGGGTCATTATAAGTGGTATGGGGTGGAAGTGAAAGTGGTGATGGAGTGTATGTAGTGGTAGGGAAAGTGAATGGAATGCTTATAGATGGTATTGTGGAAGAAGATATAACATGCAATGCCACATAGGAATTAGGGATGCTAATAAGAATACTCAAGGAAGGAATCACATTACTAACTTGTTGCAATGTTGTTGTGATGTGAGGAGTGGTATAGGTAGGAATTGAGGCTATGGTTGAGGGAGGAGGAGTTTGAGGTCCTCCTTGGATAACCACAATGTTGCTTGGTTGAGAGGCATTAGAGGTTGAAGGAAGATGTTTTGTATATATCTCAACTATTTGTTTTACAACGTCCAAGCCATCTTCACTTTCAAGCATGTGATGAATATTTTCTATGGTAGGAATTGTGGTGGTTGAAATGTTTTCAAGGCTTACTTGATGTTGTAGATGTGCTAAGTCCTCATGAATGTGAATTAATTTTTCTTGTGGGATATGATTAGTTTGTGTCTAATTTTATTTTATTCGAAGGCAAAGAGTTGCTAAAGATATTATCCATGCCTAGTGTACTAGTTGCAATACTAGGAGTGGAAGCTCTAGATAACCCAAGATCCACAATGAGCGTGTTATCATGGGATAACATGAGTCTCAAACTTCTTCTCACTAAGGTATTAGCAATAGGACACCAAACACTCATGCAAAGGTTTCTAAAGATGGGGTGAATGCAAATGCAATGTAAACTAACAAGAACAAAATGCTTAAAACTAAAATTCTAAAAAATAAAACTAAAATGCAGAAATAACAAACAGAAACTTAGTAATTGAAGATTAAATGCCAAAAAATGCAATGACAAATATGCAACTAGGCTAAGTTTCCCAGGGTGGCGAATGAGTCCAGGGAGTTTTTTTTTTAAATTTTCAAAAAAAATTAATTGGATTTTATGCTTTTTAGGTTTTTAGATGTAGATATAATATGAATATGTAGAATTTTGTTGATTTTTAATGAAATAAAATGCAAAATGCAAACCAAATGAGCTTTTCACTAATGCAAATTTTAAAACCATAGAATGCAATTTAAACAATGCAAAATGCAATGCAATGTTAATGTAAGTTATTCGTAGGATGTAAATGTACTTGAAATCAGAAATATGATGTTCAAAAGTTAGGTTACCAAAATATGAACAAAGAAAAAAAGGGGTCACACAACTTCTCTTATCCACACCTAAAAGGGGAATGAAGGAAGATGAATCTGATTTCATAATGTTCACATTCAAGAAAAATTTCATGATATTCCAATGCAATAGAGATTCAAATCTATCAAAGGAGATTGTTCTTAAGGTAGGAAAGTGAGAAAGAAGACAAAATATGAATGCAAAACTAAGAAAATGTAAAATGTTTGAAAACACAATGTGATATGTAAAATGAACTAAATATGGAAACAAATTGTAACAAAAATTAATGAAACTGAAGAGGTACACTTGGGAACTGGAAAGTGATGGAGATGAGCTCTAGAATCCTATAGAAATGACTTTTGAAGCCTACTGGGACACTCACGCCAAGCTGGATGACTTAGTCCTATTTCACGAAAATTCTGCCAGAACAGGTTTCAGCCAAAACGATACTCAAAATTGCGAAAAACTCCTTTTAGGCCTAACAGTGGGACTAATTCACAACTAATGGAAACTTAGTACACCTCTAGATTTCAGGAAATTCAAAGATGCAATTTGTAGCTCTCAGTTTTACTTCAGCTCCTGGCAGGTTTCTAGATCTGAATCTGAAGAATCTAACCTATAGGTGTTCTCCAAGCTTCTTTTAGGGTTTTGACCACTTTGAATGACTTTGATGATTTTTGAAAACTTTTCACACCTTGCTCTTTGACAATCTACACACAAGATTTGCAAAACACATGCGAAGAGGGGGAAAAGTGTTAAGGATTAGTGAATAGCGATTTGCCTTGGTCAAACCCCGGTTTGGTAATTAAATCCTTGAAAATGAAATGAAATGAAAAGATATTGATGAATGAACAACATGCAATGCTACAACTCACCAAACCCTTGAAGTGGAAATATGAATATATGCAAGTAATGGCTCCAAAGTGCTTGAATGCTCTTGTAGATAAAATGCTTGAATGCAAAATCACTTGATTGCTTGATTAGAAAAATTAAGAAGATGAAAAATGAGAGGAAAACCCTATATTTATACATGATTATACAAAATTTCCTGAAAATACCACATCATAGGCTGACCTTAGGTCTTAGAAAATAATATCCTGCCAAAATTTTGAAATAATTTTGATTTTTGAGCCAAATGGGACTAAGTCGCCCCTAGTGGTGGCTTGATCCCACTTAGGAATTTTAAGTGGGTGTAAGGAATTAAAGTGTATTAAATGATGTTTAATGGGATTATTCTCAAAAATACACTTAAGTAGGGCCTGTAAGTGTATAATGGGGCCATTAAACATAAGAAAGGGTCAAATTATTGATGACAAGCCTAGAAAAGTGTGAAAGTTTGTTACAACACTTTACAAGACTTTGAAATAAGGCTTGGTAAGTGATAAAAAGAGGTTGTTTAAATGAAATATATTAATAAGGTCCTAGAAAAGTGTGAAAATTTGTTACAACACTTTAACAACACTTAAGTAAGGCACCACTTGAATTCTTTTAATTTTCTAGGGCCCAAGACCTAATGTGAATGTGTTGACCACATTACAACATTAAATCAAGGCACAACTAAGCCAAGGTCACAAGGAGGACCCAAACGAGACAGAAAAAGTAGAAAGGTTACTTTTTCGGTGTCCACAATTATAATATTAATAATATAATATAATAATATTATATAATATTATAATATTATATAATATTATTATAAATATATATAATATTATATTATATATATATAAATACATTATAATATAAATATAATATAATATTATTATATAATTTAAAATATAATATAAATATAATATTAATAATATAATATAAATATTACATTATATTATTATATCATATTATATTATATTGTATTGTAATATAATATATTATTATTATATTATATTATAATACAACCCACTCCCTCAATTCAAAATATTTTTTTTAATTATCCACTTTAATATCATATTATCTAATTTTTATTTGTATGACTAATTATTTAGTCATTTTTATTTGTGTGACTAATTATTTAGTTGTGGTTTTCACCTAATGATCAAATTAGTCACTTATGATGATCAAATTAGTCATTTATTTAGTCATTTATAGTTGTGTTGCAAAAAATGAGTAGAATTTAGTCATCTTTAGTTGTTGTGACTAAAAGTTTTAGTCACAGTCATTTATTTTCCAAATTCTACTAGTGTATCCTACAGGTCTATATAGGGCCAAAAGAAGACATTTAAATTTCAGATTACAGTCTATTCCCTATGTCATAGTGGATGGAATACTCTTTAGAAAAGATTTCAACGGAGTCCTATTAAGATGCATAGAGGTAGATTAGGTTAACAAAATGCTAAATGAATTCCATGATGTCTCTTCAGGGGGCCATTTTTCTACAAGGACTATTGTTGTAAAAAAATATGAGGGTTGGTTATTATTGGCCAACCTTGTTCAATGATGCTCACAAATTGGTGAGAAATTGCAAAAGGTTTGCTTTCTTTTCTAAAATGTAAAGGTTGGCTACCCTCCCTCTTCATGCCATTCAAATTGATTAGCTATTTACAAAGTGGGGTTTGGATTTTATTGGCATGATAAATCCACCATGAAGTGTTGGTCATCAATGGATTTTAACAACCATAGATTACTTTACACAGTGGATGGAGGAAGTTGCTTTGAAGGATGCCACTGATGCTTCAATTTTAGAATTCCTTGATGGAATTGTTACTAGATTTGGCACTCCTTCCACCATTATTTATGATAATGCCAAGGCATTTACTAGTGCTTAGATCATTGATTGGGAAATGAAGCATGGCATTTACTTGAAGACCTCATCTAATTACTATCCTCAGGGTAATGGCATGGCTGAGTCTGCAAATAAAAATCTCATTAGAATTATTGGGTAAAAGCACAAAATTGTGTCACACTTTATAAAGGAAACAACCAACGTTGATCCAATTTTTAAACTTGAATCACTAAAAAGTGGCATATATGTTTTGAATTTTCAAATGATGTAAACTAGTAAAATATGTATTTTTTAGTATATTTTATGTTTTTATTTTCCTAAAAAATTTAAAAAATTATTTCAAACTAGTTTTTAATAAATTAAAACTATAATTGAGTTGTTGATAAAATGCTAAAAAATGAAGTTGCATGGGACGTCAAAATTTTTATAGTAAATTTTATTTTTTTCTTTCAAATTTTTTGTGTGTATTTATAACTTGAAATTTTAGTGCATGAATATATTTTTTTCCAATTTTGATAAATATATATTTTTAAATAAATATTAAAATGTGTGTGAATCAAAAAACAACTATTTTCAGCGGACGTCAACTTTCATATTAAATATTTATCTAAAATAGAAAAAAAAATATACCATCTTAAAATAGATTCTTTTATCTAGTGCATCATATTTTTTTATATTTTTTTTAATAAGTTTTAGTAATTTTTCCTTGGCATAGTAATCAACCTAATATTTTGTGTTGATAACCTACTTTTATTAAAAATATAAAACAAAATATAAAAATTAATTAGACTATTAAAATAAATATATTCTTAAAAACTACACTTATGGATCTACAAAAGGGTATTTTTATATTTTTTTTTAAATGTCATTTACATTAGCAAGAGTTATTGAAACTTCAAGTTTTTCAAATAATTTTATTTTTTTGGTAAGTTGGGCCTAAAGTGGTGCTCCATATATTTTTAACCAACAATTTTAATTGAAAAAGTTGTGGAAGTATCTAACTTAGCTAGAATGAATCTTACTAGATCATATGTTTGACTAAAAATGATTTTTAGTTAGAAATACATAAATTTAGTTGTGCTGATAAGTTGGTTGAAAGTGTGACACAACTTTGTGCTTTTACCTTATCAAGAGGACCATTGAGGATAACCAAATAGTTTGGCATAGCAAGTTGAAGACAACCCTTTGGGCTGATAGGATTACTCCTAAAAGAGCGATTGGTAATTCTCATTTCATGCTAATTTATGGAAGGGAGGCAAGGTTACCATTATCATTGGAGTTTCCTTCTCTTGAGGTGGCACATCAGCTAGAGTTAGAGGAAAATGATGCTATGATAGTAAGGATGGTTGAGCTCTTGTAACTAGAGGAGACAAGGAACAAATCTATGCAAGTCATAAAAATGCATCAAGCATAGGTCAAAAGAAATTTTGAAGAAAAGGTAGTTCACACAGTGTTCCAAGAGGGAGATCTAGTGCTAAAATGGGATGCAAACAGGGCTAAAGCTGGAAGACATTCTAGGTTTAATGCCATTTAGAGTGGTCAATATGTCATCACTAGCTACAAGGAGGCCAATGCATTCTATCTTTCCAGGTTGGATGGTGAGGTTCTCCCAATCTCAGTAAATGGGATTCATCCCAAACCTTATTTCTAATAAGTTTTGAGTTTCATGTATATATTGTAAATTTTTTGCTTTCCTTGAAGTGCTTTGCACACCCTACATTCTCCTTAAGGGAATGTATGTTCCTAGTTTCCATGCTTTCCTCCAAGTGTAGCTACACATGTTTTATCTTGCTTTGAGAAGGACCAACTATTGAATTTTTACCCTCATGACCCCATGCCCAATGGATTGATAAGGCCTCTAGACTCCATGATTAGCAAGAAATCATCCCACAAAAATTGCCAGAATTTTCACATAATGTATGCCACCCTTGGATACACATCATTTATATCGAATCAAAGAAATCCTATGTGTGCATCCTATTGAAATCCATGATTATTTTGATGAATTTGGGTCTTTGAGGTTTTTAAACTCCTCAATTATGTCTAATTAGGGTTCTAAATTACATGTAGGGTTTATACCCTCATAAAACCCTAGTGTTTTTTCCTTGTCACTTTTTGTTCTATTCACTCATTGACCTTTTGTACCCAGTACCAGGTTGGCTAAGTTACAAATTATGTCTAAGGTGGTCATGTTTTTACCAGCCTCTTTACCCATGTCTTATGGTCACAGCCCCAGTTTAAATATTTAATTAAAAATCTTATGTTTGAGGGGATAGAAAATAATTTTTTTCCAAGTCTTGACCCCCTTTTATGAACAACTTTGAGGCATGTGCTAATTACAGTCACTTAAGTCCTTGCTTCTCCTATATTGTTGAAACCTTGTCACTCATCAATTCCATTTCCGCAATGAACGATGAACTTATTTCCCATGCATCACTTATTGCTGCAAAAAATTTGCCTCTCATTTCATTTCTACGTCACATGATGGCTTATGTTTACCTTACATCCTTTTCCTCCTTCACATCGCATTTATGTTTTGAGCAGTGCAGTCCTTTGAGTGATGATCAATGATCAAATGACTAAGGGCCCAGATTTAAAGATGGTGATCAGACGATCATCGCTAGCCTCTCATGCACCATAGTTATGTTCCAAAAGGGTGAAGTCTTTTACGCGATGAGTGATGGAAAGGTGTATGAAGTCAACATGGACAAGTGGCAGTTGCTCGCTGTCCCACGGTGATGTGGTGGGTCCCGAGTTGAGCCTAGTGGTAGAGCGAGCAGGTGACAGGTGTCATGGTGGGCCCAAAGCCTTGGTTTTCCTTGTGTGAATCAACAATTTAGATTCAATGGAGATAATCTAATGGTCATCGCAAGCATCATTCATATTGCTCTTTTGAATGATGCCACCTAGGTGCTTTTTGTGATGGTCTTATTTACTACAATGAGATCATCAATAGTTCAGATTTGAAGGCAAGCATCTAATGGTCATTACGAGGGTTCTTCACATAGTGATTTGGAAACATAAATCATGAATCCTTTCAGTGATGAGCGATGAGGGTATAAATGGAGTTGTATTGAGGAGACAATACGATATCAGTGGGACCTTGAGGCTTGTCCCTTTGACATTTTGATGGACAATAGGATCTCTTCATTAGAGGGAGTGATGGATATCGATGGGACATTGATGATGGTTCCTTTGACATCACAATAGGATGATGATGATGGCAGATGGTGAATGCTGAGATGACATGTGTCATGGTGGGGCCTATTTCTTTAGTTGCTACTATGTGATATGAAGATCAACAACTGTGTTTTAAACTTTTCTCGATGTTCAATCTAAGCCTTTCATCTCCAATCTGATGGTCCACATTCAAACTTCAATGGCTAGTTGATCCTATTCATGATATATTTGTAGAAGTTATTTTTTAGCGACATCCTTAGCCATCAAATCAAATCTAATCAATTATGGATCATTTTTTACACAATTTTTTAGTGTTGTATTGATTGCAAGATGTCGCTAGTACTCCTTGATGTGCTACAAAATATTTATTATCTATCAGGGTATGTTGGTCTGATATTTTGCTATGGATTTTGCGGGTTCCCATCCCTATATTCATGTAAGTCATCATTGTTAGTGTAATTAATATTTAATTACACTTGCATAACTTTACTTAGGTAATATTTTAATTCCTAGGTTTATTATTTTCATCCTTAGCTTATTGAGCTATCTTGTTGCTCAAGATAAGATTAGGGTTATGCATACTTTACTTTTATAAAGCAAATCATCTCATGTAATTATGAATTCCTGAATAATATTATTTTGCATATCTTCTTGCAAAGCTCTTACTTTTTTTGATTTTCTCTTCTGTGGAAGGCTTTTCTGGTTTTCATTTCAGATCTTAGTTTCTAACATGGTATCAGAGCCTTGATTTGTAGCCCCTTCTCAATTTTTTGAAAAAATCATTGTAGAGTTTGTTTGGGATTCCTCGAGGGTTTCATGCCTTGAGTTCATCTATGCGGCGTCTTAGATCAAATCGGGCTTCACCATTGGATTCAGAGCACTGGAAAAAGTTAGGATTGGCTTTTGTTTTGCAGATTTTGGTCATTGTTTGCCAGATCCATGAGGGTTTCAAGCTCGGAGATTTTTTGGAAGCTCTAGAGGTAGCCAACTTTTTGGAGCATTTTAGGCACAAACAGAGGTCACCATCGCATTCGCAGCGGCCAAAAACCCTAAGATCGCCTTTCATTTCATCAATTTTGGAGAAGTTGGTCTGGAAGGAAAAAAAATTGCCAGGGAGGCCGTACGGCCTCCCCAGCATGCTTCCCAAGGCTCAAAAATTGAAAAAATATTAAAAAACATGTTTTTTCGAACTTTGCGTTAGCACCTCCAATTATAAAGTTTGCCACCACCACCGCACCACTGGGCGGCCACTAGGTAGCTGCCTATCCTCCACTGCCACCGGCCTTCACTATCGGTCTGCCGCTGGCTCGCCCACCCCCCGATCGGCCACTCTGCAAAACTCGCGGTCCCATGGTGAACCAGCAACCCCGCAATCCAAACCCTGGCTGACCTGCCAACGTCGGAATATTCTGATGAATAGAGTATATACTGGCGGTCGTGACTTTTTTCCAACAGGGGAGCATTTTTTTGCCTCAACGACCTCCAAGTCATCAAATTTAAGCTCGTGAATGGATGACGTCATCGTATAGCTGGCCCTCTTTGCCCCCTCTTAACCCCAGTTTGCCTTCAAGGAGCAATTGTTTTCTTTTTGGCATAACTTGGGCATACGGTATCGAAATCGGGTAAACGAGATATCGTCAGAAAGCTGGTTCTGAGAAATTTCCTGTAGTATAGTTTATTTTTTAGTATTTTTCTATTTAGCTACATTTATTTCTGTTTGAATTTAGATGTTCATTTATGGCTTCTGAGCTCATAAATTTTTGTCACAATCTCCGATTTTCATCTTCTTTGCAGCATTGGAAAGGTATTGAGGAGCTCTTTTTTGTTGTCCATGCACTTTTTTTTGTATCTGTCCTACGTTGATTGTTATTCCATATTTTTCCTAATGGGTATTTTGGAGATTACTTGGATGTTTTGGTAGTTGGAAAGGTGAAACTTGAATATTTGCACTTCATTTCAATACCACATCATCTTATTTTTTGTTTATGCATATTTAGCATTCTCTCATTTTACATTCATTGGGTTATTGTAATAAATGAACTAAGATAAAGTTCCATTAGGGGGGGTTGCTTGCATAATAATCTGATTAGAGTGTGCATGCACTTTGATCTCCATATTCATCTTGATTTGTTGACAGCTCGCATGGGTTATATCTGGTTTCTTAGATTCTTTTTGCCACATCTTGCTCTTGCTTGACACATATCAGATTCACATTAGTTCACACTTCAGATCCTTCTTAGTTTGAGGGACATGTTTTTATGGTTAATGTTACAGAGTCTTTATGCTACTTATTCCCATGGAAGAGTTTTAGTCTCAGTTTGGCATCGGCATCGAGACACACAGTTTCCAGATTTTGTCATCATATCATTTATTGTTGCTTCACATATTCCAAGGTTGTTCTAGTTTGTGATTTTTCCAGTGTTTTGTGGCATCGGGTTTGTTGTCGCATTATTATGATTCCAAATTTTTTTCTTGTAGATAGAAGTATCTTTCCTTACTTGTCATATTGTCATTCTAGTGTTACTCCATAGTGTTTTTCCAGTGTTTCTTTGAAGCAGTCATCTCATTGTAGGGGGGTTTTGTCCCACTGGGTTTTCCTTCTCTACCTCATTATTGTATTTGTAAATGGGTACCTGATCAGGTCTTTATTTTCGGGACCCATTCATGCTTTCATTCATCCTAGCATTTAGGTGCATGCTTTCTTCGTCTCCCTAAGTTTCACTTATGGGGGGTGTTAGTGTAATTAATATTTAATTACACTTGCATAACTTTACTTAGTTAATATTTTAATTCCTAGGTTTATTATTTTCATCCTTATCTTGTTGAGCTATCTTGTTGCTCAAGATAAGATTAGGGTTATTTATACTTTTCTTTTATAAAGAAAATTATCTCATGTAATTATGAATTCCTAAATAATATTATTTTGCATATCTTCTTGCAAAGCTCTTTCTTTTTCTGATTTTCTCTTCTGTGGAAGGCTTTTTTGGTTTGCATTTCAGATCTTGGTTTCTAACAATCATTCTGGGGATTGTTCAAGTTATTAGAACCTTTATGGCTAATTATGTTGCTTTGTAATGGGAGAAATTCGAACCATTTTAATCTGATCGAATTCATCTTCCTGCAAGCACTAGTTAGGTTAGGGTTAGGGTTTTGAATTCAATCCTTGGTTATTCCTAAACTATAAAGGCAATGTTTGTATATTTTTTAAGCATTCTTCCTCTAGCCCCTCTAGGATTTTTCTTTTGCAGACCTACAACTCTTGCATTCTCCCATTGTAAAGGTTACTTCAAGCTTTATGTCAATAAATTCAACTATTATCACCATTACCTCTTGCATGTTTGAGTAAAATTCATTTACCTTCATATCTAAGTGGGTGTTTTAGTTGTTTCTTTGACATATTATGTTGTCATGAAGTAGGAAGGAACAAATTCTAAATTCGGTGCATCACCTTCTTTCACATTTCATGTCTCTTTCTACCCTTTTCCCTTGTGATCTGTTAGAGTAGGTTAGAATTAGGAATTTCATGTACTGACTTAGGCCAACATATTTTCAATTAGTTTGGAAAAGGAATCCAGCATTCTCACGAGTCTTGACCTCATCTTGAAAGGTCCCATACCTTGAGGTAATTTCCATTGTGTCATTATAACACTGAACTCTTATTCAGTAGGGTGCAGTTTTATGTGACAACGGTTCTCCATAAAAAATTTGTGGGAGTCAGCACTGTTCTTGATGGAATAGTGACTAATTTGCATTAGTTTCTAAAAATCATCACCAATTTATTTTACTTTACTTTCTATGCTTTGAAGGTGTTGCTCATAGTTTCCCATTCCCTAAAGGTAATCTTCACAATCTTTTTTTAAGTCAAAGATAGAGTTCTCCACATCAAGAATCCTATCAATCAATAACTCAGATGGAGAAGTTCTCTATAAGATTTTTTATTTTAATATTTATTTTGTTGACTTCATTCATGACCCATTTATAAATCTTTAAGTTACAAGTAGCCCCCTCCCTAGCCATGTCTAAAATATCCAATATTTCCACATTTTCATCATTAAGATAGGAAAATTCATTAGATAGGGGGTGAAATTTACCATTTGTACCAGATCTTTCCCCACTTGTTCCCATGTATTTAATAGCAACCTTGAAAAAACTTTCTTTTCCTTTGCTTGAGCCAATTCTAGTATCTTTCACTTGCTATGGAGCATTAATCTACTTGGAATGAGCATTATTGATAACCTTTTCTTTGTCTTTTCTTGTAACCCACCCAATATCCATCCCTTGCTATGGCAGAAAATTTTGGTCCTCCTCATCCTCCCCTATGTGAGATCCATCCAACCACGAGCACTATTTCTTAGTCTTTTTAAGGAAGATTCTTCTTTGTACTTCCTTTCCTTCTTTTGTGTTGAGATGACTATGAAGGAAAGGAAGATATAATCTCTAGCTCATCATCCCTAGCCTAAGAGTCCATAGTCCATTCCTCATCTTCTCCATCATCATAATCCATACACATTGAGGAATAATCAACCACCTTAGGTTAGTCCTTATCATCTTTACCTTTGATGACCTTAGCAAGATATTTTTCCTTTTTGTGTTCTACAATGAATAGAATAAGGCCCTCATGAAGGATAGGAGTTTGAGTTCTTTTAGGTAAAATTTCACCAAATTTTCCAAAGAGGCCGACAAAAAGGAAAGAAAAGAAACCAAGAGTTTGTGCCTAAAATGGTTGAGAAAATTGAAATGTAGACCAAGAATAGGAGTGAACTTCCCATCTAAAGTCACATACCTCATAAAAAATTCAGGAATATCAACCTAGATGGGTTTGATAGAAATCCTATCAAAACCCCAAGATGGAAGCTTGACTAGTTTGTTCCTCTCATCATCTTTGAAGAATTGATTCATTGCTTCATCATTTAATTTTTGTCTTTGAAGAACTTATTCCCTATGAATGCAACCTATAAATTTGAGCTATGAATTCCCCAGTAATAGAAAACTCCACACCATTCATTGTTAAAGTTATATTGTGTCATCCTTTCACAAAGAGCTTCAAGACTTCATGGTCAAACCCATGAATCCTTTCCATGAAAGGAGTGAGACCCTCCTTTTCTAGGATTTTCCAAAATTTCATTTTGTTTCTCCAACCATCACATAAAATGGGCTCAAATCTACTACATTCATCACTCATTCTCATACTATGTTTACTTTGTTGCAAATTCTAGAGACTTTTGTTGTTGAAGAAAGCAAAGGGAATGGGCTTGAAAAACACACAAAATATGTGATGCTAAGGGAAGTCATTAATCCCCCACCCCATCCCACCTCATAATATGTGTTGGTTGTCATTTCTTAATAAAAACAATTCCTTTGTGGGTATTGCATTATACCCCTCCCACGGCTTACCACTCATTAGGTTGACACCCTCATTGGAAAAAAAAAAGCTAATAAGTTTCCTTCTATAAGCATGTGAGTAAATCGAACCTCATCAAATTTGTTGGACAAAGCTAGAACATCATTAATGAGGACTTACATGTTCTAGCTTGACTTACTCAATAGTTTTAGACACCTAATGATGTTGAGAGAGTCTCCCTCAACCCAAAAGTTTTAATTACATTATATGTTGCTTCAGCTTCAACTTGGTGATTGGTTGAGAAAAAACCTGGCCATTCGAGGATGGGTTTAACCCCTTCAATGTGCCATCATTAACTAATTTTTGAATGAATCTAACAAGATTCTCAGCCATAATAATCAAGAGGACAAGTGAGATCAGATCATCTTGTCGCAAACCCCTTGAACTGTTGAAAAAACTAGATGAGTCCCATTGACTACAACAAAATATTTAGGGGTGGATATTAGCTACCTAATGAGTTGAAGAGACCTACTATCAAAACTAAAATCCTTCAAGAATTTAATAAAAGAATTCCAATTGACCTAATCATAAGCTTTCAAGAGGTCAAGCTTCAACAAAAAACCAATTTTTTTGTTAATGTATAAGAAGTGAATATTTTCATGCACCATAAGGATGGAATCAAGGATTTGTCTACTCAAGACAAAACCATTTTGTTGAAAAGATATAATTTGGGGGAAAGTAGATTGCAATCTAGAAGTCAGTACCTTATAAAATATTTTATAAATAGAGCTACATAAACTAATCAAATGAAACTCACCAAAGGAGGAAGCCCTAGGATTCTTGGGAATGAGATAATGAAGGTAGTATAAACCTCCTTTAGCAAGTTTATTCTACCAAAAAATTCCTTCATGGCATCGATCACATTCTTAGGAAAAAAACCCTAGAAGAGTTGGAAGAAGAACATGGGGAAACTGCTCAAGCTAGGATATTTATTTCCTTCAAAAGAGAACACAACCTATTTAACTTCATCCTATGAAGGAATGCAAACAAGATTTCTATTAGTCTCCTCTAATATGATACTAAAAATAAAATTTAAAAATGACCCTTAACACTCCAATCCAACACCAAATCACTAGAAAGAAGGTTGGCAAAAAAATCCAAAGTAGCCTACATAATGTCATCCTCTTTATCCAAAAACACACCATTATTAAGGATAGACTTAATACAATTCGAAGCACAATGTTTCATAATAGATAGATGGAAAAATTGGTGTTCTTGTCACCGCTCTGCAACCATATATCACATTAATATTGTTTTCAAAACTCCTCTTCCCTCAATATGATAACATGAAGATGAGACAATAAAGAATTCTTTTGAGCAATGATTAAGGGATTTGAACCATTGGATTGGATAATCCTTTGAACCCCATATAGTTCCTCCTTAATTGTAGCCTTGAAAAATCTAACCAAAGGAAGACTTGTTCAATTTTTAAATATTATACTTAACAAAAGAAAGTTTTTTAGCAATTCAGAACATAGAAAAACCATCAAACTTGATATCCCACCAGGATTGCACTTTAACTTTGATATCTAGATGAGAAATCCACATTTTTTCAAACTGAAAGGGGAATTTTTTTTCTACCTAGTAAATATGCCAAAAGGACAATAGGAAAATTATTTGATCCCAACCTTGTAAGAGCAAAAAGATCACAAGAGTATGAGAAAAGCCAATCAGGGGATATCAAAGCACAATCTAGCTTGACCTAAATGAGAGAATCTCCCACCCTTCTATTACACTAGGTATAATTTGACCCTTGAAGGCCTAAGTCTAACAAAGCATGATTATTGATAAACTACATTAAATAAAATCTTCTATAAACCTAGATTTGGTAGCTACCTTGGTTATCATCATTGTTGAGAGGAGTATTAAAACCCCTCATAACCAACCATCTATCATTCTATAAATGAGCTTTGAAAAGACTCAAACTGCACTATAACCTCTTTTTCACATTCTTGTTATTGGGAGCATAAATATTGGAGACAATCCTAGAAGAATCATGACACAAATGGGTGAAGCAAGTAGCAAGATGATTAGGGTTAGAAACAAGGCTTGATCCCTTAATCATCCATGGGTTCTTGAAAGTTGCAATACCACTTGAAGCACCTTCAACATTGGAGCTATGAAGATAATAGTCCTTGAGCATATGATTTTTTATCTTTTCCAACTTATTACTCAACATCTTAGTCTCCTAAATAAGAACAATATTAGGCCTATGATCTCTAATAAAATTAGATAAAAATATCTTTCTTATGAGGGTCATTAATCCCCTTATGTTCCATGATAGAATCTTCATAAGGATTTTTGGGGTGTGCTTTTCAAGCACATATCAAATAGAGTCTTTTGAACTTAGCTTCAATTATTTCCAACTTACTCTCTTTTTCCCTACTCTAATGAGAAGAGGACCTTCCATTTTCCTTGGGCTCCAAACCACATTCAAACTTAAGTCTATTTCTAGGGGTTACCCCTAGGGAAAGAAGGTTTTATTCTATTCCTCCCTTTTACCAAAATAAAAGGATGGTCCTCAAAACTTACCAATGAAAGAGGCTTCTGATCAGAAATAACACAGTTCTCTGATAGAGAATTTTGACTTCTCGAGACTTGAGAAGGCTCAAAACCATCTGGGAGCAAAGGAACCACACTTTAAGATGGAGGTGAGATAATTTGAGAAGGCATAGGGAGAACATGCCCTTTAATAATAATATCTTTTGCTTTAGCATAACCATCAAGGCTCTCTATAACATCCCTATTAGAAACCTTAGACTAAATAGCCTCCTTGAGGCTAATGATTGCATCCAACCCACCACCCGAGGGTGAGAGAATATGCTCATCTAAAGAACCACCATAAGAAGGCTTAGTGGCTTCCACCTCACAAATCTCCTTAGAGCCCAAATACACATTTTGAGCTATTCACCTAGTTAGCATTAGTGACCTCCTTGAGGCAACTAACTGCATCTAATCCACCACCTGAGGGTGAGAGGATATGCTTTATTAAAGAAACACCATCAAAAGGCTTAAAGTATTCTGCCTCACAGACTTCCTTGGAACCAAAATCCATATTCGATCTCTTCCCCTAATCAACTTTATGGGCCAGATTATCCAAATTTTCCACTCCTCCTTTCTCCTTCCATTCCTTCTAAGGAAGTTTATGAATCTTACTAGGGCATTTATTAGACTAGTAACCCACCTTCTTGCACAAGAAATAGAAAAAAGGGATGGATTCAAACTCCACAACCTAGTTCCACTCATTGATCTTAGACTTAATCTTAATTGATGATAGTAAATCTGAGGATTGATCAACATTTACACATAAGAGGGAATAAACCAAGTGATTTCAAGAAGAAGTCATTTGATTGATGGATAGTAGACTACCAAAAGTGTTCGCTAAAACTTTGAAGACTTCCTCATCCTAGAACTCCAAAGGCATACTAGGAAATCTGACCCAAAATTGAGCATCCTCCTAAAAATAAAAAGGAAAGGAGTAGTGTTTCTATTTCTCGTTACCCAAGATCACACTAGGCGCAAGGGGAGAGGATACATTAACAACTCCTTTAGTGAACACAAATATGCAAACTAGAGGTATTTCTTGTCACCCAAGATCATACTAGGTGCAAGGGGAGAGGAAATGTACACTCTAGCCTACCAGAAATGGCAAACAATGTTCATTTAATAACACCAAATTCAAATGTTATCTAATCTATAAAAAAGAAAGCACAAGGTTTGTATGATGATCTTTGACAAGTGAACCCGCAGCCAACTAGATTAGTAGTTTCAAAAAGTGTCCCCCCCAATAAATGTTGCAAGTAGGTTAGCTCAAAAAAACATAGACATCAAAGAAACATGTTAGGGTTAGGGTTAGATCAAATTGAGAAAGTGAAAAAATTAGAAAAACAAAAGTATAGAAATCAAATGTGGAAAAAGATAGGTAAATGTGGCAATTTACCTCATACGTGATTCTGTAAATTTTGTAGACATGACAAAATAGAAAAATGTGGATTTGTAATTCTATCACATGTGGAAAAATAGGAAAAAATGGCTCTATAATTTTTTTAGACATGTCAAAATAGAAAAATGTGGCTCTATAAAATTCTATCAAATGTGGTAAAATATAGTAAAAAACATATAATCCTAGAGAATAAACACATCAAAATTGTTAGATGTGTCAATCCATGAATGCCAATGTGCCAATTTTTCATTAAACGCACCATTGTAATAGACACATGCACCACTATAACCTGTAGATCATCAAAAATTGAAAAAAAATGTCAGATTAGGGACATAGGTCCCACCAGGCATGGAAAAATGTTGTAGGTGAAATATGGGTTGGCAATATAAGATAGAAATCAAGTGATCAATGCAATAAACATCAAAAACCCATCAAGCAATGATTATAAATGCCCATACTCAATGAAATTGGGTTAGAAAACATCAAAAAGACTCAATCAAAAGCAGTAAAACATGAACTCAAAGCAAATTGACTCAAATTGAATGTGCAAACCTAAATCCCATTGTGGGATTATGCACCAAGGGAATTTGGATTGCTTTATTAAGCACTTTCCCATTATTGAAAATCTCAAAAGATGAATGATGACTCACAATTAGCTCAAAACATCAAAATTCTCAACCTCATGAAGGTTGTTATTGAATTTTCATGGAAATGGACTTGTTTTAAAGATTTTGAATTATCAGATCAACGATCAGGATTGAAGATCAAGATCGATGGATGAGATGAGGTCAAGGAGATGGATGAAGATCAAGGCGTGAAATTGCTTGAGAGGCCAAAATATTCCACTTCTTATGGAAAAGAGGTTAAATATATTTTGGAGGGAAAATATCTATTGAAATTTGAATTTGAATTTGGGAATATTCTTTTTAGATATTCTAGAGGGAAAAGATCTCTTGAAAAGGGAATATCCATTTTAAAAAAAAGGAATATTCTTTGTGCAAGTTGGAAGAAATTAAGAATTAAATAATTAGGAAAATTATTTAACTGTGAGGATTAAAATAAATTAGGATTAATTAATCAAATAATTAAAAATTATTTGATCATGTGATATAATTAGAAATGATGAAAAAAGATGAATTAACCAAATAATGTCAATTATTAAATTAATAGACGAAAAAAGATGAATTTAATCATTTGAATAATTAAGAATTATTCAATTAAATAGGAGAATAAGGTGAAAATGAGGGAAATGATGTTCATTGATGAAATCAAGATGTGTGATATGTTCAAGACATTTTTAAGTGTCCACAATAACAATGTATTCTCAAAATGTAATGAAGAATGAAAATAATAGAATAATTTCAAGTTTTATATATCTTATGTTATGATTTTTTAAGTTTAATTATTGTTTTTATATTCCTTCAATTTTTGTCAAAGCTTGTGTTAGACCAGGGATTGATAGTTAGAGGCTTGGAGGCTTGGCAATCTACATAGACTCCCAAATAACATCAAGAATCATGTCTTGCAAAAATATAAATTAGCGTACAAATGTTGTAAGGTGTAGATGGGAGTGCAAGACTAAGGTGGTTATAGGAAATTGCACAACATATTATCTATTAACTAAATCAATCACATCACATTTTTATTTGTTACTATATTGAAGTTTTTATAGAGGCGTTGATTTTGGGTTGGAGTATTGACAAAAGAAGGTATAAACTATGAACAAATCTATTGAAGAAATACATGTGTTTATTGAAGCAATATCTATGTAAATATTTGTTAAAGAAATATTCGCGAGCCTTTACTTTTTATCCAATTTGCAAATTAGCGGGCCTTTACAATCCACAAAGTGTGATAGAAGCATAAAAGAAGAGTGCAATATATATTGTCGACATCTAATTTTTTGAGAATATTCATTCAAAAACTAACAGATTTTGTTCCATATATGAAGTTGTTGAAGGTCCATGACATAACCTAAAACCATAGTCTTTGTAGCTTTGTTTACATTTTATTTATTACAGATTTGATTAAATATACATTCAAAAACTTTATAATATTCAATATTTTATTTATTGTAGATTTGATTAAATATACATTCAAATATTTTTATAATATTCGCTTTGAAGGTCAGTATTAATTTATGAGGTTTGGATATATTCACAAATTTAATTCATTGAAGGGTTGATTATTTTGGAATAGGAGATATATGGGGAATATGAGTTTAGACTTGGTTGCATCTTAAATATTAAAGATATATATCTTTTTTTGTGTGGGTTTTTTTCTTTTTGGAGCTAATATTTTGAATATTGTATGCATTGGAGTTATAAGGAAAATAAGGGTTTGTTTTATTTTTGGAGGTATAAGATTGAATAGTGTATAGGTTCATCAAATGAGAAAAGTTGGTAAAAGAGTAAAGAAGGAAATAGATGTTTTGGGGGAAGAACTATTGGAAATTAAGAAATGCAATTCAAATTTGATAGTAGATTTTAAGGAGTTAACAAAGAAAAACTATGAATATTTATGTGAATACAATAATCTTGAACAATAATTGGAGAATGTTAAAATAAAAGTGGAGGATTAGAAGATAGATTGAAGTCGTTTGAAGTTAAAAAGAAGAATGACTATTTGGAAGAAAATTGAAGAAGTTAGAAGAAAAAAATAGTTTATAGAATGATGAGATATCTAGGTTGAAAGACCAAAATAGTCAATTAGATCAATTGCTTGCTTCATGCCAAAAGAAAAAAGTGTTTGAAATCAGAGCCATTAGTTTGTGATGTCTCATGTGGCACAAAATATTTTTGTTTTTCCTTTGATCAATCATTTAGTTTGTGTGATAAATCCAAAGTTTCCTTTGATAAAGCATGTAATAATATAGATGATAATATCAATGAATCTACAAATATTGTTAAATGTTTTGAAAATAATGTTGGTTTGAAATCATGAAGAGCATGAGATATAAAGGAAGAGGATTAGAAAATTATGGGAAAGGAATCAGAAAGCCCATTGATCCAATTTTTAGGCCAAAGAATGAAGTCCTTGGCTATGTTACAGATCAAGGAAATAAAAGTGATGTTACAAGTCTCACTAATTCAATTCAAAGAATGTCATATATGTAATGTTCTAATTATAGAAGGGAACGATATAGAACATACATGTGTTGGGATATTCATCCTTATAGAATATGTGGTTTAACAATTCATTATGAAAAGGTGTGTTGACATAGAGAGTGGAAAACAAAGTATATGGCATAACACATGCACAAATGAATTATGATGGATTCATGGATCAAATTGGGAAAAGATTACAGGTATGTTCAAAATATTATATATGTATCAATTTTTATATATAAAAGATGATATTAATCAGGAAAGATTTGAAGGTTTGAGAAGACTGACAGATATTTTCTTGTAAGACATCATAAAAATTGGAATTACATTCCTGTAAGTGTTCTAGCATGAGGAAAAGTACTTTCTATAATTGCATATTTATGGTTGGATTATGAGATAGGTTTCAGAATGATTGATATATAGTTTGATTAAGTTTTTCAGATTGTAGGTTACTGAGTTTTGGACATTCCATATAGAGAGGAGATGACAATGCATGGTCATGATTTTGAGTGAGCACCAAAAGAGTGACTCATGATGGTCACCTATAGGTTGTTCATATTTTCTTGTAGAGTGATTGCATTGATGATTAGAGGATGTAGATTCGCCACTTTTTGGATATGGCTAGGGAGAATCTCTAAGTCAAGATAGTGTTGCAAAATGCATTTTGTAGATATTCTTCAAATGTTCATTATGCGAGAGAAAGTATGGAATAATGACTATTTTTTCCAATGTTCATTATGAGGGAGAATGAAGGATAATAAACATTAGTTTATGAATTCATTATTTGTTTATAGGTAGTTGTAGATTTCAACTATATTATCGAATCTATATATGGATCAACGTATCCTCAAAATATAATGGAGAATGAAAGAAATAGAATAATTTCAAGTTTTATGTATCTTTTGTTATTATTTTTTCAATTTTATTATTGTTTTTACATTCCTTCACCAAATAATCCACACTAAATTTTATAGGTTTAAATTGATAAATTGAGGAAACTAACCCTTGAATCCCTTTATCCACAATGACCTTTAAATTTGATGAATTTATAGAAGCATCTAGTTCTTGAGTTAAAAAAAACATTTCTTAGAGGATCCTTGTTTCTATGCATTAGCTAAGCACTCCTACTTCTTAGAACTCCCCTATCCAACTCTTCTACTTCTTTATGCTCCTTTAATTTTTCTATCATTTTTGGTATCTCTCCTCTCTATGATAGATCTATTTCAATTTCCTTCCTCAATAATTTTCATCGCAATTGCCATCTTCATTTCTTCAAAAAAAATTCTTAATTTCTTGTTATCTCATTTGGTCATGGGTAATTTTGATTTGGAATTGCATCAAACCTTTTATTCACCTTTAGTGGATCAAATTATACTTCACCTAGTAATTTCACCTCTTTTGTACCCTTTTCAACATCCCCCCATTCTACGTGTCACCCCTAGGTTCCTAACCTCCCTCTCAAGGGCTAATATCTAGAGTGTACTATGACACAACATTTAAATTGCAACCTTCCTATTTATAATTACTCCCTTCTAAAGTTTTTCTCACAATAAAAATTACCTTAGTTTAGAACTCTCCTTACCACCAACTACTAGGGTCCCAAAAACATAACTAAATGTTGATGAGGAGAAGTGCATACCATGGTTGTAAGGTAATATTTTTTGTAGACACCTAGTATTTTCCTGATGCACCCTTCTCCAAAATGACTAAATAATTACATCTAGTCAAATCCCCTTCACCTAATGTATCCCACCTAATTAAAAAGTCTTGTTATTTAATTAGTCCATTTTCCCCCTCGCATAGTTAAATAGTTTTATTATTTAATTACCTCTATTTTCCACCTCACATGGCTAAAATAATTAAATTATTTTATTAATTAATTATGGCTATATTCTCTCCACCAAATTCCAAGAATAAAAGGGGTCTTAAATGCACTTTTCCCTACATTCCTCATATTTTCAACAACTTACTATTTTTGGTTAAGTACATCCTAACTCTTCACATTACAACAACCTCCATCATAACATTCCAACAACCTCCATCATAACTTTTAATTCTCTTGCCAATCCTAGGTCAGCCCTTTCATTCATCTTCTACTATTGATCCCACATTTCAACTATCATTGGAGTAAATCAAACTTGCAATGGGGTTTATTGGTAACTTTGTTTTGATTTCTTTCTTTTTAACCTTTTTTTAATTCATTTGTATGCTCTATTTGAGGATTTCTTTGTTTGGAATGTGAACTTTCATTTATTTTCTTTCATAGTTTACATTTCTTAAAATAGATCTTGCACTTTGTGAATGCTTTATTTCACCCTAATATAATAGATAAGGAAGACAATTAGAACATACGAGGTAAATTCCAAAATAATGCAATAAAGTATAGAATCATCAAAATAAAATATGCATGCATTCATATATTATTCAAATGTATATATAACTCCTCTAACTTATATTCATTTCTCATATATAATAAAACATCTTATGTCTCTCATACATATATTTTACATGTAACCCAAGTATACATTTCCTATCATCCTAACTCACATATGTATCATATATAAATATTATTTCTCTTTCTCTAACATATCTTTTATTTTCTATTATCTCTCTATATTATTCTATATATGCTTATATGCACAATTTTCATCCTTATCTTATATCTTCTTTATATACAAGGGCATGTCTCTATCCTTGTTTCCATGTAGCTAAATTCTCATTTCGATATTCTAGCATCTCCCTATCCTTGTTTCCATGTAATTTTTCTTATAACTTTTAGTATCTCTACTAGATAATAGAGACTATAAGGGTATTATCTAATTTTGAAATCTTACATGGACTACTAATGATTTATTGTTTACCTCTCCATCCCCATTACTTTATTTTCCTAAGTCACTTATCTTCTTATGTATACAAAGTACAAGAATGTGTGTATATAATTAATCAACCTACCTTAAGTGGGCTTCACACTAGTATATGTGTATAGACCATATGTTTATACTTGCATATAATATTTTTTACTACATAAAAAAACATTTTTAGCATTTGTATACACATAGAAGAATATGATGTATGTGGTCTCCTTATAATATGGCACAAATGATGGATAACATTACTAAAATCATATTCTATTTATTAGTTTGTACCTCTCTTTCCAACATCGTACTTCTTGTTGAGAGTTTGCTAATTTGGTTTTCCAATTTTATCCTTGGTCTTGAAAATGGAATTCACTTAGGTCATGTAAGCCTTCCTTGTGGATTTTTTTCTCTTCCCCCTTTTTTGTTTTCATTTCATTAGAATTTATTTCTATTAAAAAACTCCCTTTTTGCATGTGTGGGTGAATTCCATGTTTAACTAATTCATGAGGTTTCCTTCCTAGGTTTAGTGCAACATTTCTATCTTTTCACAAGGAGTACTTTCTACTACCCTTCCTTTTTTAAATTTAACAAGCGCTCTGCGTGAGCTGGAGTCCCTGCCTTGAGCAGGTCTATTTGTAAGGAAAACAGTGACAATTAGCAAACGAGGACATAGAGTGCATAGGTCTGTATTGCAAGAGACAGTCATTATAAAATCTTGCTTTTCTATCTCTGCTGATCGGTCACCTGCAGAAAGGAAGGCAATTCTAGAAATGGGCTTTTCTCAGACTGAGAATATTGAAGTCTTCAAATGATTAAGTTGTATCTGTTTCTAAACCAGTGAATAGGCATCAATGGGACTGTTGTAAATAGTTTTAGCTTAATAAGACTTTGCTAGACTAAGTCCATAGTCTAGTAGCACTAAGGTGACTCAACTTCTTACGAACATACCAAAAATGTAACTCAATTGACCCAATTCAGGGTTATGTGCACAACATGGGCTCATTGAGTTGTAAAATTGTTTGAAGTCACCATTGTTCTCTACGAAAGTTGTTTGGTACAGTGGTATTGATTAGAAAGAGAGAATCCTATGAAACCCTCTAAAACCTATCCAAGAACTCCATAAAGAAAAGATTATAGTTGGACAATGATTGGTAGGGCAGAATATGAGTCATTTTAAGGATTTCAACAAGAAGCCTCCATTTAGCATTCAAAAGAACAAAGTAACATGGATGCAATAGCAACCTCCAGTGTAAAAACCAGCAAACGAGTATACCTGAAATGGTTTAGGCAAAAATATAAGCACAGAAGCAAATGTGAATCTGCATAAAAGATAAAGGATCCCCTTGTTTATTGTTCGGTTCAAATATTGCTTTTTCTGCTTAATTACTAAGTTCTCTCTTAATATGTAATATTTTATCACTCTCAACTAAATCTCCGATTATGTATAGTCTGGAAATTACTAACCATTTTATCTAGATAAGTAGCATTCAAGTACTTCGAAATATTACTCAAATTCACAATAAGAAGTACTAAGAAAGTGGCATTCATGGTTATTTTTGAACCATAGAATTATGCAACGAGACCTGTTGCTGGGATCAAAAATTTGATCCAATTGACTTGTAATAGGCTAATAGCACTATATTCCAATATATCCACTTGGTTTGCGAGCTGACAATTTTTTGCTCATTAAAAGAAAGATTCAGATGCCAAATTCCATCAGTATTGTATTTGGGACTGCTCAGGAGGAATTGTTGTAAATTATATAGCCAGAGTATAATGGCAAATAAATTCCCTACCTCTTTGCTAATCCCACAATCAGATTGTACTTCGGGTAAAGCCGTAGTAAATTCTCTTTCATATTTTGAACTGAAAATATACCAAATTTGTTGCAGCTTAGGCAATTCTGCACATCTTTATGCAACAAAACAGAGACTTGCTATTGCTTCTCTCAGGCTATTGAGGCAGGACCTAAAAGGTTATCAAACAATACCAATTCAGGACAAAATTACTGTTTCAAAGCTATTCATTTATGTCTTGCTAAAAGCTGAGAAAGAAAAGTGACCAGAAAGAGTTATTAGAAGAGTTCTTACTTTTGTTTTTCAATAAACGACGTTTTCTTGATCACATTACTGGAAAACCCTTGAATGAGAACATATATGTCAATCATGTTCTGTTCTTTGAAAACATCACGCACTTGTAATTGCAGAGCACCTATAACCTCCTTTTGGAAAGCCCATAAAACTCAGGGTCAAATGCATCTGTTCTCTTCCTCCATAGAGTGTACACAGAATTTAGGGAAAATAAGTCCCACCAGTTCACATGCCTTGTCTATGCTTCCACATTTTGCATTTCATGCATGCTAGAATAAAGCACGGTTTCTGCCATGCAACATATTTCAGAAAACACCGAAAATCCCATATAATAAAGATCTGCACGAGAGCAATATATCAATGGTGTCAAACAACAGTCTTAGGGTTTTAGCCCACCAACTCAGTAATGGCTTCTATATCTCAGGACACCCTGAGCAATACAAGAACAAGCAATCGACGATGAGCTCTATGGTAGTACCTTACACAGGAGGAGACATCAAGAAATCAGGCGAACTGGGAAAAATGTTTTGACATACCGGTGGAAAACCCTAACAAGATGACAGCTGACATAAGCATTAAAAAAGAGCATTCAAATTACAAAAAGAGATGATTTTACTTCACAGTGAACATTCAAGGTGCTGAAATAATGCTTAGCATCAAGTTTTTCACCATAATCAGGACTGATTCTACCTTGTACTACATTGTTTCCTTGTTTCACAATTGCAAACAGAAATCAACTTTTAAAATTAATTTTCAATATGATATATAACTGCTCACAATGTCATTTTAATTTTGGTAAGCTATATAAATTAGTGCAATTGGCACAATCAAATCCATAAAAGCAATCAAACAAATATAATAAGTCAAATTACAGGTTAATATAACAGCCACTCTCCTGAATTAATTTGACTTCATAGGTTAAATTTTTATCTCCTCAAACTGTCCCTATCAGTAAAGATACAAGACATTTTTGTAATACAAAATTCTCGAAGCCCATTACACCGTCATCCTCCAAGCCTGCAAAATAAAACAAAAACCATAAGATCTAAAATAAAAAGCTTTATTTCTAACAAAACCAACTAAACTATCATTTAAGAGTGTAGACAATGCCTTGTTTGCAATGTTGTTTGAAAGTCAGTCCAGGCCCTCATACAGGCCCTCGCCAGAAGTTGCACAGGTGCTTTGGATATACCTAAGGGAATGGTAAAGTTCCATTAGCAACACTTATATTCTAGGTATATTTTTTGTTTAATGGAGTTGACGATAAACCACGCGAAGAGCAGAAACAGTGCACTGTAATGGATGATTAGTTTTTACAATGGTTAATACTAAAAAATCACATAAAGAATGTAACACTCACCAACGTCTCTGCCTAAGAGAATGCAACCCAAGTTTATCAGTGATTTTTGTAGCATTCATTGTATTGGGAAGATCCTGCTTGTTTGTTAACACAAGTAACACTGCATCTCGTCACATGCATGCTCTAGCAAATATCTGTAATAAAGGTGTCAATACAGATACCATGGATGAAATTTCTATTGAGGCATGCACTCAAGTCCCACCTGGGAAGTTGAGTTCACTCGAAGGTGGCTACAGGCTTGATTACTCCATATGCATTGGTTAAATTCTACAAGCATGTATTTTTAAAGGGAAAATGAGAATTCCTGGATAGATTGTGATGTACATATGTAAAATATCATGATACGATATATTATATCAGTGACTAAGTTGAAATTAAAGCACATTGCTGGGGAGTATTCATATATATCACATAAAATCAACTTACCAGCCTTGAAATATTCAACTATATTAGTTCATCTCATGCTAACATGGCAATGTCTCTAAACTATTGTTGTAGCTATTTTATATGTGTTCTCACAATCTCCATTTGTATCAAAAATCATTCTATTGTCTCAGATTTGTTATGATGGCTCAGAACAGGGCAAGAATACAACTTGCTCAGATGTATTGAAATACATTTGATTCCTTGAAATGAGGATCTTGTTATAATATTTGTGCATCCATGTCCTTTGACTGTTGAATTTTCTTCCATCATTTAAGTTCTCTTCATTTATGACTACTCTAGATCAACAAGTAACCATCTCAAATGGAAATATGACCTTAATTTTAATCTCAGGGGTTCAAACTTCAGAATACTTTTAAATCTCCTAATGGCCCAAGAAATTTCTATACATGTATATCAAGTCAAATATTAAATTGTTTAATGATATAGTATTGATTTTGATGAAAAGAACTTGGCAATGTATTTACTATTTACAAGATCAATGATAAACTTTGAGAATCACCTGCCCATTACCAGTTAGCTATGATGACCATTTTTCTATTGTAACTAGTTGTACATTCTAGTCCCATTGACCTACTTTGGTCATTTGTGGAATTGGATATATTTTCTTTCTTTTTTCTTTATATGTGAGCTGTTGGGAATCACTAGTTTGTAATTTTGTACTAGAGTAGAAAATACAGAAATAAATGCTAAGAAGTTCACAATTGGCATTGAACATTCTCGGGATGTGCCTATACCTAGCTGCTTAATTTGCAGGCCTTTGAATTTTATCTTTCTTAGCTCATGATGAGAACAAGTAGGAGCTTAGCACCAAATTTGGTCACATCTACAACATAAGTGGCTGCTTGAAGTGTGGAAGGAACGAGATTTTGGTAATTTGTACATACTAGGTTATGTCTGTTTTTTACTAGATCCTAAGGAGATGCTGGAGAATAAGGTTCCTTAACCACTGGAGATTAGCCAGGTTCTAAAAAATAATCCTGCCCCTACATTTTATGAGATTTGGCTTTTGTAATAGCATGTCTCCATGGATAAAGAAGTTATCTCCCCATAAACATCCTAATGTGATGATTGCCCTATTTTCACTAGCAAAAGGAAGAAAAGCAGTTTATCTACTCTGGAAGCATGAAAGAAACTCTATCAAGATCCTGAGCCTTTATTAAGTATGTATTGCCAGCAACAAGAAATCCGAAATGAGAGGGAATGCATCAGCAATGATTAGCAACTGTTTTCATCAACAATGACTTGATTCCCCCTAATTCAAAGGGCCAATCATGCTAAATACATCATGATTCCTATAAATGTTTGTAGAATCCCTCATAACAAGACCAGGAAACAAATAAAGAATTTGAACATTGACTTTGCAGGTCTCCACAGTTTGTGTAGAATGTGTCAACGGTGAAGATACTTATAAAGAATTTTCTAAGAAAAAAATGGTTGCTTTGCCTACAACTCTATACAATGAAGCAATACAGAAGAGTCTCCAGGACTTCATCAAAAAATACATCAAGAATAGAAAATAAAGATAAGTTAAATGATACATGGCTCTCAATAGCATTCCTTACAATGTGACTTAGTGGACAATTGTTTAATAATCTCAATCCTTTCCTTCAAACTTGTAGTTTGACTTCACAGTGGTATTTGCAATTTGTTAATTGTGATCTAATATATAGATCACACTGAGATTGTCTAATGAACAAAAATTTCAATTTTTTAGTAACCTTACCCTGTGAAAGTGGCGGACATCCTCCTCAAATACATAATATGGAGTTAATCTGTACCTCCACCAAACCACCATTTCCTAGGAGGTCCGTCTGCATCTGAATTTCAAAAATAAAACAAGCATTTCACAATGTTGCAAGTATATTGAATCTAAACTAAATCCCAAAATCTCCACAATTCTAATTTAGCTAATTGGAAACTTAAATAGTGCGTTGAATTTAATATTAAGAATAGTGACATGTATTTTAAAAAATACATTAGACAAAAAAAATCCTGTAGTAGCGACAATAATACAATCAAGATTCAGTTTACAAGTTGTGATATACAACATTCAGGAGCATCAGTCTCAAAATAACGATAATTGAAATGCACAGTTGAAGCAAAAGGATTTTTTGGATGCATTACCTGCAAATAAACATAATCAAAAAACCATTTAGTGCAAATTAAACACAAACCTAAACAGATATGAGGATTATTGATCCTTGCCGATCTCAAGAGTTGCAATGAGCACAACTTGCAGACCAACTAGTATATAAGTTTATCAAATTAACCTGTGAGTGCTGAGTCATATTGAGCATGCAATGAGAATATGAAAAGCAAATGTAGAAGCACCATTGCACATTCGGAAATAACATGGAATAGCAAATATAGATGATATGGGGGTTTGTGGGCTCTTTGTGGGCAATGTAGCTAAACCTTTACCTGCAAGAGGGGACGGAGGTGATATATGTTCAGACTTCGAAGGTAATGGAGATGGGGATGGAGATGAGGATGTAGATGAAGAAGGAGAAGGAGATGGGCCTTCAACCGCTGGAGGGGCAGGTGGAGAAACATGCTTATATTTGGGGGATTTCTGGAGATGGGGATGGGGATGGGGTTGAATCTGGTAATATATCTAAGGGTGGTGCAAGGGGGGTTTATGCTTTGGAACAGTGGGTTAAACATCAAGTGAGGCTTTAGGTGAAGCTGCAGGAGGTGACCAATTATTAAAAGAGAAGTGTCATCAGATAAAAGATAAAATAACAGAAGAAGAAAGGGAAAACCCCTCAAAAACCCTAGAAGATACGAGTTTTGTTAAAATTTGGGGAAAGCATTTAGAATTAAACTGAGAAACTAATTCAGCCAAAATAAATACGAGCTCTACAAGGGAAATAATGGACACGGGTTTAATCCAGCTAGGAACTTCCAACTTTTCAATGCAATTGATCCTAAACGACTTGTTCAAGACCACTAGTTGCAGAATGCCAGTGGGCATGAGCAGGGTGGAAATGTAGGTCTGTTGGCATATAATCTCTGGATGAAACTCTTTCTTTCTTTGTAATATATATATGAGCTTATTAAGCTATATTTAATGTAATGCAGGTACTGTGCGTGGATGAGACAACATCTGCAGCTGAATTGGAGGTTTATTGGAGGTCTTTGATTAAACTTCAGTATTGTGTGGCGAACTGGGTTTTGTGTGAAAAAGCTACTAGTATGGCAGAAGTGGCTTACGAATGTCTAACCAATAATGTAAAAAGAGACCATTACCTTAAGGATTATTCCCCACTTAAACCCGCTATACCTGAAATATGCCCCTTCATTAATAACACCAAAGCTGGGGAAGGAAAGGCCGTGATCACAAGAGTTAGAAGGCGGTGTACGAGACATGCATTTGTTAGCTTTTGCTGAGAAGGGAAATCTACAACAGACTTAAGGGTGGGAGTTTCTAGACATGAATCGAACAGAGATGTTAATCCCTTCCCTGGAATGATATACGGTATAGGGAGACAGACATTTGTGACAGACGATTGGAAGCTGCGTATAGCAAACGTTGGATGGGCTAGTGGAGGCGGCAGTATTGGAATTGTGAATAGATGGAAATGCGGATTGAGCAGCCGATGGTTCAAATGGAACGATCACGAGACCACATTCACCTGAGACATTTTCCCAAACAGTCCATTGTTTTGTCTATGCCACCACATTTTCCATACATCTCTACCAAAGCATTTTATCAAACATCTCAACGCCTTGCTGCCATGGCCAAAAGCCTAAAACAAATGCTTTCCAACAAGCTATGGACACTTCAAATAGCATTGACAAAGCAGTAAAATATTTGGGGAAATGCGTCAAAGAAATTTGGTCTCATGGCTTTGGCCCTTTGGTACCTTCCATCAATCTAAAATAAAAATATAGTTGCAAAACAACCCTCAATAGTAAGAAAATAGTGTAATATTTTACCATCAAATGCTCGCTTCCTCGGAGAAGAAGACTCAAACTTGCTTTCAAGTCCAAGCCCAAACAAATGAATGCTAGACAGTCGTTTATGGCGTGGGCGTGTAGGGTTTAGAGACAACTTTCATCTGGACGTGCTCAATGAACCAAAAACCGTGCATGCCATGAACAAAGACAACTAACAAGAAGA
Source organism: Sequoia sempervirens (assembly GCA_007258455.2). NCBI lineage: Eukaryota > Viridiplantae > Streptophyta > Pinopsida > Cupressales > Cupressaceae > Sequoia > Sequoia sempervirens. Next base: position 518,134,929 of record VDFB02000015.1, read on the forward strand.
ATGCCACCTGACGCCATGAAGAATCCATGTGTGCAAAATGTGAAAGCATTATGCAACCACGCACCCATTTCGTCCATGTGCCCTTCTTAGAAAAAATAGACAAAACATTAGGGAAACAAGCGTAATATTTTGCCCTCTCCCGATGATTGGACAGACTGTTTAAAACTATTACTAAAAAATGTAAACCTCCAGGAAATTAGGCACTCGCCAATGCCGGCCAAGATAAATAGTAATTTTTTTCCAGTAAAATAAATAAAAAAATCAAACTTTAGATTAACGTTGTGTCATATCCTGCACTCGGTTCCCAATGCACAATTAAATTTTCTCTTTGCTCAATCGAAAGCATTAGTCTCATGCTATGGACTAATAATTAGGTTCACTCCTAACATTTTCCCCCTTTTTTAGTTTTTCATTTTCAATTAAGTTTTTCTAATTCACTTGGAATCATACAATTAATTATCTTTATGTTTAGCTTTTCATATGTCCTCTAGGTCATAGGTTGAATCATGTTTATCTTACTCCTTTTTGATGATTTATACTCATCTAGGGTTAGTTTATATTTTCTTATGGTTTTGTTTGTTGGATTGGCCCATTTTTATAGGGATTTATCAATGAATAGGCATGCAACCTCTATAGTTCACATAAATAATAAGCCCTCTTATCTTTTATTCCTTTGCATTTTTTCAAACCTAATATAATAATAAATTTGAGTATTCCTTTCATCCTTTTTAGGAGCTAGACTTATAAATATGCACACACATTATAGATTGTGTTTTTTAGCCTCATGGAGATGACAAATTTTTCCATTTCTTTGTTGTTTATTTTAAATTTTACTAGTTTCTTAATTTCTTCTATGATCTTATTTTTCCTTTTTGTAAGTTGATAGTAGGGGAACAATAAACCTATTACAATGAAGTAAATGCATGTAAGTGTGGGTTTTTATCCAACCTCTACCTTTGTTTCAAAAAATGATGACTATTTAATTCATAAATTCATCTATTTCAAGGGGGAAATATGTAAGTACACAAAACTATACATCACAAATTAGGTCAACATGTCAAGTTTAGTGATGTAGTGTATTCCAAAATGATGCTTTAAGAACATGATTATTTTTTATTCCTCCAACCCATAGAACTTCATGCTACTTGGCATGCCTCTAGGACATTCCCTATACTTAATGTACCTCCTCCAAAATTTCAACTACAAATGTTGACTATTGTGTCACCCATAATAAAATCGCCTCTATTCAATAAGATGTAATTGTGTAATCAACCTAGATAATTTTTTAACCACCATGATGATTTAGTTACCATCTTTGTGGTAATATTTCCAACCTTTCATTTCCCCTCCTAGAAATTACAAATCCACATCACCATAAGGACTAGTAGATTTTTCACACTTGAACAAAAAATAAAATGCCTATTTCACCTTCCTAATTGACTTTTAGCACTAAAACCCACATCCCCCATTTTGTGAGACCTCTCTTTTAAGAATAATGAAAAGTTTGTTTGCTCTAATTTTTTAATAAGTCCTCAAATATTCTTGAAGTGAGTTTTTGTATGTCCTAGTTTATAGCTTACTCATCTACCATTAAAGGTAATCTCTAGCTACATCTTGTTGAACACAAAGAAGTGTTGAGAGGGGGGTGAATCAACATATATTAAAACTTAGCCAGTTGCTTTGCAAATTAATAACACATCATATGAATTCAAAGAAATAAAAGAGATCACATGCATCACATAGAGACACACATAGAGACACAAGGATCTTACGTGGAAAACCTGATGAGGGAAAAACCATGGCGAGGATTATCTCATAATAGATGTAGCTAACTGCTACCAAGAATTGCAAATTTTGAGGCTCACTACCTATGGACTTGTAGACTAAGGAATGCAATCTTAGAGAAAGATGCAATGGACCTAATAAGACTCACTATCTTAAAGTAGGATACATGAATTTTAAAGTAAGAAAATGATTATGAACTACTTTGGAGAAGCATCTAACACATGTTGATGATGTAGTCAATCTTTAGCACAATTTGTCATTCACATTGATTTTAGACACTTCATTTTTCTTATTTTTCTCTTCCACTTATTTTTTGCAATAATCACATTCAAAAATGAATTTCATCTTCTATATATCCTCCACAATAGCACAAAACTTCAATGCAATTGGTTCTAAGATGACTATTGGATGAAACACTTGATGTTGCATAGGTTGGCTCCAAAACATATTCAAAATAAAAGAGATTTAGTTGTGGATCATCATACACTATGTCAGGGCCCAAAATACATCTCAACACATTCTTCAAGATAGGATTATTTGATCAGGAGCAGCTGCAAAGAATGAACCAAGTCATGGCGGCCCAAGTAGTGTCAACATCATTAATACTATCACTATTTGACTTCTCATAGTTAGGGAAATACAAAAAAAAATTGTTCGGATTGGAATGTAGACATTGTGGATCATGCACAATATTCAAAAAACCTTTTCCTAAACTATCTAATCAAGAAGATTTGGGGCAAGAGGAGAGATCCATTGAATATAAAAAAGAGAGCAATCCGAACAAACTGTACCATACTATTCTTCAAACCCTGAGATTGCAAACCATCACAAAACTTGATTCTTTAGAATAGTATGTTATGAACACCAATGAGCATGTTCATAGAACTACAAGATCATTCATTCACTTTCAGAGGAATGTAGAGCATTCTATTATTGCTTTCTTATGTCAAGATATATATCAGAACACTATTACTTATAACTCTTATTATAGAGAGTTTGATGAAATGATTTCTTAGATGTGACATATTTACAACCCAAACACCTTTCCTTTAGAACTACAAGGAAAAATACTTTTCTACATAAGAGTTCAAATCACCAAATCATGGCTTTACCTTAGAGTTTTCCCTGTGAGTGCCTTAACAACACTTTTTTAGCATATCTTTGTGTGTGGTACAACAAACTATGATTATATCAATGTAGACATATTATGGACATGTCATAACATGGGTATCATCCTCTGCAACATACTTAATTATCATATAGAACATTTCCCTAGCACAATAGACTAGCTCCAACTGATACAAAAAAATAGTAATCTCTAGAGTATGTATAACTAATATCAATGATAGTTTAGATAGGGTTGACATCAATGACAACTCCTATTTCCAACACATCCTTTTCTCCATGTATTCATAGGAATAGTCTACACATTAAAATAGAAGAGAAAATTTTACATTGTAAGACATCAAATCTATTAGATGATGGCATAAAATGACATAAAACTAGTAGTTTAATAGGTCTTAATCTTAGTTTCAAAATGATGTATCCCGATGTATTTTACAACATTCCATTACTCATTTCAATGAGATTCACAAATGTGCATAGTTTTGATGTCTAATATATGATGATTGAACAACTATTCCTTTGTATAGATGTTACATTGATATGTTAAGTCATTGAGAAACTAAGTAGGTGATTTTGATTGAATAGTATAATGGAGGAATAATAGTTAACTTATGGGATCTCCTCATAATAAAATGTAATCAATGGTGTGGTAGGAGAAAATATAGGTGTAGATTCAACATTTCTCATAAAATCTTAACCATGAGGTATATCGTTATCAACACCATCCATATCAAGTGCTTCTACATTGTTTAATTTAAATGATTTGGAAAATAATATGTAGAAAATTGTAGATGGTTATATGTAGGTGCAATAGATATATATACATAATCATCAACCCATGCAAACTTAAATACAACATTATTGATGAGGAGAGTACATTGTCCTTAAAATCTATATAAGTTTCGGTGTATTTAACTTTAACATGATAATGGTTGCAAAATGCTTGATCATTATATGCTTTAGGAAGTGGTTTATTACGATCTAATGGATGGACTAAAGGGAGTGTAATTAAGTTAGCACTCAACAATATTTGAAGCAAAATTTCCACAATTTCTTGAATTTTAGTGAGTTTCCTAAAAGAAAATGGCTTAAATGAAGGAATATAAGATGCGGTACAAACTTGATTCACATTTTCCTTCATGTCATTACCCTTTAATAAAAATTTAAACATTTGAAACTTAGAAGGGTAAGAGGATTGAGATGATGATGAACCATATTTCTAAGTATTTGGTGCTAACAATTTAACTTCAAGATTCTTCAAATGTGTGTACATATCTCTAACAGTTGGAAAGATACTTAGGTGCACACTCTTCTTTATCAATAGAATTAATCTATCAATAAACATGATTTATAATTCATCATCATCAAATCAGTGTTTTAGTTTTCCACAAAAAGATTGAAATTTAATGGAATTCATTGATAGGCAAATTGGTCTTTTGTGTGCATCTATCTACTTTAAGAATGAAGTAACATGATCATGAAAGCACTTAATTGAACCTAGAGATAATCAACAAAATCAATGAATAGAATGATTCATAAGTATTCATGGAAATAACTTTGTTAATACCACACCATCATAAGCAAAATACAAACTTGCTACAAATTATTATAGATGGATACTAGGGTTTCATTTCCATTATATATTTCAAAAAAATGATGCAAAAAATCTAAGGTAACGAACATGCAACAACCTCAAAATCTAATGGTGGGTGATGCAGTTGATTATGTGGAATATTATCTTTCTTGTTATCCTTAAGTTCTTTCTTGAGATTTATAATCTCTTACAGTAGTGTATCCAAGGTAGTGATGGGGAATAAATATGTTATTAAGGGTTAATAAATCATAGAATGGATGAAGGGGTTAGGATTTAAGAGGCAAAGAAATGTTGGTAAATAGGTTGGATATAGAATGAGAAGAATGGGTCATAGGTTGGGAAGTGAAGATCATATGGGTAGTATGAGTAGAGTGTGTAATATTAGTATCCATGGGATGAATGGGAGTGGAAATATTTTGGATGTTATAAGTATAGAATTATTATTAGGATGGAGGAAACATGAAAAATAATATTGAGGCTTGGTGTAGGAATCATGGAAGTATTAGGGGTAACACCAAGGTTAATGGTAGTAGGTATGGAAGTGGTAAGAGTAGAGTTGGAAGAGGATGGTGAATTTTTTTGTGGTCTTCATAACACACCCCTATATTTCTAAGATTAGGGACCATTTTCTTTATTTTTTCTTCTTTTTTAAAAATTTATATTTTAGACTATAAGAATCAAGTAGCCCCCCTATAAACTGTAGTGCACCTAGTAAAATTTTTTATGTGACCAGTGATGATGGAATGGAATGCCCTTTGGTACCATGGGGATGGGGAGAGACTAGGCCTTGTGACCTCTTTCCTGCAATAGGATGCTTTAGACAATCAAGCTAGGCTCCTCGCCCCTAATTTTTCATTTTTGACTTTCATTCATCTATCATATTTTTTGTTTGAGAGGGGAATTTTTGAGCGGTGTTGTTGTCATAGTATTTTTCCTTGAGATAATATTATCCTTTAATTGTCTAGTTAGATATTAAAGCTATTCATTTGGGGTTAGGGGTGATTAAATGTGTGTTAGAATGATCTAGTCCAATTTCCTATATGTATGTGTTATTGCTAACAAGCATTAAGTTTTTGTTTGATTGAGTCAAGGAATAAATATCCATAGTTTATGAATGTCACACTTGTTATTGTGTATGTTTTGAATTTTATTAAAACGTATTCCCAAGGTTTGTTTAAGTCCAACTTTGTTTATTGATTTCTATGGCTCATGTATAGGTGTAGTCAAGCTCTTGTACCCTTTTAAGTGTTAAACATGACATGTTAAAGCTTGAGTCCCCTTATTCATGTCAAATGAATTTACATCTTTTAGTTTAACAGAGTCACCAAGTTCTCAATAAATACTCCTAATTGCATTCAACTTGCAAAATGATCTTATTCATCTTGGTTCACCAAAAGTTTTGTTGAGTTGAGAATCATATTTTGTTAGTTGAGTCACCTTTTCATGAGTTGTGTTGATATCTCAAGTCATATAATTTCCTCTATCACTTATGTTAGTTGTTGGTCTTGATTATGGGAATGAGACCAATTTTTTTGGAAGGTTCATCAAGTTTGACAATGCATATAAAAAGGTATTTTCAAAGTGTACACAAGTTTATCTTGGTACATTTCTAGATTAGGAAGCATATGTAATCAAGTTGTAAAAGAACACTATTACATTTTAAAATCCAAATTTCAGACTCTAAAGCTCAAGTTTGCAACTTTGAGTTGCACATCTAAGATCAAAACTTTAATAAAACCTAAAATTGAAGGCATTGGTCACACTTCATATCAAATTTCAACCTAAAGATGGTAATGATACTCTAAACCCTAAAGAGGTCTCATTAAACATCTGACTTGAAGATTATCTTTGAATTTTTTTGATAAATGTTTATCTATACATAAGTACAGCTGAATTTCAATATACAAGAACCTCGCTCTTAAGACTATAAGCATGGGTTTCGATTTCACAAATTTTTTGTCAACATTCTAAACCTGGAACTCTCCTTATATCAGCCTCCATTAACTAGTTTGTAAAAATAGGGTAAATGTTCCTTGAAATGGTGAATCCCATAATTTTGAATCCTAACACCATGTTACTCCTAACCCTGATGAATTTGAGACTTTGAATCATGAGGTCTCAGCTAAACAAACTTGTGAATGAATTTGCATTTGTAGTAAATGATGATTAACTTTGAAAGCCTTTTTTTAGACTTTCATGTTAAAATCTTGATCATACAAGATGCAAAACCAATGTCGAAGGCTGATCCTCTATCCATTCAAACCTTAGAAAAGTCAAAATATTGTTTCACAAAAAAGGATAAATAAGCTTTGGACTGTAAAATTTAGCAAGATCAAATTTTAGAAGCCAAGGGTCTTCATTATTGAGCTTTCAAGCCTATTTTTTTTTACCATTGTAACCTAACATTTAATCTCTGAAATCTAAAATCATAAAATATTAGAATTTTGAAATTGATTTGCATATGCATTATGTGTAAAGCATGAAAAAAGCTCCAACTCAATGGCTTATTGTTTCAAAATTTTCAATTCATTTTCCATTTGTGTGAATCCCTATTCAAAACCCAAATCCCAAGCTCCCAAAGGTTTAGCCTTGGCAGTACATGTTACACATACAAAAAATATTAGTGTTCAACTAATCTATGAAATTTTTATTAGAGTTACAACAAATCCTAGGTTGGTTGCTACGTTCAGCATGGGGGTGGGTTTATTCTGCTTTTCGGGGGTGGTGCTCTTTCTTTCTCAAGGTTTTGGTGTGGTTGTTTGTTGGGTTCCATCCTCCTATTGCATGTGCATAGGGTGTAGCTGGGGTATTTCTTCTCTCTTTTTCAAAGATTTTTCTCTCTTAGTTCTTTTGTTCTGGAAAGTGTCCTTTTGTTTGGATCATGGTGGAGTAGTAGGTCTCTTATAGTTTGGTGGTGGCTAATCATGGTGGGTTTCAAAATAGATCTTTATCGAGGTTGAATGCTAAGTAATCTAAGTCATTTTATGTAGGGAAGGGCCCTAAACTAAAGAAAGTGAATGGTTGTTTGCCCAGGAGTCGGGATTGTCTGGTCTTGGTTCTTTCTCCAGAATTTGTGGTAGATGATGTTTCTTATTGGAGTAGACATGCTTTAATCTGTAAATGTCTTGGGATCTGTATTCCTCTGCCAGATTTGGATGCTTGGATTAGGAGTATGTGGTAGGTTGAAGGTGACATGGAGCTAATGGTAACTGCAAACAACTATTTTGTGGTTGTTTTCTCCAATATGGGTGATAGGAATCGAGTTTTTGAGGGAGGTCCCTACTTTTATAATCATGTCGGATTGTTTATAAAACCCTGAAATATGGGTGATGATTCTAGAATATGGTCTAGTTTTGGGTAGAATTTGTGATCTATTTGCTGAAGTTATCATGGACTTTGACATTAAGTGTTGATACTTTTATGATATTTTCCTCAAACTATAGACATTGGCCTTAATCTTATTTCTGCAAACCTTGAATGATAATGACATGTTAAATGGACCAAGTCTATATTAATTTTGCATGTGGTTAATGAATTTATTCCTTAAGGTGGTTATAGATATGCAGTTATTGTGCATACTAACATTGCCATGCAAATTTAATTTCAGGATGCTAAGTTGAGGAAGACATCGCCAACTGGGCATGTACCGTAATGTCCAACAAAGGAATCACTCAAAGGTCAAAGGAGGTCGATGGCAAAAGATTCCTCATGAAAATTGAATGTAACTGCCTTGTAGTGGACTTTAATGCTGGTTGAGCAGATGCAGGCGTTACTGTTGTGTTAAATCTGTGTTTGGACCTGCATGTCTAACCAGATTCCATGCACACATAACCATCGCCACTCCACTTTCTTTGTTTTCCCTAAATGGCTTCCTTCAAGTCGTGGAGTTGACTGCCTTGTTTAGTTGATAGTATAAGTAAAGATTTGATGCTCCTTCTTTGGAGGTTGTGTGATTTGATATTGTACTTGCATTCTTGAGTTTTTAGTAATAAAAATATATTACTCTTTTGTACTCATGATTTACAGTGAATGAAATGAAGTTCTGAGTTTGAGCATCTGAGTTCTCATTAGTTTTAGAGGATACTTATCCAAGGGGTCCCACTTGGTGAGTAATCCATCCTTTAGTTTATTATTACTTGTTGTTTAGTAACTAGTTAGAAATCTTGCACCGGCTATTCCTGCAGCCACTAGAATGCCATTCTGTGACTATTCGTACAGCCAAAGCAGACAGAGTAGTGCCCTATTTTTTTGCTCATATTTTCATTTTTGTTATGCATTTTAGCTTGATGTAGTTGTTGATTGGTGATTGGAATTTATGGTGTTCCCTTCTAATCAATTTAATTTCAGTATTGTAGAATGAAAATGACTACTTTGGGTCCCTAGTGCACATACTATGTTGATCCATTTCAAGTTCACGTCACTAGGTTGACAAGTTAAATGTACCTTCATAATGATTGAAATAACTATTCAGGTTAGATGTCCAATCTCTAAATCATGGTCGTAAAGGCTTAGTTATTAAATCATTGTAGGAGGTGGACAATGGGTTTTAACACAGATTAAGAATTTCCATCAAGGGTTCTTGTCTAGGTCTGTCTGTTGAGGCTTCCCCTAGAGTTTTGGAGAGAAGATATTTTATAACGGATTGCGGCTCTTCTTGGTAAGCTTGTTTCAGTTGCTCAACAAACCCTTGAAAGAAAGGTTATTTCTTTTGCTTGGATTTGTGTGGAGGTTGATTTGAATGATCCCTTGCCAGATTCTATGGAAATTCGTCTTGGTTCTTTGTCTTGGATTCAACTAAACTTGATTATGAGTCCCTTCCTTTCCATTGTCATATTTGTCATGAGTATGGAAATCTTCAGAAGCAATGTCCTAGGATTAAGAAGGCTCCTCCTTCTAATTCCTCTCCTTCCTCTTCGGCTCCAAATTTTTTTAGGGAGGATAAAGGGAAATCTTCTATGATGGAGGGTGAACCAGATAAAGATGGCTTTGTGTTGGTTAAGTAGGCTAAGGGTTGTGGTAGATAAAGAGATCGTTCAAGGACAGGAAGAATGAAGAGGACTTTAATCAATTTGAGGTGTTGAACACTTCAACCTTGGAGGAAGGAATCCTGCCGAATATTCCTTTTGATGTTGTTGGTATGGGTTGTGCTATGGGATAGGGACAAGGATCCAATCAGGATATTCATTTATCATAGGGTATGCAGGATCATCTGGTAACTCTGAATGATTATATGTAGGATGATGATGATGATGATATTGTTTTGGCAGATTTGGTAAAGGATGGGCTAGTTTCTAGAAAGAGAAATGAGTCTTCTCTAGCCTTGGAGGTGCAACAACACATGCTTATGAAGGGGCTATCGAAACACTCTTCTAAAAGTTGCCACAAGAAGGATCTTGAGAAGATTAAGCGTATTGGAAATTTTTTGGTGGAATTTAGGTCTATTAAACCCATTGATGCTCACTTTTCACCATCTGCTCCATGATTGTTCTCTCATTCAATGGGTCTATTGAACCCATTGAATAGCACCCCTTGTCAAAAGGCTATTCATGATCTGGTTGCTATCCATGCTTTGGACATTTTTTGTGTTTAGGAGACTAAACTTTCAGTTGATTTTATGCTTCAGTGTGCTTCTCGTATCTGGTATTTTGGTCAGTGTCAGTGCATTGGTTTTTAGGGCAGTTTTTGGGGTTTGGATCTTTTTTGGGATCCTAGAAAGATTGCTCCCCTTTGGTAGATTTCTAGTCATTCTACTATTTCAATGGCTACCTATTCTTTGGAAACAGGTGAGACCATTCTGGTTACTAATGTTTATGCCCTGATTGATATTTGTGGAAAAATATGGCTTTGGGCTCATATAAGGTATGTTAGATCATGTGCACCATATCTTCCTTGGATCTTAGCTGGTGATTTTAATTCTATGTTGACGTTGGAGGAGAAAAGAGGTGGCTTGCCTCAGCTTGGGCCTGCTTCTGCTCTTTTTTAGGAGAATGTGGATTTGCTTGCTTTAAGTGATGTTAAGCCTTATAATGGGATTTTCACTTGGAATAATCAACAGAGTGGAGAGGAAGCGATCTCAGAAAGGTTGGATGGATTTCTTGTTTCTTGTTTTTGGGTGGGAGGTAGATTGGTTACTAGTTTTGAGATTCTTGATAGAAGGGGTTCTGATCATTGGCCAATTAAACTTTCAGTTTCCCATTTTACTGTTCCCAAGAATCCTCCTTTTAAGTTTCAACTTATGTGGCTTCGAGAGTATTCTTTGCATGATATTATGGCTCAGTGGTGGTATGATGGTAGCCCTACTTATGGTACAACTATGCACACTTTTGTTAAGAAAATTCAGTATGTTAAATCTCACCTTAAGAGATGGAATAGGAAAAGTTTTGGAAATTTTAAGGTTATGGAGAAGAGTGCCTAGGAAAGCCTTGATGTGATTACTCACCAAATTTAGGATTTTGGTTTCTCAGATGCTCTAGGTCAAGTGAAATCCCAAGCTCGAGAGTTGTGGAGGAATGGGAGCTGAGGGAGGAGATTTTCGGGAAGAAGAAGGCTCAAATTGATTGGCTTTAGGAAGGGGACAGGAATACCGCTTTCTTCCATCATTTTGTGCAGGCCTGTTGCAATAGAATTTGTATTTCCTCTCTGGTTAATGTGGATGAGATCCACATTTCTTCTTTGTATGCTTTGTCTCATGAGGCTAGACAATTTTATTCTTCTCTTTTTACTGAGGATTTTCCCCCTGTAGAAGATGAAGAGAATTTGATCCTTGCTTGTGTCCCCTCCCTGATCTCCAAGGAGATGAATGATTTCCTCATTCACCATATTTCTTTTCTTGAATTGGAATAAGTCATTTTTGGGATGAATAAAGGTAAAGCCCCTGGACCGGATGGTTTTCCTGTTGATTTTTTTCAAGAATTTTGGGATATTATAAGTTTGAATTTGTTGGAGGTTGCATGAGAATCTCTTCACAGTAAGAAGATGCTTCATGCCTTGAACTCTACTTTTCTTTTTCTCATTCCTAAAAAGGAAGGTGTTGATTGGCTTGAATTATTTTGACCTATTTCTCTCTATAATGTGGTATATAAATTTTTTACTAAATTGATCATTGAGAGGCTCAAAGTTTGTCTTCCTTCTGTTATCTCTGAGGAGCAAGGAGGTTTTGTTGTTGGTAGACAGATCCTGGATGGGGTGGTGGTTTCCTTTGAGATCATCCACTCTATGGTGACTTCCAAGGAGAAGTCTATGTTCACCAAGTTGGATATGGCCAAGGCTTATGATAGAGTTAAGTGGCATTTTATGCAGAGAATTCTCTTAGGCTTTGGTTTTTGTCTAGATTGGGACAACTACACTATGAGTTGTGTTACCTCTTCCTCTTTCTCTATTCTTATGAATGGAGAGCCTTATAAGATTTTTGCGACTTCCAGGGGCCTTCATCAAGGAGGTCCTCTCTCCCCTTATTTGTTTATTATTATGGTTGAGGGTTTGGGAAGATTTCTTAAGTTGCAGGTTTCCCAGCGTAGGATTCAAGGCTGGTGTTGGGGCAATGGGATTTCGTAGCTCTCTCATCTTCAGTTTGTGAATGACACGTCTCTTATAGGAAGGGCTCGCCTTCAGGAGGCTATTTCTTTTAGGTGGGTTTTGGATGTTTAACTTGCTACTTCAGGTCAAAAAATCAATGAGCACAAGTTTTCTATTTTCCTTTTTAATACTCCTCAAGGTATTCAAAGGTGGATTGCTAATATTTTGAGGTTTCAGATTGGGTCTGTCTCTTCCCTTTGTCTATCTTGGAAAACCTCTTGGGTTTGGTAGGCAATCTAGGTCTTCTTGGAAAAAATTGCTTGATAAGTTGCATAGTAAAGTCAATCATTGGACTCATCATTGGATTTCTACATTTGCGAGATTGAATCTTCTGAAGTCTATTATCAAAGCTCTTCCTATTTACAGGGGTTTTGTTTAGGTGGATCCTTTGTATTTCCTGAGGCAATTTGATGCAATCTCACGATAATTTCTTTGGAGTGGTAACTTGTAGTCGACCAAGTGGAGTCTTGTTAAGTGGGATATGGTGTGCATACCATAGAAAGAGGGGGGCCTTGGATTGCGTTCTGCTATTTTGAATGGGAAATCTCTTGCAGCCAAGTTATATTGGCATTGGTGTACTAGTTAGCATTAGCTTTGGGCTCGTATTATTACCCATACGTATCTTAAGGATGTTAACAATTTTGATGTTCCTCATTTCCCTTTAGAAGGAAGGGGATCTATGATTTAGAATACCCTCAAATCGGGGGCTCACTTGGTTAAGAAGGGGATTTTTTGGATATAGTATCAAGGTCTCAAGCCCTTTTTTGGCGGGATTCTTGGGATGGTCACCCTCCCATTCTTTCTTCTTACCCTCACCTCTAGTTTCTTTGTGATCATTTTACTGCTGCTGGTTGGAATACAGTTGGGTCCCTCGATGTGTGTTTTGTGCTATAAAAGAGAAGAGAGTGTTTCTCATCTCTTCTGCCAATGTTCCCTTTCTAGGAGGCGTTGGCACCTTTGGTGGGATGTGTGGAACCAGGCTTGCTGGAATGTCTCTTCTTTAGTGGAGTTTTTTTCCCAGTGGGGGAAGGCCCTTGTTAAAACCTCTTTTCTTCAAGTTACTTGGGCTTTGGGACCGACTTTTATTATCTGGTATATTTGGATGGAGAGGAATCACATGATTTTTCAAGATGCGAAGATGGTTATCCAACATTTGTGGTGGAGGATTCTTTATTCTTTGGGAGAACCTACTGGGGATAAGTGTGACTTGGCTAAGGATGTGGATCGGGTGAAGTTCTTCCTCATCCTCCGTCCTTTCTCCTTCCGAGGACTAAAATTTTGTTGATTCGCGAAATAGATGTTGTCATCCTCTTCAAAAGATAAATAGGGAGGGGCATTGGTGTCCTCCTCCTCAGGGTGTGTTGAAAATCAACATTGATGGTTCTTCTCATGGAAATCCTGGCCATGATAGTATTGGAGGTGTTGGGAAGACTAGTTCTGGGACTGTTGAGTTTATCTTTTAATTTATAAGGGTTGGTATGCTAACAATGTGATGGAGACTCTTTCCATTTTATGTGTAGTGAAGCGTGGTTGTGCTCTCAGGTGGAGACGAATCATTTGTGAATCTGATTCTCATGTAGTAGTGGCTTTGCTAAAGAGGTAGTAGTTAGAGGATGTGGACTTGGCATTTGGATATTATTATAAAATAGATTCTTAATTTGTGTGCATCCTTGGATTTTGTTTCTTTTTGTCATATTCTGTGTGAATGGAATGGGGTTGCAAATTATTTGGCTAAATGGGCTTTTGATCATTTACAAGATTGGAATATTGTGAAAAGGGGTCAGTTACCCCTGAATTTGTTAGAAAATTTGGATCAACTATTGGAGATTGATAGGGAGGTGTAATGCCCTTGCTTTGTATTGCTCTTTTTCGGATTGGATAAATTTTTACCCCTCTTTTAATTTAGTTTACAGAAAATCCTAGTGCAACAAGTTTCATTAGCAATGTGGTTTTGGAGTAACGTATAATACTAAGTTTGGCTCAGGATTGTTAGTTTTAGTTAAAAGGTTTACCATAGTATGCTTCCAAATCAAACAATAGTTGGATGCAGGGATTAGAACTCTTGGATGAGTGCACCATCCAAACCTTGTTATTAGGAGACTACCATTCAAGCTTTAATGATGTTAATTTATTTTCTTATAGAAAATAGAGCAAGCTCTATGGGTTATTGGGAGTCAGTTCATCCAACATTTATGTTGAAATCCTCATTAACATGATGTACTAGTAGTGGGAATCATCTACTTAAAATTTATATTATGAAAGCAAGATTGTTTAGAAGTAGTCGTGGTGCTCTGTCTGAAGATTCTGTTAAATTCATTGTTGAGATCCCAATTGAAGGAGTCTATTGCATGGGAAAACATGATGGAGATGTCAAAAGGATAGAATAGTGCAAATTTGGGTAGACAAGAAAATTTCTTCTTTGGTAATACTCAAGCTTCATGATGGTCAACCCATCAACAATTTCCTCATCTGTCCGATCACATATTTCCTTTAATAGTAGGGTTGAGTTATTAAATAATTGATGATATCTCACTTTTAGGTGTCTACATTTTCCTCCTATTTGAGATTGTATGGTATCATGAAGTAGCATAATTTCAAAGAAGAATAAAACAAAGTGACTAGGAGAAGAGATGATGGGATTATGATTCCCCCTCAGGAGAATAGGTGTGTTTGGGAGAACATGGGTGTGCTTTCAAAATGATGAAAATATGAAAGATGATGGGATAGAAAATATGAAGGAACAACCAATGAAGGGATGAGGAAACAATGGAGGGAGAATGAAATTCCTAGTTATGCTATGTTAGATTAAGCACTCTCTAGTTGATATGGCATAATACATTATGAACCAAGCTATAAATAACTAGGGCGACAATCTGTCTCATGCATAATAAAAATAAGTCACATGCAACCCTATGCATAGCACCATGATATGAAAGAACATGATACTATTGTGGAATGTAGGTTACGTAAACTAATACAGATAAAAGCAATTGATAATTCATCAAATTAAAGCAAGCATGCATGCAAAAATAATTCAAATAAAAACATAATGTTACCTCATTCAAGCTACAAAGACAAGATTGAAAGATTGGATAATAGATAGTGTTGTTAATGTGGGAATGATATATATCGATGAGGAGGAGGAGGGGGGTATTTGACAAGGGCTTGTAGTAAGGTTGGAAACAAAACCAAGGTTGTGATTGGATTTTTTTCTTAGATTGCTTAGCTAGATTGCATGGCTTAAGATTAACTTGTGAAGTGGATTGCTAGGAATTTTTGATTAATGGGGGGTATTACATTAGATTATGTGGAGGGTATCCTATAGCTTGATGCTATAGAAGAGGGGGATTCACTACTCATGAGTTCTCTTCATTCAGAGAGCCTCATAGGGAAAACTACCCTAAACTACCTCAAGGAATAACGACGAGAGTTTCAGAATCTGAAAGAGCAAGCCACATAGATTTTTTGGACAAACTGACAAGCTCTCGGCCAGAGGACGTCAGTGCAGGATACAAATGACAACACGATGCATTGGCATCCTAGAGGAACACTGGCATCTTGTACGGACTAGGAAGCGAGAATGTCACAAAAATTACTTAAATGACTACTAGCTATCTAATTGCTAAGAATTTATAGAATGTGATAAAGTAGTAGAATGCAATAGAACTGAAAATAAGGTGAAATAGAAATGTTAGAGATGAGGAGAAGAAATGAAAGAAATACTTACAACCATGTGAGTGATGAAGCCTCCAGCAAGATGAATGTCTTCAAAACCTACATGCACAATATCTAGAGAGAATTTTGGGGCTTTATAGGGATTCACCTCAGTTGAACCCCCATTTTGGTGTTCCCACCTCCATAGACAACCAAGAAGATAGAGAAAGAGAGAAATGAACAAAGTGTGTGGTGAAAGTAAAACCCACTTAGGAGTAGAACCCGCACCACCAAGAGTGATAAAAGTAAACCCCGCTTGAGGAGGAGAACTCGTATCACAAAAGAGGTGATAGAAGCAATCCCTGCTCAAGGAGGAGAGCCCGTATCACAAAGTAAAAGTGCAAATGAAAGGGATATGGAATCCCAGGATGCTCACAAGTGCAAAGCAAAGGAGATAGAGCTACAAAGAGTGTTGTAAAGGGAGCTTGAGAGATTTTGAAGCTACTACAAAACGCTATATGAAGCTATGCAAGAAAAATTTGAAGTGTAGAAGGCTAAAGCCAAAGCTGGAGTGAAGCTTGGATTAGAAGAATGGAGCTAGAAAATGGAGGAAGAATTGCAAATGAAGTGAAAGGACATCTTTTAAAGAGAGAAAAAAAGCAAAAGGAAGCTTCCCGGGTGGTTACAAAGCATCTTGAGCTGTTACCACTGACCAAAGGTGATGACAAGTGGAAATCATGCTAAAAAATAGTCGTTTGAATGTTGAAACATCGCAGGATGCTAGCGCGATGCATAGACGTCCACCCAATGTGCTAGTGTCTGGACACATCACACTACAAAATGACGAAAATAGAAGAAGTACAAAGCTCGATGCAAGCTAACATGTGGGGGTAGCTACTGAAAAGGGGTGCTGGAGCATCTTGAGACGGGGAAAAGGCTAATGTAAGGGCTAAAATGACCCTACTCAAGATGCTAAGGGAGTGGACACTAAAGTAGATGTGAGAATGTATGTGAAATTGTAAGGGGTGCAATTTTACGATTATACATATACCAATGACAATGGAAAAGAGATTATTGGATGAGTGAAGATAAATGGTTTGTTGATAATAGAGGGGAGTAGATAGGGTATACATAATGGAGAGAATTAGAGATAATATCCAAGGATTAAACTATGTAGGAAGAACATGCCCTAGTCTAAATAGGTCATGTATAGAAAGACACTTGGATGCTTAGGAAAATGCATGATAAGACAATGATGGTATATAATGGGAGAATTTTTAATGGAGAACAAGGGAGATAAAGGAAATATAAAAGAATAAATATTTGAGGAGATGGTGCACATTAGGTTTAGCATAGGGGATTTGTGGAAAGGACTATGGGAAATTCTACCAAATTCATTGAAAATAACAGGGTAGGATGGGGGGTTGGGGGGATAATTTGATGGGTGAAGGTAGTAAAATATTTATGAATGGAAAGTTGAAAGGGAGATGTGGGGGATGGGGATGGATTTTAAAGAAATTAAGATTTATATTTTACAAATAATTCTTGGATATTTTTCCCATGTCCTTATCAAAATTGAGAGGGGGTGTAGAGATTGGAAGGGATGGGATACAATGGGTGTATGTAGATATGACAGATAAGGGGATAGAAGGAAGGAAATATGTAGGATGGGAATGGATGAAGCTTTCCCCCAATTTTGGGAGTACAAGGGGATGGGTGGACTATGTATTATGATTGTGTGTTTATTTTTCATCATGGTACTTTCTCAAGGCACCTATTTGCTAAGTTTTCATCATTGGACATATTATTTCTCTTTACTTTTTTCTTCATTTTTTTATATTTTTTTATTTTTTTAATTTTTAATTTTTAGAATAGGAGGGGGTAGATAGATGGGGATGGAGGATGGTTAAAAAAATATGTGTATTGATAAAATGGTAAATTTAGATGAAGGAATTGATTCTTTTGTTTTCATACCAAGGAAATGGGAGTCCATGGAGGATTACCATTACGGGTTGATAAAACCTTGTTGGTTAGAAGGTGCACTTCTCAAAGGTTCCTTGGGAGATGGAATGAGGGAGGATGGAATATTCAAAGCAAGTGATTAAATGTATGTGATAGGAGAGATGTGTGGGATAATGAGTAGGATAATCATAGGGATGGGAGATGGAGTTGTGATAGAAGGTAGTAGGATCAAAGGGAACTAAAATTGATGTTTACACACATTGTGATGGATAGATTAATGGAATGGTGGAGGATGTATTATAGTACATCTTTGGATATAATGACCCAAAATTGGCTTAGGAGATAGAATATTCTTAGATGGGAGGTGGTTAGAAATGGAGGAAGCTTTTGGAAGGGAAAATTTAGATGTTATGTTTTGATGCATACTTCTTTTTTCTTTAGGATCCACATGGGTTTTTATTTTATTTTTTATTGGTGGGAATTTATGTCATTTTCTACTTATTTTTATTTTGGATTAGATTTTTCTTTTATTTTTTATGTTATTTTTAGGTGACATGACAATACTTGGATTTTTGAGGATTAATAGTTTTGATTTATTTTTATTTGGTATCTAAATTGATTCCAAAGGAAATGGAATGGGTGCATGAGGATGGATGGTGTGGATAGTGTATGGTAGGAGTGGTGGAGGGAACATGCTAGGAATGGTTCATAGGTTTGTGAATTTGTTGGTCCTAATTTAATAGTACAAGGAATAGATAGGTAGGAGTTTTGAGGAATGATTTTAGGAAATAGAGACCCAAAATGGATGTTGAAGATGAGGGATGTTCAAAAGTGAATTTTGGGACATAAGGGACAAAAGTGGATTTGGAATTTATGGAGGGATGGTGGAATTTTTTTTTATGGATATAATCAAGGAGAAGGGATAGTGATAAATATTTTGGAGGATTTATGGGAGACACCTATTCTAGGCTTGGAAGAAGTGACCTTAGGAGGAAAAAAGGTTATAGAAACATTTTTTTGATTAGGTGTCTTGGGATTTATAGACAAGGCCATACGATTGTGATTTTTTTAACATGGATAATCTACAAGATTCCTTACTTGTGAAGGTCAAATCCTTTGTATTAAAATTTCATTTTTTGGAGTATTCAAATTTTAATGGGATGTTGGTTTCTTTGGAAACAATATGTGATTTCATTTTATGGTTGGCAGAATGGATGGTGGATTTTTTTTTACTTAGTTTTCAAGAAGAAAACATCAAGTAAAGGTAAAGGAACCAAGAAGACAAGGTGATGTTTGTGGAATGGTTTCATTAGTTGTAGTAAGGGATTATGAGGGGGACTAATTGGGATGGTACAATTTTTATTTGGAAGGGGAGATGGTTTGACATGCTCTAGAAAAATTTTGTTTCATGGTTGGATTGTATAGATGGTGTAATGGGATGGAGAGTTCAACATGACTTAACTCAACATATCTAGTAGGAAAATGGATTGTGGATTCAATATGTTCATAGGGTTGGGATTGGATGGTTTCAGTGGGCTGGATGGGGTTGGTAGCTAACATGACCTTATGTGTGTGGTGGGTTTGAGGATTCTTTGCCAATATTCCTTAGAGGAAATAATCAAATAATTGCGATGAAAATGATTTTTAAGATTAGTTTGATATTGATTATAAGAATTTGGGAGATGAGGGGATATAATAATGTGTCACCAAAAAATGTGTAGTTGGACATTTTTACGCTCACTTGAGTCTCTCTCATGGACTTTGGCTTGATTTTTCCTAGATTTAATTTTGTAATGTGGTCAACACATTCACATTAGGTCTTGGACCCTTGATAATCATTAAGAATTCTAGGATGTCTTCTAAAAGTGTTGTGAAGTGTTGTAACCCACTTTCACACTTTTCTAAGACCCCTTTTTATCACTTACCAAGTCTTATTTCAAAGTGTTGTAAAGAGTTGTAACAAAATCATGCTTTTCTAGACTTGTCATCACTAATTCAACCCTTTCGTATGTTTAAATGGCCCATTAATACACTTTCCAACCATACTTAAATGTATTTTTGAGAATATTCCCATTAAACCTCATTAAATGCACTTTAATTTCTGACACCCAGTAAAATTTCCCTGGTGGGACCAAGTCGCCACCAAGGGCGACTTAGTCCCACTAGGCACAAAAATCAAAATAATTTCAATTTTCTGGCGGGATTTTATTCTCTTATCCTTGAGGTCGGCCTACGATGTGTTTTTTTTGAGAAATATTAGAAAATCAAGTATAAATAAAGGGTTTTTCCTCTCATTTTAACACCCATTCATTAAAGCATTCATTCACTTAATCATCCAAGCAATTATCAAGCACTCTACGCATAATAAAGCATCCATTGGAGCACTTCATTGCATATCTTCAGATTTCAACATCAAGGGTTTGGCAAGTTTATGACATTGCATGTTGTTTATTTATCATTCTCTTTATATTTTATTTCATTTCATAGGGTTTGATTACCAAAGTGGGGTTTGACCAAGGAAAACCCCTATAATCTAACCCTTAACCAATTTTCCCCTCTTTGCATGTGTGTTTGAAATTATTGTATGCATATTTTTCAAAGAGCAAGGTGCCAATAAGGTATCTTCATCAAAGTCATCAAAGTCAACAAATCCCTAATTGAAGCTTAGAGATCCATTTCAACCCATTTTCTATAGAATCAGGACTAGACACCTATAAGAAAAGGAAGTACAAACTGAAAGCTACAAAATTATGCCCTGAATTTCCCAAAGTTTCCAAGTGGACTAAGTTGCCATCTTTGGTGAATTAGTCCCACTACTAGGCCTGAAAATTGATTTTTACATTTCTGAGTACCCATTTGGCAGATTCCTATTCCAAAAGATTTTCCCTGAAACTGGACTGTCGCCTAGCTTGGTGTAAGTGTCCTAGTCAGCATTTCTAGTCAAATCTGTAGGATTCCAGAGCCTCTCTGCATCACACTTTAGTTTCCAGGTGCACCTCTCCAGTCTTGTTTAATTTTTTCATTGTTTATTTACATTCTTAGGTGTTTTTGCATACATCACTGTGTTTTCTAGCACTTTGCATTTATTAAGTTTAGCATTAATAAATTATTTCTTTTTCAGTTTATTGCATTTAGACATCATATTTAGGAATATTTTCTCCATTTTACATTACTCTTGAGTGTATACATTAGCATTTTGGGCCCACCTCTCTCCTTTTAGGTGAAAAATCCTGCAAGTGTTAGAGAAAGAGGACACCCAAAATCGATTTCCACATTTTGGTGAACCTGACCTTAGAACATCACATTTTATAATTTTGGAGTCCATAATAATCCTAGAATTAGCTTGCATTAACATTGCATTGCATTTTGCATTAGTTAATTTGCATTCTAGGGTTTTAAAATTTTGCATTAGTGAAAGTGCATATAGTTTGCATTTTTGCATCTTAAATCATTGAAAAATCTGAAAATTGCATTTTCATTTAGTATTTACGTCATACACACTAACAAACATCAAAATCAATTAAAATTTTCTTTTTTTTTTGAAAAAACCCTAATTGGGACTAATTTTCCATTTTGGGTGACTTAGTCCCAATCTAGATTTTTAATTGTCTATTACAGCATCAGAAGTCTCATTTATGTGCTTCATAAGCCTCCTAGTATCATATGCTATAAATATAGAAACTTTTGGGAACATTTTTTTTATGCATCTAGCTCAAAAACATCAATTTAGGGTAGCCATTTTTCAAATCATTTCAATCTAAAGCATAATTAGATTTGAAAATGCTCACATTTCTAACATTTTGCATCACATGTATAAAAGCACTTTTCAATTTTGCATACATAATGTTTCTATTCATAAAAATTTGCATAAGTTTGATAAAAGTTCTTTGCATTCCTGCATATACATTGTTTGCATTCTTAAAACTTTGCATATATTGGATAAAAATGTTTTGCATATTTGGATATACATTGTTTACATTGTTGAAACATTGCATGAAATTGTTACAAGTGCTTTTCATTTTTGTTCAAACAATGTTAGTACCTTGCATATTTAGACATGTTAAGAAAAATTACAATCCCCTCCCTATGAGAGTGTTTTGTGAAAGAGAATACAACCTTGGACATTCCTAACAATCATATTTGTTCTTCTCCTAATATCTCTCCTATTAGTGAAGAAGATATTTCAACAGAAGAATCAATTAATTAGAGTTTTGAGAATCCTAGTTGTTTCTCTCCTCTTAGCTCTCTTAGTGGAAAAAACCTTGATGAACAAGACAACACAACCATAGGTAATCATGACAATAAATTTTTTTCTTCTTCTAGTATCTCTCCTAATATCTCTCCTAATTGTGAAGAAGATACTTTGATTGATGAAGGTCACAAGTATCTTAGTTGTTCCCCTTCACCTAGTGAAACCCTTATTAAGCAAGACAATTCCACCATTGATCATTCCCTTACTTGAAATGAAGTTATTTTAGAAGAACAAACCTTTGAATGTCAAGAACATTTGGATTGTTATTCTCCTAAAAACTCTCCTCCTAGGGAGAATATCATGGTGCAAGAAAATGTAAACATTGACATATATCCTTCAAACACTAAAACTTCCCTAGGTGAAGATAATAAAGTAGCATTAGGATCCCCTTCACTAACAACTCAAACAAATAAAGACAAGATTCTTGAGGTTATGATGACACAAGTGGGATCTCCTTTAATTAGTGAGCTTCCTAAGTCACCTCCCATTAGTGAATCACACACAAAATTAAGAGATGTCTTTAAATCCATGATGTAATCTAATCATAGCAATGTTTTGCAACAGCTAAGTTGTAACTTTGTGACTCAAACATATAGTGGATCACACAACACTCCTACTACATTACCTTTTCTTCCTCATAGTGTGCCTAGTGTTGACAACCTTAAAAAAACTTCTGCTAATCTATCTGTATGGTAACTCATTCAGATATCACCTATATACAAGTTTCTTTTTCATGAAATGTTGTAAATACAGAAGGAGGAGATCCAATCTTACATAAAATTAAATAATGTAACATCCTCCTCTCATCCCATTCAAGTCACCCAATTAGAAATCACATTCTCTAACCATGAGTTACCCTCACTTGAGATTCAAAACTAGAATGATCCCTTGATGATAAAGGTGATCATTAACAAAACTTTAATCAGGCACACCCTCATGGATAATGGATCAAAAATTAATATTTGTAGCATGGACCTCCTATAGAAACCTTTCTTGAACAAAAATCTCATCCAACTTAATGATGTTCATATTCATGGGTTTGACAATGTTAATAGATAACCACTAGGTTTGATCACAATACCTATTGAGGTCGGACTTGTAGTGTTGCCTACCTCTATCCATATCATGCAAGGACCCCTTCCATAAACTCTTCTCCTAGGGAGACCATGGATTCATGCTATGAAGGGAGTCCCATCTACCCTTCACTGTACAATGAAATTTGAGTATAATAAAAAGATATACATGGTTGATGCCAATGAGCAAAGCTATGAATCAACTGATCACAACATTTCCAATTCCCCTAATTTTTTTATTCATAAAACAAAACTTGAACCTATACAAGTTGATGCTAATTCTTCACCTATAATAAAGCTCTTTCATGATAATTGGGGGTCATTGGATTCTACACATCCTTTCAATAAAATTTCCAAAATCTCACCCTCATGGTCCAAAGAGTCATATACAAACGATTCATTTTCAGACACAAGTTCTAGTAGCGATTGGGGTTTCACACCTACCTTTAAAGGAGAGTTCGAAATATCACAATATCAACCAAAATAACCTTTTTTTTAATCGCTCAACTTAGTTCTACAAAATTACCCCATGGTGGTGTAAGGGGCAATATAACTCCCATCCCTCATGAAGGAATGACACATAACATTAAAAAGGATTTGTATTCTCATGTTGAATCCAATCCTTCTCAGAAACATAAACCCCTTTCATACGACTTGTAGGATTGTTATGGTATCAAATACAATCTCCCTCCTTCACACAAATACACTGAACACATGAAGCAAACTGACATATCATACTCTTTCAAGAATGATTTAGGGTTACCTCCCTTCTCTCCACTTTCATCTAAGACTTTACACACCAAAATTCAACATCTCCAAGAGTCTAGTGCACTTCCTTGTGTTAAAGCACCTAATTCCTCTACCCGATACTTACTTTCATTCTATTAGGCTAACGTTTGTCCTACACTAAGTTGGGGCAAGAGGTTAGATAGCCTTGTCCTCATATGTCACTTGTAGTTGTCTCTTTTGACTAGTTGTTAACCTTTCATGAACATATAAGAGCAAGCTTGGGATGTGGATGGCATAAATTAAGTTGACTCGCATGTGACATACTTATTCATGACACAACCTTACTCAGAAATGTATGACTTGGCATAGGGGCTTTCCAAGTTGGGTGTCATGTCTTCTTTCTTTTTGCATTTTTCATTTTCTACTTTAAAGTAATTGCTCAGAGTACGGTGTGTAGTAATTCCTTTAAAGTGGGGGCATACATTGGAATTATTCATTTTGCATTTTTCATGGTTCTTAGTACAACCTTCTTGCTTCATACGATGTGTTTGTCACTTTGTGGATGACATTGGGTGTGATTTCCTTCATGAGCTTGATTTATCTTAGCATATTACATTCCTCTTGGTGGCTTGACGTGACACACTACATCCCCTAAGTTGTGAATTTTCTATTCTTTGATTTTTCCTCTCTTGGATACATTAGACACAATGTTCCTTAAGTTATAGACATCGTATGAACTAAGCAAGATTCCTTTGGATATTGTTTTGCATGTTGAATTTTTCATTTATATGGCCACCTTACATAGCACAACTTGAATGCCTGTAGTGCCATCGCATTTGTTCATGAGTTCTAAGCAGAAGAAGCTTTTCTTGTCTCATGAAGCACGGAATGAAATTTTCCTTTGTGGCACCTTATTAAAGTTATCAGGAGGTATAACTTTGGTATGGTTGAGTGGGAAGCCCATTCCAAGGCATGGATTTTCCCCATAGCCACCTGCTTGTGTGTGAGTGCATACCAGTCTTGAGTGTATGTTTCTCACCTTTCAGGCCTTCTCACTTGATAGACAACCATTAGTTGTCACCCCAGAGTGAGTGCACATTTATTTTTCTAGACAAATAGCCTAGATCTGATCCATAACGAGCTAGAAAAATGATCGAAGCTTTCTTTCATTCTTTTTCATCATTCTCTTCTGTGTTCCTTTGAGCTAATATTTGGTTTGCCATGAGATCATGATCTTGGGGGCTTGATCATCCCTCTTGATTGTTGTTGTATCATCTCACCAAGCATCAGTGCATTTGGATCCCTCTCGCTGTGCATGTTGGGATACTTTAGTGCGAGTTTGAAGTAGGTTCATCCTCTCACTAAAGTGGGGGCTTAATGTGTCACCAAAAAATGTATAGTTGGACATTTTTATGCTCACTTGAGTCTCTCTCATGGAATTTGGCTTGATTATTCCTAGATTTAATGTTGTAATGTGGTCAACATATTCACATTAGATCTTGGACCCTTGAGAATCATTAAGAATTCTAGGATGTCTTCTAAAAGTGTTGTGAAGTGTTGTAACCCACTTTCACACTTTTCTAAGACCCTTTCATTATAATTCACTTAAATAACCCCTTTTTATCACTTACCAAGTATTATTTTAAAGTCTTGTAAAGAGTTGTAACAAACTCTCACACTTTTCTAGACTTGTCATCACTAATTCAACCCTTTCTTATGTTTAATTGACCCATTAATACACTTTTTGGCCATACTTAACTATATTTTTGAGAATATTCTCGTTAAACCTCATTAAATGTACCTTAATTCTTGACACCTACTAAAATTTCCTTGGTGCTCCGACCAAGTCGTCACCAGGGGAAACTTAGTCCCACTGGGTACAAAAATCAAAATACTTTCAATTTTCTAGCAGGATTTTATTCTCTTATCCTTGAGGTTGGCCTACGATGTGTTATTTTTGGGAAATATTAGAAAATCAAGTATAAATAAAGGGTTTTTTATCTCATTTTAACCCCCATTCATTCAAGCATTCATTCACTTAATCATCCAAGCAATTATCAAGCACTCTAAGCATAATCAAGCATCCATTGGAGCACTTCATTGCATATCTTCAGATTTCAACATCAAGGTTTTTGTAAGTTTATGACATTGCATGTTGTTTATTTATCATTCTCTTCTTATTTCATTTCATTTCATAGTTTTTGATTACCAAAGTGGGGTTTGACCAAGGAAAACCCCTATACTCTAACCCTTAACCCTTTTCCCCCTCTTTGCATGTGTATTTGAAAGTCTTGTATGGAGATTTTTCATAGAGCAAGGTGTCATAAAGGTATCTTCATCAAAATCAACAAATCCCTAATTGAAGCTTGGAGATCCATTTCAGCTCGTTTTCTGCAAAATCAGGACTAGACACCTATCAGAAAAGGAAGTTTAGACTGAAAGATACAAAATTCTATCCTGAATTTCCCAAAATTCCCAAGTGGACTAAGTCACCATCTTTGGCGAATTAGGCCCACTATTGGGCCTGAAAATTGATTTTTACATTTCTGAGTACCCATTTGGTAGATTCCTATTTTGGCAGATTTTCCCCAAAATTGGACTAATTCACCTGGCTTCTGTAAGTGTCCCAGTCCACATTTCTAGTCAAATCTGCAGGATTCCAGAGCCTCTCTACATCACACTTTAGTTTCCAGGTGCACCTCTCTAGTCTTGTTTAATTTTTTCATTGTTTATTTAAATTCTTACATGTTTTTGCATACATCACTTTGTTTTCTAGCACTTTGCATTTATTAGGTTCAACATTAATAAATTATTTCCTTTTCAGTTTATTGCATTTAGAAATCATAGTTAGGTATATTGCCTCCATTTTACATTAATCTTGAGCGTATACACTATCATTTTGGGCCCACTTCTCTCCTTTTAGGTGAAAAATCCTAGAAGTGTTGGAGAACCCTTGGACACCCAAAATCGGTGTCCACATTTTGGTGAACTTGACTTTAGAACATCACATTTTCTGATTTTGGAGTCCATCATCATCCTAGAATTAGCTTGCATTAACATTGAATTGCATTTTGCATTAGTTAATTTGCATTCTAGGGTTTTAGAATTTTGCATTAGTGAAAGTGCATATAGTTTGTATTTTTGCATCTTAAATCATTGAAAAACATCTGAAAACTCCATTTTCATTTAGTATTTAGGTCAAACACACTAACAAACATCAAGATCAATTAAAAATTTCTGAAAATTTTGAAAAAACCCTAATTGGGACTAAGCCTCAGAAGCCTCATTTATGTGCTTCATAAGCCTCCTAGTATCATATACTATAAGTTTGGAAACTTTTGGGAACATTTGTTTTATGCATCTAGCTCAAGAACATCAATTTAGGGTAGCCATTTTTAAAATCATTTCAATCTAAAGCTTCATTAGATCTAAAAATGCTCACATTTCTGACATTTTGCATCACATGGATAAAAGTACTTTTCAATTTTGCATACACAATGTTTCTATTCATAAAAAATTGCATAAGTTTGATAAAAGTTCTTTTCATTCTTGCATATACATTGTTTGCATTCTTAAAACTTTGCATATATTGGATAAAAATGTTTTGCATCTTTGGATATACATTGTTTACATTGTTGAAACATTGCATGAAATGGTTACAAGTGCTTTTCATAGTTGTTCAAACAATGTTAGTACCTTGCCTATTTAGACATGTTAAGAAAAATTTTCGATCCCCTCCCTATGAGAGTGTTTTTGTGAAAGAGAATACAACCCTGGACATTCCTAACAATCATATTTTTTCTTCTCCTAATATCTCTCCTATTGGTGAAGAAGATATTTTATTAGAAGAATCAATTAATTAGAGTTTTGAGAATCCTAGTTGTTTCTCTCCCCTTATCTCTCGTAGTGGAAAAAACCTTGATGAACAAGACAACACAACCATAGGTAATCATGAAAATAACATTGTTCTTCTCCTAGTATCTCCCCTAGTTGTGAAGAAGATACTTTGATCGATGAAGGTCATAAGTATCTTAGTTGTTCGCCTTCACCTAGTGAAACCCTTATTAAGCAAGACAATTCCACCATTGATCATTCCCCTAGTTGTGATGAAGTTCTTTTAGATGAACCAACCTTTGAATGTCAAGAACATTTGGCATGTCATTCTCCTAAAATTTCCCCTCCTAGGGATAATATCATGGTGCAAGAAAATGTAAACATTGACACATATCCTTCAAACACTAAACCTTCCCTAGGTGAAGATAATAAAGTGACATTAGGATCCCCTTCACTAACAACTCAAGCAAATAAATATAATATTCTTGAGGTTATGACAACTCAAGTGGGATCTCCTTTAATTAGTGAGCTTCCTAAGTCACCTACCATTAGTGAATCACACACAAAATTAAGAGACACTACTAAATTTGACTCCATTTTTCGACGAACATTCGTCGGTCATTAGACAAACATTTGTCAAAAAATCGATGAATTAACGAAAATTTTTTTTTGCTATTTTTTCATCGGAATTCCAACTACGAATTAAACGTTGAAATAATGGCACAGATTTGTCGCTTGTTGGCATCATAAAATGACTTGGATGTTCGTCAGAATATTGACGAAAACTTCATGTATCCACCAACGAATTACAACCAAAATGCAATTTCAATGGCTCTTCCGAAGCATCGAAACAACACTAGTAGTTCGTCGCCATTTTGATGAAATGGGCAAGGAGTTACGACGAAGCCTTCGTCAAACCTTTTATGTGATTCATCGGTGGCCGTCGTCAAAATTGTGATGAAATGGGCAAGGAGTTATGACGAAGCCTTCGTCGTAGCTAAGCAACTTCATCAGACCTTTTCTATGATTCATCAGTGGCCTTCATCAAAATTGTGACAAAATGGGTAAGGATTTATGATGAAGCCTTCGTTGCAACTATAGCAACTTTGTCGAACCTTTTCAGTGATTCGTTAGTGGTTTTTGTCGAAATTGCGATGAAACAATGCAATTTTTTTTTTTAAAAATATTCGTTGAAATGTACCATCATGGAGACTCTTGGCGATGACCACCGAAGCCAACGCATCGGTGAGAGATCAATCATCAGCACATGATAGAAAAATCACTCTAATAGTCCATGTCTTGTTGATGACTTCTGTCAGTAACACAGATCTAATGTCACACCGATCAGACCTCTTCAGGAGTTTTGAACACTGTTGGTTATCAGCAAGACATTTTGAGGGTCTCGCCGATTAAATAAGTGTCTAAGAGCAAGTAAAAAAATGGAACTTATTAATTTTCTTATTTTGGGGTTCTTTAAATCATCGAATAGATACAATCTTCTTATGTATAATGTACTTATATTCATATTTGAATTCGAGACCAATTGTCATTGCACATTCCATTTTACTTGCACAGAGTATTCTATAAGCAATATATTGATAATGCCAAATGATTTATGGTGTTGTACAACTCTACCTATCATCACAGTTCTGCTGTTCCCCCGAGAGAATCCTGCAAAGACAAGTTTACAATACCAAGTCAAATAATATGAAAAGACTTACTTCCATACAAAATTAAATGATTATTCTCACAATGGAAATTGTCTAATTACAACAAAATTCCATGAAAGGTTCATAAGAGATGGTGATCATACATACGGTACCAAGATGCATAGAAAGTCAAACTTGCAAGGAACAACCATGGGCTAACAAGGGAAGGAGTTAAGAAATGTCTAGATTGAAGAGAAAATGTGTAGGGAAAATGCTGAGCAGTGTCAAGAGAACAGAGCTTGTAGTCTAACATATTCTTGACCTAATCAAGCTCTTGAACAACTTAAAAAAAATTAAAATACTAACACATACATGAGACATGTAATGAACTTCCAATATCTGCTATCTTTTCCATTAATGCAAAGGTAGGTAAAGGAGAAATAATTATAATTGTAACACTATTCATAGTCCCGTAAATTATGTTCATAATTTGTGTTCAATGGACCTCAGTTTTATCATTATACTGCCCATCTAATACCATATTTTAATCCAGGGTTCAACTATCTTAGATCTAAAGAAGCACCTTCAATTAACCATTTAAAGTACTATAAAATAAGGTAATACTTTTACTTGAGAAAGATTGGGTACACTTGTAGGATTAAAGTTCTCGCAATCATCAGGATTTATTGGCACACAGACACAACCTACAACATATGAAGTAATGGATGACTACAAGTTAGTGAAATGGTCCTTAAAATGTGACTGGTTTGCAAATTGATTGGTAGAAAATAAGGTTACAAATAGATCTACATGAAAAATTATAAGGGTTGTCCACTGTAATCATCAAAATAGATGAAAAGTGCAAAAGGAAAAACCGAGCTATCTCTAATGCTAAAAAAACACATGCAAGAAACATAAAAAAAAAAGACAAACGGTTTTGGATGAATACAAAATGGTGCCTTCGGCAAGTGATTCATATGCTTTCACACGACATAGGACATTAAGAGAGAAGATTTTTGAATGCTTCTATGTGAAATTAACTACTACGAGGAATAAACCGAGAAACCAATATTATATACCTCCATGTCTAGCCGAGGGTAGGTATAAGAGAAAAAAAATTCCTCAATGCAATGCCAAAAAATATCAATGTGTGTGTAGGTTTGTATTACTCAAAATATCATTTCACTGCCTAAGGAAAAATACGAAAGTGATGTTTTAAATTTCAATCTTCACATAGGCTCCCTTATTGCTACACATGCATATACTAGCATTATTCGAGCTCTAAACTATTCAAATATTAAGGATTTAATTAGCTATAAGATGGAAAGTTGTTGTTTATACATAATCCATCATCTTTTATATATCTTTATTCACTCCTAGCCCTTCAGATAAATTTGTGTAAATGAGACAGAAATGTGAATCTTTTATGACAAAGAAAATTCTTAAAAGGAGGGGGGAGAGAGAAAAGGGTATGGGGCAAGAGAATGCTTGAATGTATAGCAAAGTATAACATTTTGATCATTATAACAATGAAACAAATCTTAAGTTTGAAGCATTACTATCATTTACAACATTTATGATAAAAAATGAATGCAAGTAGAGAAAATTTTGCATACCTGCAGATGGTACAAAATTTCATGGTTAAGTGGAAGCCTCCCATCAACAACAAGATCCAAATATCCATGTATCTATCTCAATCGAGCCTCTAAACCCTTCAAAGATGTCAATTTTTCCACTAACCTGTTATGCACAAAAGTCAAATTTTAGAGTTATGTCACCACTAAAAACAAAAGAAACAAAGCTTTGAAACCAAATCCACACACAAAACAATGTGGTATTCATACAAAGCCATATAAAAAAACTAAACTTAGAACATTGGAATGGAAACAACTTCAAATTATAATGCATGGCATGGATTTAGGGTATTAAGAATCATTTTTCTGCCACCATAGTGAAAAGTTAGCACTTTCTTTCATCTTTGCATATTGGTTTGATGCTTGAAATGATGCATTTCTTATATTGAAAAGTCCATTACCTTATTGAGCTTCTCTTTATTTCGAGAATAGTTTAATATTCTCTACTTAACAGGGCCAACCATGTGATGGTGGAAGCTCATTTGGCCCCTCCCCCCCTTCACATCACTCTAATTCCCCATACCCAATCATATAACATTAATCATTCATTCATCCATTAATAACATATAACATTCATTCATTCATCCATTAATAACATATAACATTCATTCATCCATTAATAACATATAAAATTCATTCATTAACATATAACATTCATTAA
>VDFB02000015.1:518166555-518210923 GCA_007258455.2 Sequoia sempervirens
TTGTAGAGTATTCGAGTTGTAGGATTGTAATAAATTTGTCTGGATGAGGTAGATTGTGATTTTCCCAATGAATCAGTCTAGCGAGAGAAGGGCCTGGTGCAGTGATCGGATGAAGCTCTTGAGCTAGAGCATGGATGAGGTCCCCATGTTGTTGACATTGTAGACATTTTCTAGGATAATCATGTGCTTCCCTTTCCATTGTGGGCCAATAATACCCCATCCTCAGCAGTTCCTTAGCTATGGTCATTCCACTCAAGTGTGAACCATAGATACTGTTGTGAACTTTGGTTAGAGCAGTTAATGCCTCTTCAATGTGTAAATAGCGCAGTAAGGTAGCTTCTATGCTTCTACGATATAGGGTATCACCTAGGATGACAAATCTAGATGCCTTTTTGACAAAGGTTCATTTTAGGTTCGATGGCAGGTTAGCGGGTATAACTCCTATGCAAAGATAAGTATAGATATCTTGATACCAAGGATCGCCAAGACCAATGATTTCACACACATATTCTAATTTCGGTACCTCGAACACTGGAACGAGAAGCTGCTCAATCAAGAATTCATATTTTGGAATGTTGTTAGGAATGTCCAGTAGGGACCCAATTGTTGCCATGGCATCTGTTGCTCTATTGTTGGTTCTAGGAATTTGCTCAAATGTTATTTCGATGACAGATTCCTTTAGAATCTCCACCAATTTCTTGTATGGAGTGAGCTTGTCATCCTTGGTCTAATATTCATTATTGACTTGATTGATGATCAACTGAGAGTCTTCGTACACTTTGAGAACCATGATGTTCCATTGCACTGCTATCCTGAGACCTATAGTCAAAGCCTCATATTCTACGATGTTGGTGCAAGGGAATGCCAGTTTGTATGATCTTGGTATGCAATCCCCTTGTGGAGTGATGAAGAAGACACCTACTCCTGATCCATGCTGTGTATGAACCATCGAAGCATAATTTCCAGTGGTCAGCTATGTTGAGGTTAAAGATGGACTCATCTAGAAACTCTGAGATAAGAGGGTTCTTAGAATAAATGGGTGCCTCTGCTAGTTGATCTGCAATAACTTGTCCATTAATGGATTTCCTATCCATATACTCGATGTCATACTCTGACAGTATCATTACCCATTTTTCGATTCTGCCTGTGAGCATTGCCTTTGATAGTAGATACTTGAGGGGATCAATTTTTGCAATGAGCTTTATCTTATGTGCCAACATGTAATGTCTTAATTTTTGGGATGCAAATACTACTGCGAGGCATGCTTTTTCAATGAATGAGTAGTTTAGCTCATGACCGACCATTGTTCTGCTGATATAGTAGATAGCCCTCTTAGTTCCGTTTTCATCATGCTGGGCTAATAGAGCCCCAAGGGCTATTGTTGTTGCTAACACATATAGGATCAATGGCTTCTTTGGAATGGGTGGCATTAAGACTGGTGGTGTCAGTAGATATTCCTTTATTTTGTTGAATGCCTCTTCGCACTTGGTATCCCATTTGTACGCTACTCCCTTGTGGAGTAGGTGAGAGTATGGGTTTTGCTTGTCTGCTAACTGTGCTATGAACCTTCGAATGGATTGGAGTCTACCTTGGAGACCTCTTAGTTGTTTCAATGTCTTTGGTGCTTCCATCTCAAGGATTGCTTTTACTTTTGTAGGATCCACCTCGATACCCCTCATGGACACTATGTATCCTAGTAGTTTACTTGATTGTATGCCGAAGACACACTTCTTGGGATTTAGTCTGACTTTGTATTCCTCTAATCTGTCAAAGATAGCACTTAAGGTTGCTATATGATGTTTTCTCTTTCTCGACTTAGTTAGGATGTCGTCGACATAGTCTTCAACTATCTTGTGAATCATTTCATGGAAAATCAATGTCATGGCTCATTGATATGTTGCTCCTACATTTTTTAGGCCAAATGGCATCATGTTCCAGCAATAGGTCCCCCACAGACAAGTAAAAGTTGTCTTATGTTGGTCTTCTTTTGCTATCATAATCTGGTTGTATCCTAAAAATCTGCCCATTAGTGATAGCATGTCATGCCTTGTTGTCATGTCCACTATCATGTCAATGTTAGGAAGCGGGAAGTCATCTTTTGGACATGCCTTGTTCAAATCTCTGAAATCTATACAGATTCTGATGGCTCCGTCAGGTTTTGAAACAGGTACCAAGTTTGATACCCATTCTGGATAATCTATGGGTCGGATGAATCCTACATCTAACAACTTTTTGAGCTCCATTTTGACCAGTAAGGCAATCTAAGGATGCATTTTTCAAAGCTTTTGTCTAACAAGTTTTGCTTCTGGATACACTGCTAAATGATGAACCATAGTTTCTGGGTCAAGCCCTGGCATGTCAGCATAACTCCATGCGAAATTTATTTGTCTTTCTCTTAGGAATGCTGCTAGGAGTTCATACTCTTCTGACAATAGTGATTCCACGTAGAATGTGATATGCAAAATCTTTTCTATTCCTAGGTTGACAGGATTGCACTTTTCGGCCAAAACTGCTAATTTCTCCTGATGAATAGCTCTTAAGGGAAGATTGAATCCTTCATCCTCGGGTGCCTCAGAGAGGTTTTCACAATTGGATACGTCCTTTCTTTTTACTATTTTCTTGTCAGAGAGTGCCATAGTGTGGTTTTTACTCAAGGACTTGGATATGATTCTTAGTTTCTCACTTTTGCGACTAAAGGATTCAATCATTTCCCTGTAATAATCCTATGTGTCTAATTCCATTATAAACCCTACCTTATGATCCCCATCCAGAATGTTATCCCTCAGTCCCATGAATTCTGAGAGTGCCTCGTCATTTTTGAATGTATCAAAAACTAGTGGTCCTCGTTGGTTGTAGTCGATGAGTTGGGGATAGACTAGGCGAATCTCATGATTTTGATGGTCGAATTCAAAAGATAAGGTACTATTCATGCAAAGGGTGGTATCCTCAAATAACCTAGGCAGATTGGATATGGGGTCCTCATCATCGCTACTAATATAGGCCTCAGTTATAAAGTTATGTATGTCTCTACCTATGGAGTTTGATGAGCATACTTTTGCTGCTATTGGCTGAGGAGAAATGTTAACTATTCTAACCGGAGGACTTCGACCACATATGGTTATACACGAAGGGGTATATCCAAGGCCAAGGTTTGTTATTGGTCATGTCTCTGGCATGATGGGTATTGTGTGAGTGAAAATATTGGATCAAATTTTAATTGAAAATCAAACGCATATTAGTAAGACATTATATCAAGAAAGACTGAAAAATAAAACAGAAATACGCAAACCATTATCGCAACTTTCCCAAAATCGTCCTATCTTCCTCTAACTTCAGCGTTTTGTTGGTTTCCAGATAGCTCTCAGATCAACAGATCAAGCTCAACAAAATGACAGCTAAAGAAGAAGATTTAAAATGCAAACTATGCCAAATGCAAAGGTATGCTAACAGGAGAAGATTGCTATGATATTGAAACTGATATGAATGCATAGTGTTGATTACGTGTATGTGTAGTGTATGCGTAGGTGTGCAAAAGTGAGTGTGTGCATGTACATGTGGTTGATTAACCAAGGCTTGGATTTGCGCCAGAATTTATAGAGTTTTCAAATGGATTCGATTGGGTGAATCGATTGACGGTCCGGATTAAGCTTGTTCGAACGGACGGCGGGAGATTTTCGAAAGTGGAAGAGAAGAATGGAAGGTTTCCCTTTTCTTCAATTTCCGTCATTGAGTTTCGAAGGGAAACTTCCATTTCAAAGGATGAGTCAAGAATTTGGAAGGGTGAGTTAGTGTGAGTTAGAAATTAAATAAAATATATTTATTTAATTTGGAAGTGGAGATGAAAATGGAAATCCACATAATTAAATAACTCATTTAATTATGTTTTAGAAAATGAAATTAGGGTGAGCAAATATTACAAAAAATATTTAATATTTGAATCGGTTATGGGATGGAGAATATTCCATTATTTAAATATTCAAAATATTTAAACTTTAGAATAGAATGATAATTAAATATAAATAAATTATGAACATTTATTTAATTTAATCAAGCGAAAGATAGAAGGTGAGATGAAGAAGATATTCCATTATTTAAAATATTAAATATTTAAACTTTGAACTACTTATGATGGTAAATATAAATGATTATGAAAATTCCTTTTATTTAATCGAAGTAGATAGATATTGGTAATTAAATACAGTTATTTATTTTAATTTAAGGTGAAGAATTTAGAATATGATGTAAATAAATAGTGCAATTTAATTTATATATGCGCAAGCTGACTTTAGAATTAAATTAGTGTTTAACAATTTGAACAGTATAGAAAGCTTAATCATGGCGATTTTGGGCGGTATACATTTGTCCCTCTTTGAGTGATGTGAGCACATTATTAAAAATAATTTTCCATATGTGTTTTGATGACTCTGCTTCCGTAGTGCCCCGGTAAATCACGGATGAGAAGTGGTTTAGCGTGACGGATAATGAAAAGAGAGTAATATTTGAAAATAAGTCGTAATTTGCACCCATGGTTGGCTTTAAAGGGTAAGAGTTGAAAAAAGACCAGTCATTTGCTGGCTGGTGGCTGGCTGGTATTTGTTGCAACATAGGTCTGTACTGTCATGCGGTCGGAGATCCCGCCGATGCAGGGGCTGGCTGTGTATATGGATGGCCGATGGTGGTCCTCCTCTTTGTGCTTTGATTTTTGGTTGATCAAAATTTAAACCTGGGTTTACTTTTGAAAATGACATTTGCATATAGAATAGTTTGGCGCTTTCTCCAAAAAAAATAAGTGATGTGGGGTGAAAAAATGCGCATATGGGTGATTTGGATATTTAGGAAAAACCAATTTATGTCCACTCCAAGCCGTAGCATATAGGGTAAGGATGGGAATTTTAGGAGTTCAAGCATATAGAGCTTCAGAACATGGAGACTGGCGAATGCATCAGCCAAGGTGGTAGGATGGGTAAAGTCATCTGGTTCCACTTTGAGGTGGGTAGGCCATTGGTGTCTTGGCGCATACGGGATATAGCGCATCCCATAAAAAGAACGGTGCATATGGTAAAATAGGCAGAATGAATGTTTTGATGATAGTAACGTAAGAATGATGATTTGTATTGCTTCCTTAGTCAATAGATAGGTAAATTGTCATGTCATCATGCTGATATGGATAGAAAATGATAAAATAATCTGATGATTGATAACTTTGCTTCGTAGGGTAGAAAAAAGAGAGTAAATGATTGATAAATTTGCTTCCCATGAATGAAAAACAAAGAGTAAATGATTGATAACTTTGCTTCCTAGAGTAGAAAACAAAGAGTAAATGATTGATATGATTTTTGATAAATTTGATTTCTGTGATAGAAAACAAATAGTGATTGATTGTAGGACAGATTTGATATGATATCTAGCTAGATAGATTTGATTTGATTTGATTGATAGGACTGATTGTGTGATATGGGTCGTTGATTTGATGCATTGATATGAGTCACTAATATAGGTCACTGATATAGTTCACTTGATATGGATCACTGATAGATTACTGAGATAGGTCACTGATAGATATGAGTCTGATTGATATGATTCTAATGAATTATCATTGCGATGAAAATAGGAGGTTTTCAAAAACCTCTAGATTAGAGAGTGACATTCAGTAGGATGGGATAGGATCCCTGAGTTGACACCTGCTGACATAGCATTGATTGATACCTGTGCTTTGAGATCCTTGTTGGTGATGCCGCCGATTAGGGTCAACAGAGGATTGTTGACGGTACTTGTAGAGCGATGGCATTCAGAGTACAACACCTTTCACATGCCAACCGATGAGGTGACAGTGACTTCTGAGGACATATATAGGATCCTAGGTATCCCAGTGGTTGGAGCCCTTATGTATTACGATCACAAGGAGCTGGGGGGCAGAGATGCTTTGAGGAGGGTGTATGGAGAAGCACAGATTGCTAGGTACTGGGTACCGTGGGCTGATTTTTGGGGATATCTAGCCTTGCCAGTAGTTTTGGGTGCATTCATTGGAGGTCTCCTTTGTCCAGATCGCCGGGCAAAGAGATTGTCAGTGGGATGGGGCAAGATTTTGGAGTAGATGTTGCTACAGCCATGGCGATATGCATGGGGGAGTTGTATGTTAGCTCATCTTTATCATGATTTGCACCAGGTGGTGTATAGAGGTTCGTCCAGTCTGTCATGTGGGGTTACATTATTACAGATCTGGGCATGGGATCATTTTGCTATGATGAGACCGGTGTGCCCCAGGGTTAGGCCACCAAGCAGGCCTTATATCTATATGTATGCTATGCTCCTTACCCAGCCCAAGCTGGGCAAGGTAGAGTACTGGAGACAACTGTTGGATGACATGGACACAGTCGTATGGCGACCATATCTGGATTGTGAGCCATGGGCGACAGATGACATAGAGATGTCATACGTATGCATTCCTCGGTTCTTGATAGGGAGGACTCCCTTCATTTTGGAGAGGTTTCTGGCATTGCGGGTGTAGAGACAGTTCGGATTCACGCAGGGGATGCCATAGGGGGTTGCACATTATGCCCGGAGCAGAGATGAGGCCGGATGGGGGCCATGTATTTCTTATCAGGCCGCATATATAGAGTTCATTGCATTAGCATCTGAGGTATGGGCTGACAGGTGAGACATTGTGGATGCTGGGATGTCTGATGAGTACTCTACCTATTTTCACACACATCCCTTTCTTCAGTTCACTAGTCT
Source organism: Sequoia sempervirens (assembly GCA_007258455.2). Taxonomy (NCBI): domain Eukaryota; kingdom Viridiplantae; phylum Streptophyta; class Pinopsida; order Cupressales; family Cupressaceae; genus Sequoia; species Sequoia sempervirens. Next base: position 518,173,291 of record VDFB02000015.1, read on the forward strand.
TGATGAGCCAACACCGATTTTGGTAGTAGCACAGCCAGGGGCAGTGAGACAGGAGGATGTGGTTGGCGGCGAGCAGGGAGCAGTTGGAGGAGAGGAGGTGGAGAGCAGGGAGGAGGAGAGTGGAGATGATGATGATGATGGAGATGATGGAGATGATGGAGGGGAGGGGGGACATGTGCTAGGGAGGTCGGGGCTGGATATTCTGAGGGGTGTTCAGATTATGCAGCGACTGAAGACAGGGATAGGATGATGGATAGTGATCTAGATGGCATCCTCCTCGTAGTAGGGACAGATTGCTACACTTCAGGCCCAAGTGTAGACATTATAGGGGCAGCAGGGACAGCTACAGAGTTAGTTAGGATAGGCACAAGGGTTCATTGTGCAGCTATAGACACAGCTAGCACAGGCACCTGCGCCAAGTCCATAGTTAGCCTAGGTGATAGTAGAGAGAGATGTATTCAGACGGAGGGCAGTAGAGGCTGAGGGTGTTGCTCAGAGGCTGATGGACACTATAGAGAGTGCATCACTGCGGGAGGCCATTGCAGAGGGTATGGAGATGGCGCAAGAGGTTGAGTACTACAAGGTTAGATACAAGGAGCTATGTCCTCCAGAGCACAGAGAGCCATACCCTCGGTCCCATAGCAGGACAAGGAGTAGATCACGGACACATACCTAGAGCAGGGGAGTGGCGGGGCCTCAGCAAGACCCAGATGCAGGCACCAGTGGCAGACCACCTCCTTCCAAACCAGCTCCATCAAGGGCATCGACCAGTTAGTTTCATGATGTATATTATTTTTAGAGCATGTATATGCCATTTTTGATCATGTATGTTGCTTTGGACATTTTAGTTTCATTGGACATTTGGACATTTGTACCATTTTTTTGATGAGCGATGATATGTAGCGGCCATGATTATTTTGATGATGATTTGATGTGCAATTATGATGTGATTTATGTGATGATGTGATATGCATTTATTTCGATGTGTTATGGATTTTGATATGCATTTGAATGATTTTGATGACTAACATGATATGCAAGATGATTTGATTATGATTTTTTATTGATGATGATTTGATGACATGTACTAATGATGTCATGCAAATAAATTACTTATGAGGTGTATATGGAATGTTTATTTTTTTGGATTTTTCAATGCAGATAAAAGATGAAAAATGAATGTTATGTTCATGATATGCATTATGATATGATGTGATGTGAAATGATATGAGTAGATAGCGTATGATAAAATGTTATGACATGAGATGATAGGAATACTGATATGAAATTGAGATGAATAAATAGTGATGTATGATAAAATTATATGTGATGAAATATAATGATTTGTAATAAAATGACATGATAAATGGATTGGATGTGTAATGATAATGATATGAAATGATAAAACGATAAATGAAATGGTATGGAATGGAATGTTAAATGATATGAAGTGTTAACTGATAAATGTTGATGAGATGAAATGACAATGATAATGTAATGATGATGGATATGAAATGATAAATGAAAGTGAAATGGAAATGTAATGATAATGGATAATAATATAAATAATAATGATAACGAGAATAAATAAGATGAAAAAAATGATGTCAATGGTAATGAAACTAATCGGAAATGATAAGGAATGAAATGAGGAAATGCATATGAAATTAATAGGAGTGATAATGGTAATACGATGATTTAAATGGTAATAATGATAATGAAAATAAAATGAAATGAATGAAATGACTATAATGGTAATATGATGATGAGAAATGATGAAATGCCAATGAAACTAATATGAAATAATAATGAATGAAATGATGAAATGATAATGGATGCAATAATGAAATGATATGAAACTAATAATGAATGAAATGATGAAATGATAATGAAAATGCAATGATAATGATAATGCTAATGAAATGATGATAATGGTAATGAAAATGAAACTAATATGAGATGATAATGATATGAAACTAATATGAAATGATAATGAAAATGCAATGATAATTATGATAATGCTAATAAAAATGATGATGAAATGATAATGAAGATGAGATGATAATGAAAATGCAATGATAATGGTAATGCTAATGAAATGATGATGAAATGATAATGAAGATGCAATGATAATGAAAATGCAATGATAATGGTAATGCTAATGAAATGATGATGAAATGATAATGAAGATGCAATGATAATGATAATGCTATGATAATGGTAATGCTAATGAAATGATGATGAAATGATAATGAAGATGAAATGATAATGTAAATGCAATGATAATGGTAATGCTAATGAAATGATGATAAAATGATAGTGAAGATGCAATGATAATGATAATGCTAATGAAATGATGATGAAATGATAATGAAAATGCAATGATAATGGTAATGCTAATGAAATGATGATGAAATGATAATGAAGATGAAATGATAATGAAAATGCAATGATAATGGTAATGCTAATGAAATGATAATGAAGATGAAATGATAATGATACAAATGTTTGCAATGTCCTCCACAAATAGTCCAAAGAAAAATGGCAGCCATTGACCTTTCAAAAACTCTTGATGCAAATCCAATATGCAGTTATGTACAATGACCTAAAATGAAATGCAACTAAAATGAAACCGACCATTTTGTTGAGCCTTTTAGCTAGCCTACTTAAATCATCATAGAGCGTTTGAAAATGTTGGAAGTGTGTACAAGCATCAAAGGGGAAATTAGCACCAATGATGACCTGAGTACAACTTTCATGATTTTTGATATAGCAAGTGAACACAAGCATCTAGGTACAATTGAACCGAGATGACCTGAGCATTTCTTGCATAAACAAACAAAGACTAACCATCATCTGATGCAAATTTGGAACTGTCATCAATGATAAACTTTGGAAAATCATGTCTCACGACATACTTGCAACAGATAAATGATTAACCTCAAGACAACAGACAAAGAAAAATCATCCTCTTTCCTTGCCACTCTAGTTTAGTACATCATCGAGTATGCTCCAGAGAAATGATATCAAAAATTAAACAACCATTGTTCAACAAATGAAATACTGTGATTCCAAACATTATTCAGATTAGAGATCATCCAGATATGAGTCATGATAAGGTACGCAACATAAAGCTACTGTGATATGGATCAATGATTGGACATTTTGGGTTGAGTTGGTTGTTTTGCTTTTGCATGATTGGCTTTGATGTCATTGTCTAGCTATTTTGGTAAAACTTGAAAGTTGATTACCCCCAGTATGCACGTGTTTTGCCCTTGGTATTGACACAACTTGCCAAAATAAATATCTACAATAATTCAAGCCATGGTAAGAAGTTATCGCTCAAGGCAAATGATGATAGCATGGTGCTGGTGTGACCCTGAGATGATAGAAAAAGATGCACGAAAAAGTTAAGTACAAAACATGAACTAATAGATGGAGAGCCCCAAATAGCGTCTGTTTGCCAGATTTTCACTATTTGTTTTTATTGCATTTTTCTTGTCAATAGACTGCCTGTTTGCCAGGATTTCACCCTTTGACGGTTTTTTTCTTTTTTTTTTAGGTCTTTTTCTGATTTTTTTGTATTTCTTGAGGACTTTTCTGATTTTTTGTATTTCTTCCAAGACTTTTGATTTTTGGATTTCTTTGGGCTTTTCGATTTTTTTTTTAGGTGCTAAATTTTTTTGTATTTCTTCAGACCTTTTCTAATTTTTTGTATTTCTTTAGGACTTTTACGGTTTTTTTTGGTTTTTAGGACTTTTCTATTTTTTGGATTTCTTCAGGACTTTTTCTGATTTTTTAAGATTTTTTCAGGACTTTTTCTGATTTTTTTGGATTTCTTCAGGATTTTTTCTAAATTTTTTTAGATTTCTTTAGGACTTTTTCTGATTTTTTTGGATTTCTTCAGGACTTTTTCTAATGATGATAACTGCTTTAAACATAATACTTTTTAAGTTGCATGCTATTGATAGGTTCGTCAAATAGGTCCCCTTCTGGTGTTGATAACAACACTTGTAGGCTCCTGAACCATAGACTACGATAACCACATAAGGACCTAGCCAATTTGATTCGAACTTTCCTTTCTTCTCTCTGTCTTGCTGATTGCGTGGGTTCTCTTTCAAAACAAGATCACCCACCTGAAAGGTACGTGGCTTTACTTTGTGGTTATAGCTATGAGACATCATTTGTTGATATGATTTTAAGTGGTCTGCTGATCTTTGTCTCTTTTCATCTAGAAGTTCCAGTTCTTGGAGTCGGGAGACTCTGTATTCATCATCTGTTGTAAGGCCTTTCAATGATACTCTAAGTGAGGGAATCTCAACTTTTAAAGGTAATATGGCCTCTGCTCCATAGACAAGAGTGAATGGTGTTGCTCCTGTTGGTGTGCGGACACTGGTTCTGTAGGCCCATAAGGAGGGATTGAGTTGAACATGCCAATCCTTCCCTGAATCATTCATAGTCTTTTTCAAAAATTTCAATATTGTTTTATTTGAGGCCTTTGCTTGGCCATTCCCTTGTGGATAGTACGGTGTTGAATATCTATGCTGAATGTGAAATCTCTCACAAAGTTCATCAACATCCTGATTTTTGAACAGACGTCCATTATCCATAATAATGGAGTTGGGAATGCCATACCGACAAATGATATAGTTGAGTATGAATGATGATATTTGTTTACCGGTAACTTTAGTAAGAGGAACTGCCTCAATCCACTTGGTAAAATATTTAGTAGCTGTGATGATGAACTTATGCCTGTTTGATGAAGAAGGATGAATCTTGCCCACTAGATCTAACCCCCATTGAGAAAATGGCCAGGTTGGCGTGAATGGTTGAAGTTCCTGTGCAGGAGCATAAATGAGATTCCCATGAATCTGACATTTTGAGCATGTTTTCACAAAAGTGAATGATTCCCTCTCCATTGTAGGCTAGTAGTAACCCATTCTAATCAATTTATTGGATAAGGTCAGTCCACTCGAATGAGTACCACAGATGCCACCATGAACTTCTTGTAAAGCTTTGCTAGATTCCTCACATTCAAGACATCGGAGTAAAGTACCATCAAGACTATGGTGATAAAGGGTGTCAACGATAAGGGTATAATGAGTGGATTGATGAATAAAATTGCATTTTTAGTTATAGGATAAATTAGGTGGTAAGATGTAATCTTTGAGATAGGCATAAATTTTTTCGTACCAAGGCAAATCAGATCCTACCAAATGGCAAATGATTTGGCTTTCAGGTGTATCATAGGGAGGTGTAAATGATTGTTCCACTAGAAATTCATAACGATTTTGAGTTTCTGGGAGCTGTAACAATGATGCGATTGTAGCCATAGCGTCAGCTGCTTTATTATCAATCCTTGGGATTTGTGTAAATTTGATGTCCACAAAATATTTCTTGAAATCATCAACCATATTTTTATATGGTAATAGTTTCTAATCTTTGGTTTGATATTCATCATTGATCTGATAAATGACCAGCTGTGAGTCACCATACACTTGTAATTCTGTAATTCTCCATTCCAGTGCTATTTTGAGTCCAATGATCAATGCTTCATATTCGGCTATGTTGTTGGTGCATGGAAACATTAGCCTATATGACCGAGGAATGGTGTGTCCTTGAGGGGTGACGAAAAGTATGGCTGCCCCCTCCATGTTGAGTGAAAGAACCATCAAAATATAAGGACCATGGTTGTTTAGATTCTACAGTAAAAACATCAGCATCTGGAAATTCAATGTGCAGGGGATGATCTGCTTGTAGTGGTGCTTCAGCCAATTGATCAGTGATAACTTGTCCTTTGATTGCTTTGCGATCAACATAATGTATGTCAAACTCACTCAGAATCATTACCCACTTTGCTAACCCTCCTGTCAATGATGCTTTGCTTAACAAATACTTGAGTGGATTGATCTTTGAAACCAGGTTGATTGTATGAGTTGGCATGTAATGCCAAAATTTCTGTGAAGCAAAGACTACTGTCAGACAAGCCTTCTCGATAAAAGTGTAGTTGAGCTCATAACTTGTTAGGGTTCTACTGATGTAGTAGATTGCATGTTCCTTTCCTGTAGAATCTTCTTGTTCTAGTAGTGCCCCCAGAGATGTTTCTATTGCAGCAATGTATAAGATTAGGGGTTTGTCTGGATTTGGTGGTATGAGAACTAGTGGAGTCATTAAATACTCTTTGATTTGTTGAAAAGCCAATTTAGATTTGTCGTCCCACTTGAAAGGAACATTCTTATGCAGTAGATGTGTGAAAGGTAAACTTTTATCAGCCAATTGTGCAATGAACCTCAATATAGATTGAATTCATCCTTGTAGTGATCTCAACTGACTGATGTTCTTTGGTGGAGGCATTTCCATAATTTCTTGTACTTTTGTAGGATCTACTTCAATTCCTTTTTCTGAAACAATGTACCCAAAAAGTTTTCCAGATTTGACCCCAAAAAGACATTTTTTAGGGTTGAGATGAACTTTGAATTTCTCTAATCTTGCAAATATTTTGGACAATACTTCAAGATGTCCTTCTCTAGTGTATGATTTTTCCAATATGTCATATACATAATCTTCCATGAAGATATGCATCATTTCATGAAAAATTGTAGTCATGGCTCTTTGGTAAGTAGCTCCAACATTCTTCAGACTGAAAGGCATGACATTCCAACAATAAGTTCCCCATGGACATGTGAAAGCTGTTTTCTCTTGGTCTTCAGGTGCAATCTTGATTTGGTTATATCCAGAAAAATCATCCATTAATGAATACATGGTATGGCCAGCTGTCAGATCAACTATGGTGTTGATATTTGGCAGTGGGAAATCATCTTTAGGACATGCTTTGTTAAGATCTCTGAAATATGTGCATATTCTCATAGTTTTATCTAGCTTAGATATAAGAACAATGTTGGAGATCCATTCTGCGTAGTCGATTGGTCTTATGAAGCCCACATCAAGGAGTTTTCTTAGTTCTTCCTTAACCAATAATGCAACATGAGGGTGCATCTTTCTGAGTTTTTGTTTCACTAGTTTGGCCCCTGGTTTGATAGACAAGTGATGCATGATAAGATCAAGATCAAGACCAAGCATGTCAGCATAAGACCACGCAAAATTGACTTGATTTGCTTTTAGGAATTCCATGAACTCTGGTATTTATTTCTCTATCTTTGATGCAGCTAACTGTAAAAATTCTTGGTTTGTCTGAAGTCTCAAGATTGATAGCATTTGTAGGCTCAATCAGAATAGGTGACCACTCATGATAGTGCTCCGGGAGAGTGTCAAGATTCCCATCGTCTGGTGCCTCAAAGAGGTTTTCACCATCTGATACACTCTTTATTTTATCTTTTGTTTGATCTAATACTACCAGATTCTGGTTTTCACCATTAGATCTTTCTTTTTTGTTTTTAATTTTGCAGCTAGGAGACTTGACACTCTCCTGATCAAAAACTCTATGTTGAAAATTGCTGGTGGAACAATCATTTGTATCGTCTACGGAAAGGAAGTTTATGATAGCTTCATCATTTGGAAACATAGGTATATCAATAGGTTCGGTTGAATCCCAATCAATGAGATCAGGATGAATCAAAGGTAGAGGATCGTCAGGTCGTGTGAAATTGGCTATGGTTATGGTCATAACGGAGTGGTCCGTAGGATCTAAGGTATGAGGTGGGTCAATGATGATACTATCCTCATGATAGTCTTGTTCATTTAGATCTAACTTAGTATCACTTGAATCATAGTAGACTTGTGATTCAGATTCTTGTGGTTGGGACCATGAACCTTGACCTTCAATTAGAGTTGGAGCATATTGGTGTATTACATCAATTTCTTTGTCTCTCCAGAACTCATCATTGTAAATAGTGTCCCATTCATATTTAGTAGAGTCTGTGTCAGAATCGTTGTTCAAGAAGTTCTGAACTATTGTCAAACATGCTTTTTGTGCATCTGAGCCCTCTTGCAATGCGAAGACAGTGTCATGTTTAGATGTGCTTTCTTTGGAGTGAGTATCATAACCCAATCCGGTTCTCTCTTTGGCAGCAAGTCCTCAGAGATGAATAGGTTCAACTACTCCTTCCTTCCTTTTTCCAATAGGCCCTTCATCATAGCCCATCTTCTGCATGATTGAATACCCTTTTCCATATTTGTCTGTGGGTAATTTGACATTAGAGACTACTTCATTTTCATCTTTATAGAGCCAATTTAGAATTTCCGTATCCTCAAGATTTTCCATGGGAAATTTTTCTTTGATGAATTGTGCATTAAATTTTGTGACTGGCTCTATTGGTGGTTGCTTGGATGTTGATGCTGCTGATATTTGATGTTCCCTAATAGATGGCTATCCATGTGATCGAGGTGATGTAGGTAAATTGGCAAGACAAAGAGAGTATTCTCCAACTCCATGATCCTTGAATTTCATCTTTTTGTCAAAACTATTGGTCAATTGACTGATTTGTGTGTCAATCTTTAGAGAATTCCTAGCATGAGCTTCTTGATTGTTAGGGACAAGTATCTTGATTGGCTTTTATGTTGGCACAAGTTTGGATATTGGAATTATCAGCTGATATTGTGATTTCCTATCCATCATAAGGAAACTTTAGACATTGATGATAGGTTGATGGGACAGCTTGCATTTCATGGATCCAAGGATGACCCAACAAGATGTTATATGCAAGATCATAGTCCAGTACTTGACAGAAAGTATTCTTTATAACAGGGCCCACTCTGATTGGAAACATGATTAGAACTTTAGATGCTCTTTCTTCATCATCATAAGATTTTATGGTAATCTTTCTTCTGAAATCAATGGAGTCTTCAGAAAATCCTAAGGCTTTAACCAACTTCATGGTACAGATGTTTAAACCAGCACCTCCATCTATTAGAACTCGTCTGATACGAAACTTATGAATCATGACTTCTAAGTACAATGGTGAGTTATGGGGATGAGTTAAGGAAACGCCATCTTTGTTAGAGAATGAAAGGCAGGTGGGTGAGGACAAGTGTCCTACCATGGCTTGAAATTGATTCACATCCAAATCAGTTGATACATTAGTTTCAACGATGGTTTTTTCTAGAATTTCCTTATGGGCTAGGGAAATCTTCAATAGTTCTAGAATAGAAATTTGAACGGGGCTTTTCTGAAGTTGGTTGACCAAATCATATTGATGTTGAGGTAGAGGTTTAGTGGACTTTGAAGAGGCACCCTTTAAGACAACTTTGGCTTGTGCTCTTGTTGTTGCGTTGACTTCTCTATATTCCACCTTCTTGTTGACTTTAATAACATTTACCTGCTCATCGTCTGCGTAGAGATGGTTGATTATATGATCATCATTGATATGATTCAGATTTTTTTCAGAAGATTCACCCTTTTGATAATTAGGCAATGGATTATGGAATGCTTGCTAGTCTATGTTGGTTTGTTGATTTCCTTCTATTGTGATGATGTCATTGTCAATTAAGTCTTGAATTGCATTCTTCAAGGCTTGGCAGTTGTTTGTGCGATGACCTTTACACCGATGATAATCACAATAGTATGCCTCATTCCATGATGGAGGCTTTACACTGGGTTCATAATTTCATTGAGGCGGTAAAGTAATGACATTTTTGGCCATCAATTCTTTGAATGCGGATTCTAAAGATTGTCCCAATGAAGTGAATGTTCTTCTATTCGAGAAGAATGAAAATCTTTGCGGATTTGAATTCGAGGTGTTCCCTAAGGAATTTTGATTGTTGTTGTTTCCTCGGTAACCTTGGTTATTTGAAGTCCCTTGATGGGGAGTAGAGTGTTGATTTGTATTGTTCCTCTGAGGAGGAGGATTATTTCCGTGATTTGCAATCGAGTTGACATTGTTGTTGCGAGTGTTTGGAGTAGTGAGGACAAATGGTTTGGTTGAGGCATGATTTGCATCCACAACACCATCATTCACCATATTTTTGTTGCGAGTCCAGAATTTGGATTTGTCCTGCTTATTGTGATGGTTGGATGAGCTAGGATTTTCTTTGTCATGTTTTATTATGCCTCTTTTGACCAAAGCATTTTCAATGGTTAAGGCATCTTCGATCATTTTCTCAAAAGAAGAAGGACAATGTAAGTTCAAGTGATAGCTCATTTCTGAATTTAAACTATTGATGAAAGTAACCATCTTTTCTTTTTTAGGAACAGGACATGGATATCTGGCAAACATTCTTCTCCATCTCTGAAGAAATGTAATGAAAGGTTCACCAGGTTTTTGTGCAACCTTGCAAAGATCTATCATGGTGATCTGATGTTGTATGTTGTAAGTGTATTGTGATATGAATAGGTTGATCAATTCTTCAAATGTTCTGATGGGAGGTGTAATCTTAGATAACCATTCCATAGAGTGTACTCCAAGACTCCTAGGAAATAGTCGCATCAAGTAAGTATCTTCATGAGAAAATTCCAATGTCAAGTTCCTGAAATCTCTAATGTGATCGATTGGATCCGTTTTCCCATTATAGTGATCAAATTTTGGCATTTCACAATGCTTGGGAAAAGGAATCATGTTAAGACTTCTATCAAAAGGATAAGGACAGATGTCCTCTAGAGTGTATTTCTTTGTGGTTGTTCCCCCTTGTAACTCTCTAACTTGTCCTTGAAGTGCCTTGATTTGTTGGGTCAAAGCACTAAGATCAGAAAGGGGTGTCTCTTCAGGTTTATTTTTCAAGTTTTCAGTGTCAAAATCGTGAGGCAATTTAGCCCCTTGTTCGGCTAGATAGCAAAAATATTTTTCCTTATCTCACTGCAAGATCTTTTCAATGGCTTTATGGAATTTTGGATCTTGTTCAGCCTCTCTAAGACGTTCCTCATCTTGTTCCTCATCACTATCCATCTGGTTTTTATCTCTGTAATTATGAAAAGGATTTTCTTCCCTATTGTCCATGTTGTTGTTGAAAAGTGGATTTTGATTTATGCTAAAAAGGGGATTACTGCTTTCTCCTTCTTCTTGAGTGTTCTGAATATGACTTTCTTTTTGGATTGTATCCTTCAGTTTATTGTGTTGAGATCTTGTGGAGATAGGCATATGTTTTTGGAAAATTCTTCTAATCTTAGACCCTAGTTTTTAACAAGTGCGATGGTGATGATATCTTGATATGATAAGATATGGAATCTTATGATATGATCAAGGATGCTCCTAACTTATTGATTGGGGCTTCCAATTGATGAAGGATTTCAGAATCCTATTGGGGAAGTTGAACCAAAAATTAGAAAGTTGTTTGAGAGATGCACTCTTAAAGTTTTGATCTTAGTTTTCAAAGAAAGGTTCCAAAATCAATGAAGGATTTGATTGGGGTGTGAAGGATACTCTATAGAAGGTTGTGGTATGTTACCAAATTCAAGAGGTTGGTTATGATTATGCCATTGTGATAGAGCTAATCTCTGGTAATAAGCTCGAGAATCTAAGGGATCTACAACATACTCATCAGTGAATCCTTTAACAAAATCTTGATATCTGTGAAGAAATCCTCGATAGTGAAGCAAAAATTGTCAACTCTTGCACAAGAATTTTCTCTTTTGCAGTGTTTTCTTGTATCCTAATGGTTTCTTGGGTTTTCTGATTCTCTTGGAAATTGATTTCTTGGGAAACTTTGTTGACTTCCAATCTCTAAGCATGGGAAGAGTATTGGGAATGTTATTGGACCAATGGTATGAAAAACTCTTAAGTGGATTTCAGTTGTTGTTCTTCATGTTCCTTTTGGATGATTTCTTTATCTAAATTAATGTAATGGAAGACACAACAAACATTTTTGAAAATAGTTGTTCTTAAAGCCCTATACTAACATGAAGTTTTTGATCAAGAAAATGTTTTTCATCAAAAAATTTCACAAGTTTTTGCACATGAAAAACAATTCAGACAAACTCACTCATAAATGCTCAAGTAGGTCATTCTAGTAATCAATAGCCCACATCTTAGAACTGCGTCGACTCACACAGTCGTGTCACCCCCGAAGGGGCACCCGTGTTTTTGTTTTTTCCAGGCGTGTACTCAGAGTTACGGAAGTGGATACTGGATCCCCTGAGCAAATGGTCCTTGGTAGTTATATGGTGAGTATCTTGGGGGCAGATTCTTCCCTCCCCTTGCAATGTGATCAATAGAATGTTTTGCAACTGACTTGGCTGGCCACTACAATAGGTTCGTAGTAAGGATTTCCATTCGGTGCGGAAATAATAAACTCCCTCAGGAGACCTCCCAACCTTTAGAACAAAGGTTTTGGGGATGGTTATCTTGCACACTACCGGAAAAAGAGGGTTTCCCCAAATTTGCTTTAAATTTTATAGTGGGGCGGAATAGCCTGGCTTTGGCTTGAACCCACTTGAGTCATTCCCGTAGGGTGAGTACTTTTTCCCACTACAACAGGCTCTCTAAAGGATGTAATTGAAACAGTAAAATTGCAGGAAACTAAAAAGGCAAGTCTAGTATTCTGATCACCCAGCTAAGGGGAGAGCATAGACCTATTGCCACATTCAAAGCAAGCATATGGTCTTTTTAAATTCCAAATCACAATGATCTAATCTAAGTGAAGATATTGCTTCACCAAAAATAGATTGTTCAATTTTAACTGCATAAATCATTGTTTGGTGACTATCCTAGATTGCTTCATTTTATCTAGATGTGGCTACCCTAGGATTGCTTCATTTTAAAATCCAAAAAAAAAAGAAAAAGAATTCTGTCTGCGGAAGGCGTTAGACTCAGAATTCTATATTTTTGTTACAGTTTATATGCGCCCGAACAGAAGCTCTATGCGCCAGAAGATATATGCGCTGGAACAGAAGCTAAATGCACTAGAACAGATGCTATATGCACGTAAATAGATGAAATATGCACCTAAACAGATGCTATATGTGCCTAAACAGATGCAATATGCGCCGTAAGAAAGATTTAAATGCTTTAAAATAGTTACTGTGTATGCCAAAAGAAAGATTCTATATGCGCATAAACAAAAACTAAATGCACCTAAATAGTCATGATATGCATTGGAACAGTCACGGGATGTGCCTAAACAGTCACAGGATGCACTCCAAAATCCTGCAAAATAAAACGTTAAAAACCCCATATGCGCGTCAGGAAATTTCGAATGCGCCTAAACGTCAAAATTTTCCTGAAAGCTGATTCTAGAACACGGAAATTGTCAATAGAAACTTGCAAAAAATGTTAAATTCATGGGTTCGAGCCCCACGGTGGGCACCATTTTATGTGTGAGTGAAAATATTGGATCAAATTTTAATTGAAAATCAAACACATATTAATAAGACATCATATCAGGAAAGATTGAAAAATAAAATAGAAATACGCAAACCGTTATCGCACCTTTCCCGAAATCGTCCTATCTTCCTCTAACTTCAGCATTTTGTTGGTTTCTAGATAGCTCTCAGATCAGCAGATCAAGCTCAACAAAATGACAACTAAAGAATGAGATTTAAAATGCAAACTATGCCAAATGCAAAGCTATCCTAAGAGGAGAAGATTGTTGTGATATTGAAACTGATATGAATGTATAGTGTTGATTACGTGTATGCGTAGGTGTGCAAAAGTGAGTGTGTGTGTGTACATGTGGATGATTAACCAAGGCTTGGATTTGCACCAGAATTTATAGAGTTTTTGAACGGATTCGATTGGTTGAATCGATCGACGGTTTGGATTAAGCTTGTTCGAACGGACGGCGGGAGATTTTTGAAAGTGGAAGAGAAGAATGGAAGGTTACCCTTTTCTTCAATTTTTGTCATTGAGTTTCAAAGAGAAACTTCCATTTCGAAGGATGAGTCAAGAATTTGGAAGGGTGAGTTAGCGCGAGTTAGAAATTAAATAAAATATATTTATTTAATTTGGAAGTGGAGATGAAAATGGAAATCCACATAATTAAATAACTCATATTTAATTATGTTTTAGATAATGAAATTAGGGTGAGGAAATATTAAATAAAATATTTAATATTTAAATCGATTATGGGATGGAGAATATTCCATTATTCAAATATTCAAAATATTTAAACTTTAGAATAGAATGATAATTAAATATAAATAAATTATGAACATTTATTTAATTTAATCAAGCGAAAGATAGAAGGTGAGATGAAGAAGATATTCCATTATTTAAATATTCAAAATATTTAAACTTTAGAATACTATGATAATTAAATATAAATAAATTATGATTTTTTTTTTAATTTAATCAAGTGGAAGGTGGAAATGTTAGTAATTGAATAAAATTATTTATTTAATTTAAGGTAGAAGAATTTAGAACATGAATGATATAAATAAATAATTAAATTTATTTATATGTAGATGACTTTAGGTGAATTAATTAAATAATTCATATTTAATTAATTAACAAGCTTAATCATGACCATTTTTAGACGTATACAGGTATTATAAGGCCATTGTTGTTTTGTCCTAATCATTGATTTCTGTCATAACCCATTGCAAGCATCATTTGGAAACCTTTGCTTATTTCATCCATTGGTAAATTAGCTCTTGGTCTCTCATCTTGTATAGCATATGCGACGGCTTTGTCTCCATGTCCTCTTGGCCAAGATCTCCCCAGCTTGTGAATTCAGGATAATCTTTAGGAGACTTTTGAGATGTGGAAGCTTGATTTTGTTGTGGGCATCCTTGTCATCTACGAGATTGTGGTAAATCTCCTATCACAAATGCATTGTTAGGGAGCCTACAACTTCCACACTTAGTGAGAGGTACTACCTCAATCCACTTGGTAAAGTACTCTGTCATTGTGATGATAAAATTGTGTCTGTTTGATGATGAGGGATGAATCTTGCCAACTATATCTAACCCCCATTAAGAGAATGGCCAAGTTGGCGTGAATGGTTGAGGTTCTTGTGCAGGAGCATGAATGAGATTCCCATGAATCTGACATTTAGAGCACTTTTTGATGAAATTGAATGATTCCCTCTCCATTATAGGCCAGTAGTAACCCATTCTAATCAATTTCTTATATAAGGTTAGTCCACTTGAATGAGTACCACAAATGCCACCATGAACTTCTTGTAAAGCCTTGTCAGATTCGTCACATTCAAGACATCAAAGTAAAGTACCATCAAGACCATGGTGATAGAGAGTGTCAACAATAAGTGTATAGTGAGAGAATTGGTGGATAAAGTTGCACTTTTGGTTATGGGATAAGTCAAGTGGTAAGATTTCATCGTTTAGGTAGGCATAAATCTTTCCATACCAAGGTGAATTAGATCCTACTAAGTGGCAAATGATTTGGCTTTCCAGTGTGTCATAGGCAGGTGTAAATGATTGTTCCACTAGAAATTCTTAGCGAGTCTAATTTTTTGGGAGTTGTAGCAATGATGCGATCGTATCCATGGTGTCAACTACCTTGTTATCAAGTCTTGAAATCTTTATGAACTTGATATCTACAAAGTATTTCTTGAAATCATCAACCATATTCTTATATGGCAATATTTTTTCATCTTTGGTATGATAATCATCATTGATCTGATTAATGAATAATTGTGAGTCACCATAAAATTGTAGTTCTGTGATCCTCCATTCCAATACGATCTTGAGCCTAGTGATTAAAGCTTCATATTCGGCTATGTTGTTAGTGCATGGAAACATTAGCCTATATGACCAAGGAATGGTATGTCCTTGAGGAGTGACAAAGAGTATGTCTACCCCAGATTTGTGTTGAGTAAAAGAACCATCAAAGTATAGTGACCATGACTGTTTGGATTTTGTAGTGAAGACATCAGCATCTGGATATTCAATGTGCATGGGATGTTTTGTTTATAGTGGTGCTTCAGCTAGTTGATTAGTGATAACTTGTCCTTTGATTGCTTTGTGATCAACATAATGGATGTCAAACTTGCTCAGGATCATAACCCATTTTTTTAACCTTCCTGTCAATGTCACCTTGCTTAGTAGATACTTGAGTGGATCAATCTTTGCAACAAGATTGATTGTATGAGTTAACATGTAGTTTTGAAAATTTTATGATGCAAAAACTACTTCAATACAAGCCTTCTCGATGAAAGTGTAGTTGATTTCATGACCTGTTAGCATTCAAATGATGTAATAAATTGCACGTTCTTTTCCCATAGAGTCCTCTTGTGCTAATAATTCCCCCAAAGATTTCTTTGTTGCGGAAATATATAAGATTAGAGGTTTGTCCAGATTTGGCAGTACTAGAACTGGTGGGTTCATTAAGTACTGTTTGATCTGTTGAAAGGCCATATCACACTTATCATCCCATTTGAAAGGAACATTCTTATGCAGTAAGTGTGTGAAAGGGAGACTCTTATCTACCAGCTATGCAATGAACCTTCGTATAGATTGAAGTCATCTCTGTAATGACCTCAACTGACTAATATTCCTTGGTGGAGGCATTTCCATGATTTCTTGCACCTTAGCAAGATCTACTTCAATTTATTTTGTTGATACTATGTATCCTAAGAGTTTTCCAAACGTGACCCCAAAGACACATTTCTTCGGGTTAAGGCGAACTTTGAAATTTTCCAACCTTGCAAAGATTTTTGATAAAACTTCGAGATGTCCTTCTCTTGTGTATGAATTTTCCAATATGCCATCTACATAATCTTCCATGAATGTGTGCATCATGTCATAAAAAATTGTAGTCATAGCTCTTTGGTAAGTAGCCCCAATGTTCTTTAAACCAAAAGGCATGACATTCCAACAGTAAGTTCCCCATGGACATGTGAAAGTTGTTTTGTCCTGGTCTTCAGGTGCAATCTTGACTTGATATTAACTAGAAAAACCATCCATTAGTGAATACATGGCATGTCCAACTGTCAGATCAACTATAATATTGATGCTTGGAAGCAAGAAATCATCCTTAGGACATGCCTTATTAAGATCTCTAAAATCTGTGCACACTCTGACACTTTTGTCAGGCTTGGACATAGGAATGATGTTGGAGATCCATTCTACATAGTCAATTGATCTTATAAATCCCACATCAAGGAGTTTTCAGAGTTCCTCTTTAACCAGTAGCGCAACAGGAGGATGCATCTTTCTGAGTTTTTGTTTCACAGGTTTAACTCCTAATTTGATGGACAAGTGATGCATTATAAGATCAGGATCAAGACCTAGCATGTCTGCATAAGACCAGGAAAAGTTGACTTGATTTTCTTTGAGAAATTCCATGAACTTAGATACCTCTTTATCTGTCATTGATGCAACTAATTGTAGGATCCTTGGTTTTTCTGTAGTTTCAAGATTAACTTCTTTTGTAGGCTCAATCAAGATAGGCGATCACTCATGATAATGCTCTAGGAGAGTGTCAATTATCCAATCATCTGGTGCTTTAAAAAGGTTTTCACCATCTAATACGCTCTGTGTTTTATCTTTTGTTTGATCTAGCACTACCAGATTCTGGTTTTCACCATTAGATCTTTTTTTTAAATTTTTGTAGCTAGGAGACTTGACACTTTCCTTATTAAAGACTATATGCCAAAAATTTCCAGTGGAACAATCATTTGTGTCATCTACAGAAAGGAAGTTGATGATAGATTCATCGGTTGGAAACATAGGTATGTTGATAGTTTCAAATGAATCCCATTCAATGAGATCGGGATGGATCAAATGTAGCGGGTCATCGGGTTTCATGAAATTAGCTATGGTTATGGTCATAACAGAATTATCTGTAGGATTTGAGGTATGAGGCAGATCAATGATGGTATTGTTCTCACGATAGTCTTGTTCGATTAAATCTGACTTGGTATCACTAGAATCATAGTTGCCTTATAGTTCAGATTCTTGTGGTTGGGACCCTGACCCTTCACCTTCGATTAGAGTTGGGGTGTACTTTTGTACCACATCAACGTTTCTATCCCTCTAGAACTCATCATTGTAGATGGTGTCCCACTCGTATTCACCAAAATCTGTGTCAGAGTTATTATCCATGAAATTCTCAATTGTTGTCAAATAGGGTTCCCTTGTATCAGACCCTTCTGTCAATGTGAGGACAATATCATGCAACTGCTTAGATGGCCTTTCTTTTGAGTTAGTATCATAGCCTAGTCCTATTTTATCTTTTGCAGCAAATCCTAGAAGGTGAATAGGCTCAACTACTCCTTTTCTCTTTCCGATAGGACCATTACCATCGTAGCCCATCTTTTGCATGATTGAATATCCTTTACCATATTGATCAGAAGGTAGTTTTACATTAAGAACTGTTTCATCTTCATCTTTATAGAGCCAACTTAGAACTTCTCTATCCTTAGAATCTTCCATGGGGAATTTTTCTTTCATAAATAGTCCATTAAACTTTGTATTTGGATTTGTTGGTGGTTGCA
The DNA here is from genome assembly GCA_007258455.2 of Sequoia sempervirens. Lineage (NCBI taxonomy): Eukaryota > Viridiplantae > Streptophyta > Pinopsida > Cupressales > Cupressaceae > Sequoia > Sequoia sempervirens. The sequence goes on from VDFB02000015.1 coordinate 518,191,576, forward strand.
TTGATGTTGATGCTATAGATATTTGTTGTTGTGTGATAGAAGGTTGTCCATGTGACCGAGGAGATATAGGTAGATTAGCAAGACAGAGAGAGTACTCCCCTACTCCATTTTCCTTGAACTATAGTTGCTTTTCAAAGCTTTTGGTTAACTGACTGATTTGTGTATCAAATTTGAGAGAAGTATTAGTAGGAGCCTCTTGATTGTTGGGAACCAAAGTATCTTGACTAGCTTTGATGTTGGCACAAGTCTGACTATTCGAATTATCAACTGTTATTGTGATCTCATGTCCATCATAAGGAAATTTGAGGCATTGATGATATGTGGACATGACAACTTGCATTTCATGGATCCAAGGATGACCCAACAAGATGTTGTATGTAAGATCACGGTCTAACACTTGACAAAAAGTATTCTTGATAACATGTCCCACTCTAATTGGCAGCATGATTAAACCTTTGGATGCTCTTTCCTCATCATCATGGGCTTTAATAGTAATATTTCTTCTGGGATCAATGGAGTCCTCAGAAAATCCTAAAGCCTGAACTAACTTCATAGTACAAATGTTCAAACCAGCACCTCCATCTATTAGGAAACATCTAACACGAAACTTGTGGATCATGACTTCTAAGTATAGTGATGAATTATGTGGATGTGTCATGGAAACGTCATATTTTTTAGAGAATGAGTGGCATGTGGGTGAGGACAAGTGTCCTACCATGGCTTGAAATCAGTCCACATCCAGATCGATGGATACAGTTGTTTCAACGAGGGCCTTTTCTAGAATTTCCTTGTGTGTTGGGCAAATCTTTAGGAGTTCTAAGATAGAAATCTGAGTGGGAATTTTTTGAAGTTGATTGAATAAGTCGTATTGATGTTGAGGCAGAGGTACAGTGGATTTGGAAGAAGCATCCTTTAAGAAAACTTTAGCTTGTGCCCTTGGTGTTGCATTAACTTCTCTATATTCCCTCCTTTCCTTAACTTTAATAACATTGATCTACTCATCATCAGTGTAGATATGATTGATTATATGATCATTGATATGATTCACACTTTTTCCAGAAGACTCACCCTTTTGATAATTGGGAAAAGGGTTGTGAAATGACTTGTGGTCTTCATTTGATTATTGGTGTCCTTCTATTGTGATGGTGCTATTTTTGATTAAGTCTTGGACTTTATTTTTTAGGGCTTGACAAGTATTCGTGCAATGGCCCTTGCACCGATGAAAATCACAATAGTATGAATCATTCCATAATGGACGCTTCACACTGGGTTCAAAGTTGCATTGAGGTGGAAAAGTAAGAACATTTTTATCCATCAATTCTTTGAATGCAGATTCTAAGGATTGACCCAATGGAGTAAAAGTTCTTCTGCTATAGAATAATGAAGATCATTGATGATTTGTGTTCGAGGTATTTCCTAAGGAATTTCTATTGTTATCATTTTCATGCTAACCTTGATTGTTGGCATTCCCTTGATTGGGAGTAAAAGTTTGATTCATGTTATTCCTCGGGGGAGGAGGATTGTTTCCCTGATTTGTGACTGAGTTGACATTGTTATAATTATTGTTGTGAGGATTACTTTAAGCACCAAGAACAAATGGCTTGTTTGAGACATGATTTGCATCTACAACACCATCATTCACCATGTTTTTGTTGTGAGTCCAAAACTTAGATTTGTCATTGTGGTGGTTTGACAAGCTAGGATTGTCTTTATCAAGTTTTATTATCCCTCTCTGGACCAAAGAACTTTCAATGGTGATGGAATTTTCAATCAATTTTTGAAAAGAGGGAGGACAATGAAGATTAAGACGATAGCTCATTTCTTGATCTAAGCTATTTATGAAAGTGGTGATCTTTTCCTTTTCAGGAACATGACACAGATATCTAGCGAACAATCATCTCCATCTTTGAAGAAATGTAATAAATGGTTCACTAGTTTTCTGTTTAGCCTTGCAGAGATCAATCATGGTTATTTCATGTTGTATATTGTAGGAATATTGTGATATGAACTCATTAATCAATTCCTCAAATGTCTTGAGAGACGATGTGATTTTCAATAGCAATTCCATAGATTGGCCTCCAAGACTTCTAGGAAAAAAATGCATCAAGTATGTGTCCTCATGGGAAAATTCTTAAGTCATATTTTGAAAGTCCCTAATATGGCCAATTGGATCTGATTTCCCATTGTAACAATCAAACTTTGGGATTTCACAATGTTTAGGAAACGAGATCATGTTGAGACGCCAATCAAAGGGATAAGGACAAATGTCATCAAGAGCATATGTCTTCATTGTGGTTCCCCCTAACATGTCTTTAATTTTCTCTTGAAGTGCCTTAACTTGTTGAGACAAGGAACTAATATCAGACAAGGGTGTCTCATTAAGATTCCTTTTTAAGTTCTCAGTATTAAAATCATGAGGCAATTTAGCTCCTTTTTCAGCCAAATATAGGAAATATTTCTCTTTGTTGTGCTCTAAGATCTTTTCTAAAGCTTTGTGAAATTTAGGATCCTGCTCAGCTTCTCTAAGGTGATGCTCTTCATCTTGTTCATCATCACTATCTATAGGAGTTTTGCTCATGTCTCTGTTGGAAGGGAACGGGTTTTTTTCTCTTTCATCCATGTTATCATTAAAAAGGGGATTACGACACACACTATAAAGGGGGTTACTATTCTCACCTTCTTCTTGAGTTCTTTGGGTATGATCTTCTTGTTGAATATCCTCCTTTAGCTTATTGTATTGAGATCTTGTAAAAATAGGCATATTATTTTGAAATGTTCTTCTAGACTTAGATCACAGTTTGATAAGCACAAAAATGATGATGTTTTGATCTAATAAGATGAAAATCTTATGATACGATCAAAAGACATTCCTAATTCTTGATTGTGGCTTCCAAAATGAAGGATGTTAGAATCCTGTTGGGGAAGTTGAATCAATAATTAGAAGTCTATTTAAAAGGTGCACTTTTAATATTTGATCCTTTTTTTTGAAGAATGATAAGGATATCAAATAACCTAATTAAACTCACTGAAGGATTTGACTGGGATGTGTTGGATATTCAATAGAAGGTTGTGGTAGATACTTGAAGTTGAGAGGTTGATTATGATTGTGTTATTGTGATAGAGCTCTTGCCTGAAAATAGGCTTGTGAATATAAAGGCTCTACAATGTATTCATTAGTAAATCCCCTAGAAAAATCTTGGTACCTATGGAGAAATTCACGGTAGTGGAGCAAGACATTTCAAATTTTATACAAAAACTTCCTTCGTTGTAAGGTCTTCTTGTAACCTAATTTTTTCTTGGGTTTCTTGATCTTATTGGCAATCGATTTCCTGACAAATTTAGTTGATTTCCACTCTCTAAGCATGAGATAAATGTCGATATGCTACTGGATCGAGGATGCTATAAACCTAGATTTGTCAAAAGTAACAATTCTGGAAAAGTGACAAATGCACTACTTTGTACCTTATATGCATTGTAGAAACAAGCATATGTGCTACAATAGACCTCGTATGCCCTACTCTGTGTCCTATATGTGCTACAAAAAAATAAAATTGTCAATGACCAGAAACTGTTTTCAGAATATCTAGCCTATGCACTAAAAGACTCAATGTGCGAAAACATACTCTAAATGCACTGAACTAATCAGTGAATGCACTAGAACAAACCTTTTATGCTCTAAGATATACCCTAGATGTGCTAAAACAGTTTTCTAGAACAATTTTTCTAAATAATTGTGAGTAGTTTCAACTAAAATTCATGTTCATTTTGGATGATCTTTTATCTGAATTAATGTGATTGAAAATACAACAAACACTTTGAAAACAGTTGTTCTTAAGTCCTATACTAAACATCAAGTGTATGCTCATTTTTTTTTTCAAAAAGTGTTTTCACAGGTTTCATACATGATAGAAAATTCAAGCAGAATCACTCTTAGTACTCAAGTAGGTCATCATAATAACCACAACCCACATCTTAGAACTGCATCAACTCACAAAGCCATGTCACCCCCGAAGGGGCACTCGTGTTTTTATCTTTTCTAGGCACGTACTCAAAGTGACAGAAGTGGATACCAAATCCCTTGAGCAAACGGTCCTTGGCAGTTATATGGTGAGTGTCTTGGGGGAAAATTCTTCCCTCCCCTTGCACTGTGATCATTAGGATGTTCAGAAATTGACATAGTTGGCTACCACACTAGGTTTGTAGTAAGGGTTTCCGTTCGGTGCGGCAATAATAAACTCCCTTAGGAGACCTCCCAACCTTTAGAACAAAGGCTTTGGGGATGGTTATCTTGCACACTATCAGCAAAAGTGGGTTTCCTCATATTTTCTTTAAATTTTATAGTGGGGTTGGAATAGCTTAGCTTTGGCTTGAACCCACTTGGGTCATTCCCCTTGGGTGAGTACTTTTTCCCACAAGAGCAGGCCCTCTACAGGATGTAATAAAATATTAAAATTGTAGAAATTGAAAAAGAAATTCTGGTATTCTAATCACCTAGTAAAGGGGAGAGAATAGACCTATTGCCACAGACAAAGCAAACAATGTTCTTTTTAAAGCCCCAATGACAATGATTTAATCTATGTGAATATGATGCTTCACAACAAGCATGGGATTCATTTTAACCACAAAAGCAATGTGTGGTGACTATCCTAGGATTGCTTCATTTTAAATTTCATGTCTATCCTAGGATTGGTTCATTTTAAATTGTTGTGTCTACCTTAGGACTGGTTCATTTTAAGCCATAAAAGGTCTAGTCTACATAAGGCGTCAGACTCAAAAACTTGTTTAGTTACAACCTATATGCGCTAGAAGATCATATATATGTGCTACAAGAATAAGTTATTGCACCAAAGTAGATCCTATAAGCACTGCAGAAAATCCTAAATGCGCTAAAAGAACTCTTAAATGCACTAAAGGAAAATGCAACAATTTTTTACAAAAAATTTAATGAAATGAGTTGAGTATATGCGCCATTTTGTTCCTTATAAGCACCATTTTGTTCCCTAAATGCGCCAAAAAAATCCTGAATGTGCCAAAAGACCTGCAAAAGCGCTGTTAAAAACCTTGGATGCACTAGAAAAAGCCATGTATGTGCTAAAACAAAAAAAATTGTCGAAAATCCAAATTCTAGAACACAAGATCCTGTCAAAAAACCTGCAAGTAAATGTTAAAAATGGGGCAAGGGCCCCACGGTGGGTGCCAAAAATGTGTGGTTAATTTTAAGAGTGTGTAATAAATGTAAATTAAAACAAATCAAACACACTGATAGAACATTGTATCAAAATTAGAAAATCAAATACAAAGAATGCAAACTCAGTATCCTGTCATTGATGTCGTCCTATCGTCCTCTATCTCTAGTGTTTTTGTCGATTCTAGCTTGCTCTTAGATTTTGTGGTAGGCTCAACAAACGGTCTTCCTAGAGAGCACGATTAAAGATGAATGCATGCTTATGCTAAGATACAATTAATGTGCTATGATTAATATTAAAAGAAACTAGAACTAAGAAATGCTATAAATGCTAAAGTTGACGATAACAATGCTAAGATACTAATCGTATGAATGTCTATATCTAATGCATGTGCATTGTAACCAATGCTTGGATTCGTAGGGTTATTTATAGAGCTTTCAAAAGATTATGTGGCTGAAATGATCAACGACTATGAAAATTCCTAGTAGATTGAATGGTCGAAGATGGATAAGACTAGAGAGAATAATAGAAGAAAACTAGAAAGCAAGATTTGTTTCCTTTTTCGTAGAAGAGATAAGATCAGATGATAAAGATGAATTGTAAAAATCATCTTTTTGTGAGATTTTGGAAAGATTTTGAAGATAAATAATGAATTATAAAATTCAATTATTTATTTATGGGTGATATGGAAGATTTTTTCTTAATTAAATAAAATATTTAATTAAGATTTGAAGAATAATGGAGGATTTTATAATTAAATAAAATATTTAATTAATTAGAAGAAATTTTTGAATAGGAGAAAAGAAATATTTAAATTTAATTAAATCAAAAGACTTAATTAAATTCAAAAAGGTGATAATTAATAAATAAAGAGTATTTATTTAATTAATTAAGCAAACATATGGATGTGAAATAATTAAATAAAATTGATTTATTTAATCATGAGAGAAGAATAATTAAAGTGAATGAACAATATAATTAAATTAATTAAATTTAATCATATGTAGAGGACTTTAGAGAATTAATTAAATAATAAATATTTAATTAAATTCCAAGATTAGACATGATGAATTTTATGCATATACAATTATTACTCTTGAATTTCTCAAGATATTCAATAGTTTTCTTTAGGTAATCCACCATATACTTCTTTTCTTCCTCAATCCACAAGTTTGTGGTCTTCACTCTATCTCTACCAATGTTGTCAAGGGACTCAGGTTTTTCAAGTTTGTTGCTCATAGCCCTCTGTTTCAACTTAATTTCCTTAACCTCTAAAAGCACCCATCTTATCAGTCTAAAGAAATCCATAGACCCATTGCGATCAATGGCCAGAATGTTCGTAGGGAACTTACATTCTTCCCTAAAATAATGATCTTTGGCCCTGAGGTCATCGAGATAATGAGGTATGTCCTCTCTATTAGTGGCAGGGTAGCTAGAACATTCAAATGAAGAGTTCGTCTGGGAATCCTCGGTAACAGGGGCTTTACCTTTCACCTTGGTTTATATTCATATCGTTGATTACATTGCATTGCACATCTTTCAAACTCAGAGCATTACTTCACATTGCATAGCTAATAACTAGATGTTGATAGATGACAAAATTTTAATTACAATATAGTTTTTTACAAAGTCAACATAAGTAGTGATGCAATTACTTCACATTACATAACTAATAACTAGGATTAGTTGCCAATTGCATTTTCTTGTCATGGCATTTTGTGAGACCACATTTTATTGAGGAATTTTTCCAAACAGTTCATTGCTTTGTCTATACTATGAATGCTTGGAAAAAAAATCTATCAAAGCATAATAAATGTGGTAGCATAGACAAGGCAATGACTTGTTTGAAAAAATGCCTCAAAGAAATGTGGTCTCATGGTGATGGACATCTCCATGAGATCACATTTCTTTGAGGCATTTTTCCAAACAACTCACTGCCTTGTCTATACTACCACATTTTCCATAGATGTCTACCAAAGAATTTTATCAAACAATTCACTTCCTTGTTATCCATGAGATCACATTTCTTTGAGGCATTTTTTCAAACAACTCACTGCCTTGTCTATGTTACCACATTTTCCATAGATGTCTACCAAAGAATTTTATCAAACAATTCACTTCCTTGTTGCTATGGCTAAAAGCTTAAAATAGGTGCTTTTGAACAAACTATGGATGCTTGGAAAATATCTATCTTGAAGCATAATAGTAACCAATAGCATAGACAAGGAAGTAAGTTTTTTGAAAAAATGCCTCGAAGAAATGTGGTCTCATGGTGATGTTGAAAAAATTCCTTAAAGAAATGTGGTCTCATGGTGATGTCCATCACCATGAGACCACATTTATTCGAGACATTTTTTCAAACTCACTACCTTGTCTATGCTACCACATTTTCCATATATGTCTATGAAAGCATTTTATCAAACAATTCACTTCCTTGCTCGCTAAAAGCCTAAAACATTTTCTTTCAAACAAACTATGGATGCTTCGAAAAATTCTATCAAAAGCATAATAGTAAGCAATAGCATAGACAAGGCAGTGAGATGTTTGAAAAAATGCCTCAAAGAAATGTGGAATCACGGCGATTTCCATCATCATGAGTGTAATGTCCCCAATTTTTATGAATTATGCCATAACTAGGTTGTAGTTGATACTGAGAGCCATTAATTTGAAGACAAATAAAAAATATTGTTACATGAAGTTTATATTGAGCCCTTGCCCAATCAGTCATGTGATTTGAAGGAAAAGATGAAATTTACTGAAGATATGATTGTTGCAGCCCTATCACATTTTGATCATACACATAATGTCATTGAAGAACTCATTGGGGAAGATAAAATTGAGGAGAGGAAAAAGGGAGTTGCAACTGGAATCTCTCATACTCACTTGTACTCTATCAAAAGGCTTTGGAGATAATGAAAATAGATTATTTGCAATTACTTATGGACATGGATCTAGCTGTGAAGTATGTTAAAGACAAAGAAAAATAAGTTGATGATATTTGCTTATAGTTAAGTATGACACACTTTTCATTATACAAAGCAAAAAATTCTAGTTCAAGTGCAACCACACCCATGGAACATGGAAGTGAAACAAGGACAATAAAGAGTAAGAAAATTATTGAAAGGGTTCAGGAATGTCATAGATGTGAAACATTATATAACCCATATGGAAGTTTTGTTAACTAGTGGAAACATAAAATAAACTAGGGGGAATAGGTAGCTATAACATTAACAAGATAAGTCTATACCTCGCTCAGGCTCAAGCGCTCGTATAGGCTTGAGGTGGGACGGGAAGGCCTAGAATGGCATAATCAACTACCTCATCTCTACAAGAGGTAGGTCATGAGCGTCCAGAAATTGGTAGAGGCTACCGGGATAACCCAGGATGGGGGTCGCGGCCTAAGAAGATCTACCAGGATAACCTATGACTAACTATGTAATGACGCTTTCCCTACGAAAACCATCCTTTTGTCTCTTGTTTTACCTTGATTAATTTTGTTCCTCTAGATGTTGGTCTTTATAATTTGATATTGTTCTTCTTGCTCTTGTGAGTCATGTCAGCTTTGTGATGTCTTAGTCCTTTGTCTGTCAGTGATGGTGGGGCCCTTTGTTACCTCCTAGCACAAGCAGTGGACCTTTGGGTCCACATGGTTGGGTGGAATGTGCTACGTTCTCCATTGGGTTCCCTTCCCTTGTACATGTCGTGGCAGCTTCACTTGATCTGAGGACATCTGCACTATATCTACTTTTGGGATTCATGATCCTTGTACTTATATTTGTATTGTATCTCAAATATGTATCATGTATCATGTATCATGTTGTTGATCACTCCTCACTTGTAATGAGGAGGTATTATTGTACAAAATGTATATGTAGAGCTGAAACTAATGTAACCCCATTATGTGATGAATAATATATTCAATGATATTGTTCATGTTAAATGGAATGAATGTAATCGATTATTCTTTTCTATTTAATTTATGGTTTTGACTCATGGGTTACTTGATTATATTTTATGTGTAGATGTAATGTTTAATTGATGTTAGAACTTGGTTATTATTAAGCTTTATGGTTTAGTTAGTTTTGAAGATAGGAACTATGTAATGCAATTGTGAACCTTAGAGGACATAGCATAGTAAATAATGTTTATGTTTAATTTCATTCGTGCAACATTTCACTTTAAACAAAAAAAAAACAATTTTTTAGTGGCTTAGGTGTTGTCCTCCAGGGTTCGTGGCAGGGGCATTATATTCATTTTTAAATCAACCCTAAGAAGATGTATAGGGTATTAACTGATTCCCAAGAAGTCATCAATCATCTGAATAATAGTTGGAACCTTAACCTTACTCAAAGTCAATGGTCCAAAAAAAATTGAGTATTATTATTCTAATGTTATTGATCCAAAAATGTCTTGTTTTAATTGGTCATTTTTTCTTAGGATACTATTTGTTGGTAAGAATTGTTTTGAATTGGTTTTAGTTAAAAGTATGTGTAAATTTTGTAATTCTTAAGAGATTGTTGAGAACTAATTTTAATGCAATTTTGGTATGGAAAATTTGTTGATATTTATTTTTGGTCTAGGGGATTTTTTTAATTTTTTTTTAGACTGCAGGAATCGGGTAGCACGACCCCCTATAAACTGCAATATGCCTGGTAAACTTTTTAACATGACCAGCAGCATTGGCGCGACATGCCCTCTGGTACCACGAGGGTGGGGGAGACTAGACCTCATGACCAACCTCCTGCAATAGGAAAGATTTAGCCAACCGAGCTAGGGCCCCAACCCCTGGTCTAGGGGATTGGAATAGGAGCAATACATGAGATTTTTTTAGTTGTATTGAGGGGTTGAATTTGCATTATGATATTTTCTAGCTTATTTTAACTACTAAGATTCTTTGGTTACTATAGAAATGGAGAAATGAGGATAATTTTTAGGGAAAGAGAAGATAGCTTGCAGATTCTTCTAGAAGACTCACCTTTCATAATATTTCTAGGTAGGTTACCATGAAACTTGAGATATCTAAATATAAATTATTGGAGCTGATGGATAAAGGGAAATCATGTAGCAAGAGATCAAAAATCAAAATAGCCAAATTCTAGCCTGATTATGCCAAGAGGGTAGATGACAATTTTTTTAGGAAATATATGCAATTCTAAAATACATACAACAATAACTTTTCTTTTGATATATTGATAAAAATTATGAGGCTTAAGAAAAAGGAAATATGTTATGATGGTGTTTTTCTAAAGATCATTAGACATAATGATGACATTTTGGAAATTTCTTTACCAATTCATACTTTTTAAGGAATTGATAGTTATGGTGAAAGTTGTAACAAGAAATGAAATTTTGCTTTGGTATGTTATATACTGGTGTCTTTTTGAGATGCAAGACTAGAAGATGTATAAGTTGATACTTTTGTGGTTTTTAAGATAATACTATGCATATATTTCAACTATTTTGTCCTAGATATATCAATAATAGTATCCTCGAACTTTAATTTCCCCAAGGGGCATCTAAATCATATTGTAACCTACTACTTTATTTTAGTAATTGTAGACATGCAAAATTAACATTCTGCATTTGATCATGTTCATTCATCAACCGAACTAGACGTTGCATTAGGACCATTCATCACTTTCATCAATTCATTAAATAATCTCATTTATCAAATAAACATTATCATTCAACCTTCATCTTGCATCATACATTTAATTAAATAAATCAAAAAGCCATTTAAATCAAATCCTAAATCATTTTCCATCCTTTTATGATTTAAATAAATCAATTATCAAAGTCCAAAAAGTCAAATCAGTTAATCAGCATTAAATCAGCATAATCAGCATTAAATTAATCTAATCCTAATCTAATACTAATCACATCCCACTTGCATTATCTAGACCTAGCCACTTGCACAATAAATCAATTTTATTGATTTATTAAAACAATCATTTTCCCTCAACATGACAAGTCAAACAGGCATTTATTGCTTGTTTTTCCTTGTCCCCCTCTCAGCATTTATGGCAAAATTTGAATTCAAAATTTCCCCCTCTTGGGCACTCTTCCCAAATCTTGCATACACATCAACTAATCACATGATGACAAGTGTCCTTATCTCATTGGCAGAATCTTAATCCCACATTGGTCCCTCTTCAACAATCTTAGCATTTGAAATCTTCAAATAGAGGCTTCAACATTGAGCAAATCCTCCACAATTTCATCCAAAAAGCATATGCAAAGTTACTCTCCTTGAGAACTAATTTTTCTCATCATTTCCATCTTATCATCATCATCTAAGCTATCAATCAAGGATTGGGAAAGGGTCACTAGCACATGTGACACCAATCCAATATGGGATAGATTGGTTTCATGTTTTTCTTTATAGGATTTTATGTATCTTGTTATTAGATAGCATTTTAAAACATGTTAGATATCTCATATGGATGTTGAATGGTGCTTATTGCTTGGAAACTAATCATGTTTGTATATGTTAGTTACTAATGATTTGCAGATTTCGATGTCCACAAAATGGCGCTAGAAGGAGATATGTTTTTTTTTAATGTTTTCAAAAATGAGTTTTTTTGGTCCTCAAATTGATATGCAATGAACGTTTTCCTTGGTTTGTTACTTATGCTCGTCTAATGCTAACTGCAACCTTTTCTAAAGGTGTCCCCTCACTAGCTGATACTCTTTTTTTTCTACTACCAGAAATGCTCTCAAAACAAGGTGCATATTGTATTGTTTTTAGTCTGTAATTTCCATTTGCGCTCCATCATTATCAATAGCCAACATACCGCCATAACATACTTCCATCACTGCATCTTTTTTGATTTCTTTCGCCCTCCCAAATCACACCCTGTGTTCAAAAGGATAGAATGCATGCCCAACAGAAATCTAAAATCAGAACATTAAATGCTACGTAGTTTGTAGACCGGTGGGTTATTGAGTCCAATTAGTACTCTTTGTTTAAATACTCGATATCCATTCTATTCGGTTTGTGTGGAGCAGAGATGGCCGCATATAACTGTTGCATTAAATCACCATGATCGCTATCACTGTCCCATATTGAATGTCATTTGTCCTTGATAATGAATTAGTTGAACTGTGCAGATTGGGTTCGATTTGTTCTTTTGAAAGCAAAGAAACAATACATATAATACTACCGTCTCTATCACTGTTCCCAGGTACCTCGAGCACATCAAGTATACTGGTAAAATTACGCTGAAATGATAAAGATCATCTGGTAGCTTTTAGGAAGCAAGCAGAACTCGCCAAATTGGAAAGTGCATACCAGCATGGAGTAAAGTACACGGGTGAAGGAGAGACAACAGTGCAGAAGAAGAAGCGGCGGAAAATGAGTAAAGTGCACGGGTTATTGGCTTGTAAGGGAAGATGAGAGGGCAGGCCTTAAGGTTGCCAAGCAAGACAAGAAGAAGAATCCCAGAGGCGGCGCTACTTGAAGAAATGCATTTTTATCCCACAAATACTACAGCTAACATTTCTTTAAAGCATTATGTCAAAACAGTTCACATGTCTGATCTTTGCATCACATTATAGCCGCCAATAGCATTTGCTTGAAGGATTCTAAAGTTTTTTCCAATAAATCCATTTTGTGCAATCATTGCATTTCATGAGGCCGCAGTTCTATAAAAGGTTAAGGGAGTCGCTGGTGTTCTTTCTTTGAGCATTTTGTCAAACTGTACGCATGCTTTGTCTATGCATCCACATTTTACATACAAGTCTGCCTGGGCACTTACAACTACAACGTCTGACATCTCTCAAACAATTGTCACACCTTGTCTATGCTGCCGCATTTTTCTGTCAAACAGTTTTCACGCCTTGTCTATGCTTTCACATTTATTAGGAAACAGTTTTCAAACGCCTTGTCTATGCTTCCACTTTTTTTCAGAAAACAATCTGCGCGCCTTTTTTGTGCTTCTAGATTATTTAATTGGCTTTACACCTGCTAATTATATTTGGTTGAAAATTTCTTTATCATATCTCTGCAGGGGCATACCTAGTGTTGTGGTGGACAACAGCTGGAATGAAGTGACTATATTAAATCAGTTGTCAGCAATTTACTATTTTTTTTAATTTTGTTGCTTTTGCAGGAGGATCGATCTTGATTAGAGTGGCTCATTTATGGCTTTTTTCTTTTGCAGGCTAAATCAATCTAAATCAAAGTAAATGCGTCTGAAATGGAATCCATTCCATATCTACTTTGCAATCATTGCAAACCATGAAATCACATCTCTGAAGCATTTTGTTACATAGTTCACGTGTTTGTCTATGCTTTTACCGCTGTTATTTGCTTGTTTGATGCATGGCAGGTGTCGTATATTTTCTACAATCTGCTCATTTATGAGTTGCACATATATTGATGCCTTATTTAAAACAGAGTGGCCCCTTTGTTTCCAACAAACTTGACACATATCAGATTTGAATTTTGAAAAAGTTGTGCATTTTGATCTTTAATAGAAACTACAACTGCTCAAAGAGTTGACTTTTATGACTTAAGGGAGCGTGGGGTACAAACAGATTTTATTGGGGATTGACATGTGTTATAAAGATCATCAATCGAGCATTATTGTGGATTGACATTCCTTTAAGAAGACATCAATACATGATTTCAAGGAAAATAAACTCTTGCATTAAATACAATTATTTTATTTGAAAAATGTATTCATCATGAATTTCATTTCTAATATTTTTCTTTGTGGGGCTTGTAGGTAAAGGGGAAATCAAGCATGGGAATCAAGCGAAAGTAGAAAAACAAGATTGGTGTTGAAGAAAATAAGGCATAGACATTTGAAGATTGACAAAGCATTTTTGAATGCTTCAAACTTTTTGCTTTAGTTTTCTGTTTTCAACCAACTTAATTTTTGGATTATAAAAAGAACAACTCTTGAAAGCTTTCATTTTCACTTCGAAATTGGGCTAAAATTGACCTTAGACACTTACTAGCTTTTTGATTTGGTTTAAAATTGAACAAGGCAAACTTCACACTTGATTTTGGTGCTTAAAATGAAGTCATCATTGCTTTGAGGCTAAAACGAACAAGTGCTTGATTGTGTTATTTTGTCTTTTGAGTGCGTATCCTCTCCCCTTGCGCTTCGTGCGATCTAGGGTGCAAGAGAAACACTCAAAATACATTTTATTGCTTTAAAACACTTCATTTTGGGTTTAAAAATTGAACATCTTGTGCGAGTGTGAGTAGGGACATTTTCGTACATTCTCTTTCTTTGTGCCATCAAAGATCGATCGAGTTACGGATTGTGTCTTTGCTTGCTTTTGTTTATCTTAGAGGGCCTGCCTTGGGGAAAAAGTACTCACCAGCGATGACTCAACCTAACACTCTAAAGCCAAGAGTATTTCCAACCGGATATAAATGAGGGTTTATAAACGCCATATCACGCTGTTGGCTCCGACAAGATGGATCCGAAAGGGGACTCTTGCCGTATGGGTCAATCTCCACGAACGGAAAGTCCTTACTAGAACCTATGTGCTAGAATTTGCCAAAATCCTTAATCTGTTTGTTGGTGCAAGAACGGTCGTTCTGAAGCCGCCCCACAATTTTACGGCTTTTAGTAGAGATGGAAAGCATGCCATGGGAGTTTCATGGGTGTTGATGCTTGGCTGCCCCGTATAAGTGAGTGACGTGGAGGGGAGCCAGTGGGGTCAAGCATCTAACCATCCACTAAAAGTAGGCGTAGCTGGACTTGTCCAAGTGGGGACTCAACAAACATTGTCTATCACATCCATAGGGCTTGTAATTATTCTTTGTTTGAAAACACAGTGTGTATTCGAAAATATTTTGCAAACCAACATTCAACATCATCATCAAGACTTCAAACCCCTTAGTTTGAGCAAATACCTTTGACAAAGCCCAAGAACTATTGCTTACCCTTGGGACTATGTCCTTAGAGGTTCCTAAGTAATTGGGTTTACATCTTAATTTGCTCTTACAGAGGTCAACGTTAGGCAACCTTTGTCTTAATTTCTTGGAACTTCCACATAGCACTTTGTGGGATGAAAAGAAGTTGTGAAATTGGACATTTAGTTTGAAACATAATCAAGTGGTTGTTTTTGGTAAAAGGAATACACTAAGCAAAGATAACGAATTGGACCCCATACATGTGCTTGATATATCTTGGTCATATTGGTCTTTTGATTGCTCTTAGAGAAAAGTGTGTTCTTCAATACCTTGGCCTAGTAAACAAAGTCTCTCTAAGTCTTTTAGGATCAAATCAAACACCTCATCCACTCCAAACATTTATCATCTTCATCCATCCAAACAACTTTAGATCTTTGCAAACATCATCCTAGACTTGGGTACATTTCTAGACCAAATCCAAATCATTTGTTTAGTTAGGTGTGTTTGGATGAATCCTTCCACGCACACTTAGTTAAATTATCACCTTTTTGAACAAGTTCATCCTAAGATAACATCCAACATCTTAGGGTTTACAAGTTCATCATCCACATCAAATAATCAAAATCAAAATCCCTAAGTCTAGCATTGATACAAAGTCCCTAAACGTTCATCATCCATATCATTTACACCTTTCATCCTTCATCTCATCATTGATCCTAGAAAACCTTAGAGGTCAACAAGGTCATAACACAAGAAGAACATGGAATATACACTTGATCCATACATCTTGGGTAATCCAAATCAGTTGAATCTTCAAAGCCTTGCAATGCCTATCAATTATCAAAGTCCATGCATGGGATCATTGCCTTCGACAAATGTTAGTGGTACAACAAGTGTGAGTATGCCCAATCTGAATTTTGGAACACATCTCCCCATGATAGATTTCAATCAAAGTCCAAACTTACAAGTTTATCCTCCAAACAATCAATACATGAGTCTTCAAACGAGCAACATCATTTCACCAAATCCCTACAAACCAAATGTGGATGTACCAAGTGCAACTTTTCGAAACATGAATCCTAACTCGGAAACCTTTGGAAAAATGATTCCCAATACCAAAAATGTTCATCCTATCATGCCAAATCTGAACATCATCCCAAATCAGAACATTATCCAAAGTCAATTTTCCCATAATCCCATTCAAAAACCGCAAGTAGGCATCCTAAATCCGCTTAAACAAGAGCCAAATCAACTATCTCAAGTGAGTCAAGATCAAAATCAAGAACAAATTTGGAGAGATCAAATTGCGGAACTTTCCAAAATAGTTGAGGCATTGCGCCAAGGGAAATCTCCACCACCATTACCTACATCATTCCTTGGTTTAGGGCTTCCCCCTTTACCTAGCACCAATCAATCCACCCAATTCAATCCAACTAACATCAATCAAACCATCACGTAAAATCCTTCGAATATACCATCGACATCGCACCAACAGATGGTATCTAATCAAACAACATTGATCCCAAATCAAAATTTGGTCTCCCAAGGACCTATCACCTCTGTCAATCCAACCATCACTATCCCTTCAATCATTCCAAACACCACTATCACACCCATCACATCTCAACCTCTCACTACCATGATCAATCCAAGCATATCTCAAACACTTGTCACTACATCCAACATGATTTTGAATCCACCACCATCCCCACCACCATCCCCACCACCACCAATTTCCACCACATCAATCCAATACGACGCGACATTACAAGCTGCTTTTCAAAAGGGATACCAACAATATCTAGCCATGCAACAAGAAACACAAGCTCAACAAGTGAAACAATCCTCTCAAGCTACCCAACCAACATGAGCACAAACACAAAAGATGACAACTATTGAAAACAAGGATCAAGATCAATCTATCACTAAGCACATGTTTACTTCATCCAATGATCAAATCGACATATTTCAAGAGTCACTTTTGAATCACGATCAAAATCCACCAACAAAACTTGACAATGAGCCAATTCAAGAAATATCAACATCACTTGACTTTATGGTCGAAGACATTCACAATCTCTCCACCGCAATTGTTGAAAACAATGATCAAAACTTCTCCATCGAGGAGCACATTGAGGATGTATCTACACAATCCGATGATAAACTCACCATACATCAAGAGCCACTTTTTAGTGATCTCTTTCAAGGAGTGTTAGGGTTATTTGATCCTATTGACATAATGCATGATCCATCGACCTATGATCATGTTGAAAATGTCTCTACATCGCCTTATGAGGTAGAGGACATATCTCAAGAATTTACTCCAAAGCATGATCAAAATCTTTCACCAAGGTCTAGCAATGGTGATTTTCAAAACATGTTGATCCCCTTTGACCTCATGGTTATAGATGCTAAAGGAACCTTGAACTTGACCATGCCTAATGTCAACATCCAAAAGTCCTTTATAAGAAATCCATCCTTTGAAGCTGCCCCATGTCAAGAACTTGATCCAAAGCATGTCGAAAACAACTCTGAAATCATTCAAGATCAAGAATTTGTATCTTCGAGCTATTATAATGATCTAATGGACACTCTCCTATCCATACAAGATGTCACAAATGATGATCACACCAGCATAATGCATATTCATTCATCTACCCATGAGATGCTTTCTATGGATGGACACGTAGATGATCTTCATCAAGAACAAGATTGTGTTACACAAAAAGAGCAGATTATTAACTCCTACACTCAAATGGAGTTGTCAACATTAGGATCAAATATGTCCCAAATTCAGATTGAGGACATCATGAATAAAGATATCCATCATCATCCGTTTAAGGAAACAAGTCAAATAGAACATCCAGAGTTAGCAGAGCAGCAAATTGAAATGTCACCTACAACAGTCATTTATCAAAGAATGCATTATACACAAGAGCTCTTGGAGCAAGCGAAATCAAAGCATGAAGGTACTACTACCACCATACTGGGGGCAACTTCGTCTCAAGCAAACGTCAACATAGGGAGCATGAAGAGTCCTTATGATGAAGCTAGTGTCAATACTACAACCAGTCACGTCATGAATCGTCATCCACCCATCACCCCATCCATGAATTGGGACCAACGTCAAAAGAAAGATTTGAATCAAAGTACGAAGAACGTTATCAAAGCAAAAGAAGCTGAGAAGCATAATGCACAAATCAAATACAAATGGATACCAAAGAATACAAAGAAAGATCATCCCTATCAAACTCCATCAGTCAAAGCGTAGGGCAAACTAAAAGAGGGAAAGGTATCCATCAAAGATGTCCCGCTTAAAATCAAAAAGTAAGGCTTTTCAAGCAGCGTGCAAGGGTATCGGCGGTTGGTTGCAATTCGTCAGTCAATCATTAATCCATCTGTCTAATATATCTCCGCATGATATCCAATTCTCCTTATTGACCATGTATTGGCAACAACCCTTATCCATAAGATTCGAGGAAGGCAATCTATGCGATATGCGGTACAGGGTTAGCCTGAGTGATGTCAGCCAGAGCTAGATCAAAGAATCCCAAAGAAGCGCATTCTAGGGTACATGTATCTTAGCAAAGTAGCTCCTTCGGCTTGGTCTCGATGGCATCATGACGGGGGAGCATCACGTCATCACCACCGGTGGTTCAACATGAATCTTTGAGAAAATACAAAAAATCCAAAAATATGAAAATCCAAAAATCGGAAAAAGGATTGAAAGCAGTAAGGAATAAAAATTGTCCTCTAGTAGAAAACCACTATGGTGGCGGCTTTGGAGCAGACCATGATGAAAACGTAAGCGGGCATCATGTGTAGAATCGAGCATCTACATCGCCGGTTAGGATGAAAGCATCTCATCCATCCATAATAAATCTGAGCATTCCATCCATACATCCATAATAAATCCCATCCATCCATGAATGATGAATCCATCCATTTTCATCCATCTGCATCCATCATGTTAGTTATCTTGATCTTGATACAATTTTGGGGCACGCTTTATGCTTGCTTATGGTAAAACATCTTGACATGGGCCATTTTCATTGATCCTATCCTATGCAACATTATCTGAGCTATGAAGCATTATCCAAATGAGCTTTCTTGATGCAAACACACCTTATCTTATCGCAAGATAATCCTCGGCATCCTTTGCATACTTATCTTATCCAGCCATCCATACACTTATCCGAGCATCCACCCATGGCATTCCATACATTGCTAGACATTGGGGGCAGATATATCCATCTTGCTTCGGGAGTAAATCTTGGTCTATGTCCTC
>VDFB02000015.1:518211023-518307385 GCA_007258455.2 Sequoia sempervirens
TTAAATGCGTTTGATAGCTGTTCTTTGTTTTGAATGCAAATTTGATATTGCGTGCAGTTCAAACATAAACATCATTTTTCCCATTAGTATTTTCACATCTTTCTGACAAAGAAGCATTATAGAGTCTTTTGCAATCAATAGAAATGTCAAATCCTTGACAGGCAGAATCGGCCTCACACTTAGTCTTCATGCGTGGTTGGTAAAAATAATGAATGCATCAGCTTGAAATCACTGGCTTTTCTTTTTGCAGATACCAATTAAAATGCGTGTCTTCTTAGGTCATGTTTTGATATGCTGTATTTTGGTACACAACAATACACTGGTCGCTATGCAAAGCCATTGCAGAGGGTTGAGTCCGACATGGAACTAACAGGTTCAGATATATAAAAAATCACCAAGAGCGCCTTCATATAGAAACGTCGCCAAAATCACCAGCATTGCTTAAGTGGAACTCATATTTCCATCAACCTTCCCACCATCTTCTTCCATTTCTTGCTGATGAGATTGCGAGGTACTCCTTTGATGTGCTTCCAGAAAGCAAGTCTTCCAACCTGTGTGAGAAGCTCGGCTGCAACATTATCAGCTTGTAATGGAATGCGGTAAAAATGCACAGTTTCAGGAACACTTATTGGCAGAGCTCTGATAGTTTCTTTGAAGCTTTCAAGACGCTGGTCATTTATGAGTCCCATCTGTATCATTCATGAGACAGGGATTAAAAAATAAACTCGATCTTTGAAACTTTCAAGGCGCGAAACCATTACAAAATTATCAGGGTTGTTTTCACGTGAGCTGAGCTTGTCAAATAACCTTAAATATGCTTGATGTAATAGATACAATAATATAAAGGCACGAAATCATATTTGAGGTTGGATTGTTTATTAAATGCTTGGATATGAAATAATATCTGCTGCAGGTTTTTTTTCAATACACCATATACTGCAGGCACAATCATGATGACACTGAGGGTTAAACTTGAGTCTGGCAATCTTCGAAGTTGTGGCTACGCGAGGGATTGACTATTGATTAAATGCAATTGGGAGAGGTAGACAGGCACACTTCCCATTGTCAAGTTATTGCAGTAATGATGGTCGATGATCTCACGAATTTGACAATAGGGTGCATGATTTGGAGTTGTCATCATTGAATGCCATAAACAGATTTGGAACCATCATCATCATTTCAAGTCAAAGCCTAGATTTTGATATTTTTGTCTTCAGCTATGTGTGCAAACATCCAAAGGACAGAAGTCATAAGTGGTCTTTTTATTTTAAGCGTTCTTTATTGTTGATTTTTTTTAGTTTAACAGGTTGATGTATAAGAAATTTGGTGGATTATCTCATTTCTAATAATTTTTGTACTATTTGTAGGGAGGTGGATATCAAATTCAAACATTGGAATCAAGTGAAAGCAAAGCGAGATTGGTGTCAAATAAATTTGAGCATTCAAATTTGAAACTCATAAGCATTTTTTAATGCTTAAGGGCTTACATTTCATGCTTTAATTTTCAATTTTAAGCCAACTAGGTCATTGTTTTTTTCTTTCAAAGTTGGGCTAAAATTGAACCTTACAAACTTACTAGCTTTTTGATTTGGGCTAAAATTGAACAAGGCAAACTTCACACTTGATTTGGTGCTTAAAACGAACTCACAATTGCTTCTGGAAAGGTTATAAACAAACAAGTGTTTGAGTTGTGTGATTTTGTCTTTTGAGTACGTATCCTCTCCCCTTGCGCTTTGTGCGATCTAGGGTGCAAGAGAAACACTTAAAATACATTTTATTGCTTTGAAACACTTCAATTTGGGCTTAAAAAATTGAACATCTTGTGCGAGTGTGAGTAGGGGCATTTTCGCGTACATTCTCTTTCTTTGTGCCATCAAAGATCGATCGAGTTACTGGATTGTGTCTTTGCTTGCTTTTGTTTATCTTTGTGCCCTTTGGGAAAAAAGTACTCACCTAAGCTTATTTACTCAACCTAAGAATACCCCTAAAGCCAAGAGTATTTCCACTGGATATAAATGAGGATTTTGGTTAAACGCCATAATCACGTTGGCTCCGGCTAAGATGGATCCGAAGGGGACTTTGCCATTGGTCAACTCCACGAATCCGAAGTCCTTACTAGAACCTATGTGTTGTAATTCTGCTAAAAATCCTTAATCGCTTGTTGGTGCAAGAACGGTCGCTCCGGCTTCCCACAATTCCACGCTTTTAGTAGAGATGGAAAGCATGCCATGGAGTTTCTGCAAGGTGCCGATAAGCTATCGCCTGCATAAGGAGTGCCGTGGGAGGGGAGCCGCTAACAAGCATCTAACCATCCGCTAAAAGTAGGCGAATGGATCTTGTCCAAGTGGGGGACTCCAACAACCATTAATCCATATGGCTTGTAATTATTCTTTGTTTGAAAACACAGTGTGTATTCAAAAACATTTTGTAAACGAACACTTAAACATGATCATGCAAATTTCAAACTCCTTTTGATAGAGCAAATACCTTTTGACAAATTTAAGTGTTGTTGCTTTCCCTTGGGATTATGTCCTTAGAGGTTTCTCATCACTTGAATTTATATCGCCATTTGCTCTAACTAGGGTTAACCTAGGAAATCCCTTTTCGCTTCACTTTCTTGGAACTCCCACACACAACACTTTGTGGGAAGAAAAGGAATTCTTGACATTGGACATCTTAGTTTGAAACCTTAATCAAAGAGTGTGTTTATGGTAAAAAGAATACACTAAGCAAAGATAACAAATTGGACCCCACACATGTGCTTGATATCTCTTGGTCATATTGGTCTTTTGATTGCTCTTAGAGAAAAGTGTGTTCTTCAATACCTTGGCCTAGTAAACAAAGTCTCTCTAAGTCTCTTAGGATCAAAAATCAAACACTTCATCCACCTCAAACATTTATCAACATCATCCCACCAAACAACTTTAAGAGCTTTGAAAACATCATTACCTAGACTTGGGTACATTTCCAAACCAAATCAAAATCATTTGTTTAGTTAGGTGTGTTTGGATGAATCCTTCCACGCACACTTAGTGAAATTATCACCTCTTTGAACAAGTTCATCCTAAGATAACATCCAACATTTTAGGGTTTACAAGTTCATGATCCACATCAAACAATCAAAATCAAAATCCCTAAGTCTAGCATTGATTCAAAGTTCCTAAACGTTCATCACTCATATCATCCACCTTTCATCCTCCATCTTGCCATTGGTCCTAAGAACCTTAGAAGTCACTTTCATAACAAGGTCAAAACACAAGAAGAACATGGAATATAAACTTGATCCATACATCTTGGGTAATCCAAATCAGTTGAATCTTCAAAGCCTTGCAATGCCTATCAATTATCAAAGTCCATGCATAGGATCATTTCCTTCGACAAATGTCAATGGTACAACAAGTGTGGGTATGCCCAATCTGAATTTTGGAACACATCTCCCCATGATAGATTTCAATCAAAGTCCAAACTTACAAGTCTATCCTCCAAACAATCCATACATGAGTCTTCAAACGAGCAACATCATTCCACCAAATCCCTACAAACCAAATGTGGATGTACCAAATCCATTTTTTCGAAACATGAATCCTAACTCGGAAACCTTTGGAAAAATGATTCCCAATACCAACATTGTTCATCCTATCATGCCAAATCATAACATTATCCAAAGTCAATTTTCCCATAATCCCATTCAAAAATCGCAAGCATGCATGCCAAAACTACTTGAACACAAGCCAAATCAACTATCTCAAGTGAGTCAAAATCAAAATCAAGAACAAATTTGGCGAGATCAAATTGCAGAACTTTCCAAAATAGTTGAGGCATTGCGCCAGGGGCAATCTCCACCACCATTACCCACATCATTCCTTGGTTTAGGGCTTCCCCCTTTACCTAACACCAATCAATCCACCCAAATCAATCCACTTAATGTCAATCAAACCATCACGTCAAATCCTTCGAGTATACCATCGACATCACACCAATGGATGGTATCTAATCAAACAACATTGATCCCAAATCAAAATACGGTCTCCCAAGGACCTATCACCTCGGTCAATCCAACCATCACTATCCCTTCAATCATTCCAAACGCCACTATCACACCCATCACATCTCAACCTCTCATTACCATGATCACTCCGAGCGTATCTCAAATACTTGTCACTACATCCAACGTGATTTTGAATCCACCACCACCCCCACCACTACCAATTTCCACCACATCAAGCAAATACGACGCGCCATTACAAGCTGCTTTTCAAAAGGGATTCCAACAATATCTAGCCATGCAACAAGCAACACAAGCTCAAAGTGTGAAACAATCCTCTCAAGTTTCCCAAGCCTCTCAAGCTACCCAACCAACACAAGTACAAACACAAAAAATGACAACTATTGAAAACAAGGATCAAGATCAATCCATCATCGAAAGCACATGTTTTCATTTCATCCAATGATCAAATCGACATATGTCAAGAGTCACTTTGAATCCTACCATCAAAAATCCACCAACAAAACTCGATGTCAGAGCCAATCTCAAGAAATATCAACATCACTTGATGCTATGGTCGAAGACATTCACAATCTCTCCATCGCAATTGTCGAAAACAATGATCAAAACCTCTCCATCGAGGAGCACATTGAATATATATCTACACAATCCGATGATCAACTCACCATACATCAAGAGCCACTTTTTAGTGATCTCTTTCAAGGAGTGTTAGGACTATTTCATCCAATTGACATAATGCATGATCCGTTGACCAATGATCATATTGAAAATGTCTCTACATCGTCTTATGAGTTAGAGGACATATCTCAAGAAGTTATCCCAAAGCAAGATCAAAATATTTCACTAAAGTTTGAAGCAATGGTCCTTTCAAAACATGTTGATCCCCTTTGACCTCATGGTTATAGATGCTAAAGGAACCTTGAACTTGACCATGCCTAATGTCAACATCCAAAAGTCCTTTATAAGAAATCCATCCTTTGAAGCTGCCCCATGTCAAGAACTTGATCCAAAGCATGTCGAAAACAACTCTGAAATCATTCAAGATCAAGAATTTGTATCTTCGAGCTATTATAATGATCTAATGGACACTCTCCTATCCATACAAGATGTCACAAATGATGATCACACCAGCATAATGCATATTCATTCATCTACCCATGAGATGCTTTCTATGGATGGACACGTAGATGATCTTCATCAAGAACAAGATTGTGTTACACAAAAAGAGCAGATTATTAACTCCTACACTCAAATGGAGTTGTCAACATTAGGATCAAATATGTCCCAAATTCAGATTGAGGACATCATGAATAAAGATATCCATCATCATCCGTTTAAGGAAACAAGTCAAATAGAACATCCAGAGTTAGCAGAGCAGCAAATTGAAATGTCACCTACAACAGTCATTTATCAAAGAATGCATTATACACAAGAGCTCTTGGAGCAAGCGAAATCAAAGCATGAAGGTACTACTACCACCATACTGGGGGCAACTTCGTCTCAAGCAAACGTCAACATAGGGAGCATGAAGAGTCCTTATGATGAAGCTAGTGTCAATACTACAACCAGTCACGTCATGAATCGTCATCCACCCATCACCCCATCCATGAATTGGGACCAACGTCAAAAGAAAGATTGAATCAAAGTACGAAGAACGTTATCAAAGCAAAAGAAGCTGAGAAGCATAATGCACAAATCAAATACAAATGGATACCAAAGAATACAAAGAAAGATCATCCCTATCAAACTCCATCAGTCAAAGCGTGGGGCAAACTAAAGAAGGAATTATCCATCAAAGATGTCCATAAAATCAAAGTAGGCTTTTCAAAGCAGCATTACAAAGTGTATCAGCGGTTGGTCGAATTCCATGCACACTTCCATATCCACCCATCATTGCTCATCTTCCCAAGTTTGGAAGTAAAAGGTTCCCAAAGCGTCCAGCCAATCATCTCTTATCCTAAATGCC
The DNA here is from genome assembly GCA_007258455.2 of Sequoia sempervirens. NCBI lineage: Eukaryota > Viridiplantae > Streptophyta > Pinopsida > Cupressales > Cupressaceae > Sequoia > Sequoia sempervirens. Next base: position 518,216,996 of record VDFB02000015.1, read on the forward strand.
TCCCATCCACACCTCCGCGCGCGATATCAACAATTCTCATATTGACCATGTAACAACCGAAAGCCATCATAAGGATTGAGAGAAGGCAATCTATCGCGATATGCGCATACAGAGGCAGGAGTTAACCACGGTATCGGCCAAAGTAGATCAAAGAATCCCAGCTTCATTTAAGTGCATGTATCTTAGCAAAAGTAGCTCAACCAGGCCGAGGATATCGATGGCACATCATGGCGGGGGCATCGTCATCACCACGGTGGACCAGCATGAATCTTTCAGAAAAATACAAAAATCAAAAATATGAAAATCCAAAAAAATCAGAAAAAGGATTGAAAACAGTAAAGATAAAAATTGTCCTCTAGTGAAAACCACTATGGTGGCGCTTTGGGCAAGACCATGATGAAAACCTGGCAAACAGGCATCATGTGTAGAATCGAGCATCTACATGCGCCAGTTCAGATGAAAGCATCTCATCCCATCCATAATAAATCGAGCATTCCATCCATCGCATCCATAATAAATCCATCCATCCATGAACCATTGATCTAATCCATTTTCATCCATCTGCATCCATCATGTTAGTTATCTTGATCTTGATACAATTTTAGGGCACGCTTTATGCTTGCTTATGGTAAACATCTTGATATGGGTCATTTTCATTAAATCCTATCCTATGCAGCATATCTGAGCCATGAAGCATTATCCAAAGGAGCTTTCTTGATGCAAACACCTTATCTTATCGCAAGATAATCCTCGGCATCCTTTGCGTACTTACCTTATCCATCCATCCATACACTTATCCGAGCATCCACCCATGGCATTCCATACATTGCTAGACATTGGGGGCAGATATGTACATCTTGCTTCGAGAATAAATCTTGGTCTATGTCCTCCAACTTATGTGGCGATCCGCACATTGGCAAACGTGAAATCAAATTGGTCAAGCATCTGCAATCCAAAATCCGAAGCACTAGCCCATGGCACATTTTGATGAGAAGACATTCCTTATCAGTCTTCATCTTTCATCAAACATCAATCGATATCAGTTGCATCTAGGCTGCACGTCAAACGTCACATCAAATCATCCAAACATCTTTTGTTCGAAACCAAGCTTCATCAAACATGATCAATCAAATCTAATCAAAAAAATCATCATCTCAAGATATCCTTGTGTTGCTTAACACTATCCTTGCATTGTTGTGTATCCTCAACAATGTTATCATTGTCCATCCCATCAACATCCCAATCCTTGTGTTGCTTAACACTATCCTTGCATTGTTGTGCATCCTCAACAATGTTATCATCGATCCTGATCAATCCAATCCTTGCATTGTTGTGTATCCTCAACAATGTTATCATCATCATCAATCCATCGATCCGATCAATCAATCTTAGCTTGGTCTTCAACAAAAATCATAAACAAAGCACTGATATCATTACACATCCATATCCAAATCATCAAAATCATGTGAAAAATCCAAAAACATCCAAAACATATCAAAAATCCAAAAAACACTCAAAAAGCAGAAAACATCAAAAACATTGGAATCCGAACTACATCGTCTCTGAGCTTAAACGTAGGCAAGGCTCATCTTTGATCAGCCCCCGAGACATCAAAATCCAAAAACATTCGAAAAACATCAAAATCCAAAAACATTCAAAAAATCAAAAATCAAAACATCGCAAAATCCAAAATACCAAAAACAGCCTCAAAACATTACAAAAACGTCAAAAACATCCAAATATTTGAAAAATCCACCCGTCCCGTTTCGCTTTCACCCGCAATAATCGATCATCCATAATAAACTGATCACCATCTTCATCCTTTGGCAGCGCAAACAGAAACAAGCGCAACAGTCAGCAAAAGCAAACTTCAATCGTAAAACCAAAATCGAAGCAACAAATCTTTAAAACAAAATCAAACACTTGATCAGTCGTAAACATGTCAGTCAACTTTATATCATTAGCCTATCAATCAACTTATCAAACCATCATCATCCTGTACAATGCATGTCCTAGGATATATCGTTCCGACAATGGGCATCATTTATGGATATCACCTTGGATTCTTATCCTATCAAAACAAATCCCTTTGGCTAGAGGTATGAAGAACATTGGCTTGTTTACGTACTTGATCTTTTTCTTTGATTTATCTTATTAGCTCATTCCAAGGACCTCTCGATGATATTATCGAGCGAAGGATTTAGAGATAGGAATAGAGACGCGATCATTATCTTTTGTCTGGCATTGCTTGTTGGATGCTCTCTTATATAATATAACTTAGCAAATACTTGCTGTGCAGAGTCTGCAGCCTAGTAAGGTTTCGTATGTCAAGTGTGAACAAGAATACTCCTATCTGCTTGTTGAGTCAAAGTCAATCACACTAAGTACAACGCCATCCTGGTCCTTCATACCTTGATGCATCGTACTTAGGCGTGTTATCAAAAATAAAGTAAGTGACCCTTTGAAAATCCCAATCCTTGATAAGCAAATCATCCATCTATCATCATCATTTCTCGTCATCATCATCTTCTATCATCATCATCTTCTCTAATAAAGTCTCGACCAATCATGGACTTGTTGGATCCTCTTGTCATCATCTCATTTCCACGCTAACATCATGCATCCGTCATGCATCCATCAGGCATCCATCCTGCATCTATAAACTATCAGCATACCACATATCATTCATATCATACATAATAGGAAACATTGATCATTTCACATGCATTGCATTTGCATCATCATCATAATATAGATCTGTTAGTCTAAGCATCTGCATAAATCATCCATTGCATAATCATGGCATATCACATCATCCATCTCATATCATATCATCATTTAAGTTGTTTAGGATAATATAGATTTGTTATTCTAAGCATCTTAAAATCATCTCATTTGCATTGTCATCCATAATCACCCATTTTGAACCTCTTTATCGCGAGATCGACCCTCAAATCGAATCTTTTCGCTCGATCTCTCGAGGGGGCAATGTACCAGTGTACTTCTTTCCGCTGGGGCATCTAAAAAATCATGAAATTTTTAAATTTCGATTGCGGCAAGTTATTCTTTGAACCAACGCAACAAGTACATTGCTTCAAAGAGGGGAAAAATGTAGACATGCAAAATTAACATTCTGCATTTGATCATGTTCATTCATCAACCGAACTAGACGTTGCATTAGGACCATTCATCACTTTCATCAATTCATTAAATAATCTCATTTATCAAATAAACATTATCATTCAACCTTCATCTTGCATCATACATTTAATTAAATAAATCAAAAAGCCATTTAAATCAAATCCTAAATCATTTTCCATCCTTTTATGATTTAAATAAATCAATTATCAAAGTCCAAAAAGTCAAATCAGTTAATCAGCATTAAATCAGCATAATCAGCATTAAATTAATCTAATCCTAATCTAATACTAATCACATCCCACTTGCATTATCTAGACCTAGCCACTTGCACAATAAATCAATTTTATTGATTTATTAAAACAATCATTTTCCCTCAACATGACAAGTCAAACATGGCATTTATTGCTGTTTTTCCTTGTCCCCCTCTCAGCATTAATGGCAAAATTTGAATTCAAATTTTCCCCCTCTTGGGCACTCTTCCCAAATCTTGCATACACATCAACTAATCACATGATGACAAGTGTCCTTATCTCATTGGCAGAATCTTAATCCCACATTGGTCCCTCTTCAACAATCTTAGCATTTGAAATCTTCAAATAGAGGCTTCAACATTGAGCAAATCCTCCACAATTTCATCCAAAAAAGCATATGCAAAGTTACTCTCCTTGAGAACTAATTTTGCTCATCATTTCCATCTTATCATCATCATCTAAGCTATCAATCAAGGATTGGGAAAGGGTCACTAGCACATGTGACACCAATCCAATATGGGATAGATTGGTTTCATGTTTTTCTTTATAGGATTTTATGTATCTTGTTATTAGATAGCATTTTAAAACATGTTAGATATCTCATATGGATGTTGAATGGTGCTTATTGCGTGGAAACTAATCATGTTTGTATATGTTAGTTACTAACGATTTGCAGATTTCGATGTCCACAGTAATAGATAATCAATTCAAAAAAATCTAATTTATTTTATGAAAAGATTTAACTTCCCACATATGAATCACCTACATTTTGACTCCCTATAGTTTAGAGACTCTCATTTTTTAAAAATAGATAATGTAGAGAGAATTTGAATTTCATATTCATGTTGTAAAGAGATATACTTGAATTCTTTAGGAAGAAAGAGGAAGAGTACATATGTAAAGTTCTTATATCTATAATTTATAGGCAATCATGTATATTTTCATATTAATGATGCTTTGTGGGGCTCTAAATACCTTATGATTTTTCCACCACAAATCCATGTTTTTGTATATACATTCTAATTGTGTTCTAATTGCTCATTCATATTTAAGTTTAAATATTATATAAAAATTATAATTTACACAATTAAAGATTGTAAATTCTATCATGGTATCAGCACCACCTTTAGACAAAGTGAATTTTTAGATTATAGAAAAAATAAAATTGTAATCCCAATGAAATTATCTATACATAATTATTTATATATATATCATATAAATATGACCATATGTCATATATACATATATCTCTTCATATATAATATTTTTAATCACTTGCAATTTTTACAATACATGACATTATCATCTTGGCATGTTTAGAGCTAACCCCACCTCTGGTTAACCTATGCTAGCTAATCTTTTTTAATGGTTTTTCTTTTATTATTTTTTAACTTAATTTTTTCCTTCTCTCCAATATTTTCCTATTAGATATACTTTCAAGTACCATCTTTTTTTAGACCATAAATAGTAATATAATGTTTCTTTGCTTCCAAGCTTTAAAACCATGCACAAATGAGGAATCAAAATCTCTTTGACACTTATATTAATAAAGTACCCTCTTTGGAGGTCCCTTCATTATCAACATAGAAGGATTTTTGAATAAGGATTTGGTGCCTATTTTATATTTTTATGTATAGTTGCTCAAAGGTTTGTAAGGATTTTTAAAATAGGCAGTAAGACATTTGAATGTAAAAAATATGTTTTATTTCATAACGTTTAGAGCTGCGATTTGGGCACAAGCCATAGAGGTTATGACCCACCAAGAGATTTGGGACTCCTAATGGGTGCAACCATGGCTCTAATTATGAATGTCCAAGCTATAACCCGTAATGGTTGTCGACTTGTTAAAGAGTACTTTACTTTTAAAAAAGTAAAAAATTATTTCAAACAACATAAAAATATATATGAAATGATGGGATCCAATGTTGTATAGGGTGTGACTCCTTCTAAAGCTTGTGGCCACATAAAAGGGGCCTTGATCTCATCATTAATTTTTTTTTACATGTTTATAATTGGTCATCACTTCTTGATGCCATTAACGTTTTTATTATGTTAAGACTTGTATGGATGCTACCATTTTATTACCTAAACACAATTAGCAAATAAAAATATTGACTAGGACTCAATTGTATGCTATGATTTAAGATTTTTTTTGCCCTTTTTAAAATAAAAATCTTAAAGTTTCTCCACATTTTCAAAATACAAAATGTTCATTAAATTCAATCCAAGAACTCAAAGTACATATAGCAAAATACAAACTTTCCTCCATAAAAATAAATTATAAAACTCTAAGAGAAAGAATATGATTTAAAATACAAAAACTTCTTTTTCACAAAATAATTCTAAATCTTATTTAAAAATTATCAACATAGAAGGATTTTTGAATAAGGATTTGGTGCCTATTTTATATTTTTATGTATAGTTGCTCAAAGGTTTGTAAGGATTTTTAAAATAGGCAGTAAGACATTTGAATGTAAAAAATATGTTTTATTTCATAACGTTTAGAGCTGCGATTTGGGCACAAGCCATAGAGGTTATGACCCACCAAGAGATTTGGGACTCCTAATGGGTGCAACCATGGCTCTAATTATGAATGTCCAAGCTATAACCCGTAATGGTTGTCGACTTGTTAAAGAGTACTTTACTTTTAAAAAAGTAAAAAATTATTTCAAACAACATAAAAATATATATGAAATGATGGGATCCAATGTTGTATAGGGTGTGACTCCTTCTAAAGCTTGTGGCCACATAAAAGGGGCCTTGATCTCATCATTAATTTTTTTTTACATGTTTATAATTGGTCATCACTTCTTGATGCCATTAACGTTTTTATTATGTTAAGACTTGTATGGATGCTACCATTTTATTACCTAAACACAATTAGCAAATAAAAATATTGACTAGGACTCAATTGTATGCTATGATTTAAGATTTTTTTTTTTGCCCTTTTAAAATAAAAATCTTAAAGTTTCTCACATTTTCAAATACAAAATGTTCATTAAATTCAATCCAAGAACTCAAAGTACATATAGCAAAATACAAACTTTCACTCCATAAAAAAATAAATTATAAAACTCTAAGAAAGAATATGATTTAAAAATACAAACTTCTTTTTCACAAAATAATTCTAAATCTTATTTAAAAATTATCAACATAGAAGGATTTTTGAATAAGGATTTGGTGCCTATTTTATATTTTTATGTATAGTTGCTCAAAGGTTTGTAAGGATTTTTAAAATAGGCAGTAAGACATTTGAATGTAAAAAATATGTTTTATTTCATAACGTTTAGAGCTGCGATTTGGGCACAAGCCATAGAGGTTATGACCCACCAAGAGATTTGGGACTCCTAATGGGTGCAACCATGGCTCTAATTATGAATGTCCAAGCTATAACCCGTAATGGTTGTCGACTTGTTAAAGAGTACTTTACTTTTAAAAAAGTAAAAAATTATTTCAAACAACATAAAAATATATATGAAATGATGGGATCCAATGTTGTATAGGGTGTGACTCCTTCTAAAGCTTGTGGCCACATAAAAGGGGCCTTGATCTCATCATTAATTTTTTTTTACATGTTTATAATTGGTCATCACTTCTTGATGCCATTAACGTTTTTATTATGTTAAGACTTGTATGGATGCTACCATTTTATTACCTAAACACAATTAGCAAATAAAAATATTGACTAGGACTCAATTGTATGCTATGATTTAAGATTTTTTTTTTTTGCCCTTTTAAAATAAAAATCTTAAAGTTTCTCACATTTTCAAATACAAAATGTTCATTAAATTCAATCCAAGAACTCAAAGTACATATAGCAAAATACAAACTTTCACTCCATAAAAAAATAAATTATAAAACTCTAAGAAAGAATATGATTTAAAAATACAAACTTCTTTTCACAAAAATAATTCTAAATCTTATTTAAAAATTATCTAGCATAGAAGGATTTTTAGAATAAGGATTTGAATGCCTATTATTTTATATTTTTATGTATAGTTGCTCAAAGGTTTATCAGGATTTACTAAAATAGGCAGTAAGACATTTGAATGTAAAAAATATGTTTTATTTCATAACGTTTAGAGCTGCGATTTGGGCACAAGCCATAGAGGTTATGACCCACCAAGAGATTTGGGACTCCTAATGGGTGCAACCATGGCTCTAATTATGAATGTCCAAGCTATAACCCGTAATGGTTGTCGACTTGTTAAAGAGTACTTTACTTTTAAAAAAGTAAAAAATTATTTCAAACAACATAAAAATATATATGAAATGATGGGATCCAATGTTGTATAGGGTGTGACTCCTTCTAAAGCTTGTGGCCACATAAAAGGGGCCTTGATCTCATCATTAATTTTTTTTTACATGTTTATAATTGGTCATCACTTCTTGATGCCATTAACGTTTTTATTATGTTAAGACTTGTATGGATGCTACCATTTTATTACCTAAACACAATTAGCAAATAAAAATATTGACTAGGACTCAATTGTATGCTATGATTTAAGATTTTTTTTTTTGCCCTTTTAAAATAAAAATCTTAAAGTTTCTCACATTTTCAAATACAAAATGTTCATTAAATTCAATCCAAGAACTCAAAGTACATATAGCAAAATACAAACTTTCACTCCATAAAAAAATAAATTATAAAACTCTAAGAAAGAATATGATTTAAAAATACAAACTTCTTTTTCACAAAATAATTCTAAATCTTATTTAAAAATTATCAACATAGAAGGATTTTTGAATAAGGATTTGGTGCCTATTTTATATTTTTATGTATAGTTGCTCAAAGGTTTGTAAGGATTTTTAAAATAGGCAGTAAGACATTTGAATGTAAAAAATATGTTTTATTTCATAACGTTTAGAGCTGCGATTTGGGCACAAGCCATAGAGGTTATGACCCACCAAGAGATTTGGGACTCCTAATGGGTGCAACCATGGCTCTAATTATGAATGTCCAAGCTATAACCCGTAATGGTTGTCGACTTGTTAAAGAGTACTTTACTTTTAAAAAAGTAAAAAATTATTTCAAACAACATAAAAATATATATGAAATGATGGGATCCAATGTTGTATAGGGTGTGACTCCTTCTAAAGCTTGTGGCCACATAAAAGGGGCCTTGATCTCATCATTAATTTTTTTTTACATGTTTATAATTGGTCATCACTTCTTGATGCCATTAACGTTTTTATTATGTTAAGACTTGTATGGATGCTACCATTTTATTACCTAAACACAATTAGCAAATAAAAATATTGACTAGGACTCAATTGTATGCTATGATTTAAGATTTTTTTTTTTGCCCTTTTAAAATAAAAATCTTAAAGTTTCTCACATTTTCAAATACAAAATGTTCATTAAATTCAATCCAAGAACTCAAAGTACATATAGCAAAATACAAACTTTCACTCCATAAAAAAATAAATTATAAAACTCTAAGAAAGAATATGATTTAAAAATACAAACTTCTTTTTCACAAAATAATTCTAAATCTTATTTAAAAATTATTTTCTTTCTTGGTTGTTCAAGCTATCACATTGTATAAAAGTAATGTTCCTCCTTAATTCATTGATATAATAAAGTCTTGAAATATGTTCAGAATCTTGACCATTAAAAAATAAATAATCTATATTAGAAAATTGACTATTTAGCATCCATTTGCATATTTTATTTATGTATTCAAAACTGAATAATAAAAGCACTCTGAATGCAGAAGGAAAAAAATGATTTTGCTGGTGTCCATTCTGGAAAACTATAATGGAGAGCAGAAAGGGCCCATTCACATGATCATAATTTTACTTTTAGTCCCTTCAATCTTTTCCAAGATATTGTAGACAGATAGAACGATATGCCTTCTTGTTGTTTCTACCATTTTTTATTCACCAAATATAAGTAAAGGAGAGAAAACATATTGATAATGGCGCAAACGAATAGAAGACAACAGGAAGAAACAACACGGAAGGCGTGATAGCTGAAGATTCCATTCAAAAATGGATTTGTCTGGTGTCCACTTTGGAAAATTCATTTTTTAATTAGTCTCTTCAATCTTTTCCAAGCTGGTTCTTCACGTTACTCGACAAATTGCACATTTCTTACTCTATACGCACTAATTCTTCTTTATACTTGACCGCTTCTCTTCACTTGACTAATGAAGGACAGATGAACAAAAAATGATAGAAAGAGTAAACACATTTCTTAGAATGGTACCCTTTTATATTCTCCAATTATAATAAGACATGTTGATAATGGCGCAAACGAATAGGAAACAATGATAGAAGACAATGCGAAGAAAAGACAACACGGAAGGCGTGATAGGGAGATTCCGTTCAAGTATGGAGGACCCCACACAACGGAATCGGAATCTGAAATGGACGATCTGATTTGTTTTTTGAAAGCAATGGTTTTGAATTGGAGAGAAGGATGCAGATCATAGAATTAGTTTCAACCATCATTTTGTATTTTTAATTTTAAAATGATTTAAGAATTTAAAAATAGGTGTTTTATTTTAAAAACAAAAAAACAGAAAAAAAATGATAAGATTGAAATGAAAAATAGAAATATATTTTATTAATATTTCAATTCTAATAAATCTAAAATTAGTTTTACTTTTTTATTTAATTATTTATTCATTTAATAAGTTTTTTTATTTAATGACATCAATGACAACAATGTACCAACAATCTCCCTCACTGTCATTGATGACAAAACCAAATGCCCAAATTGCTATGTACCAATTGAATATACCATGAGTGCACATGCATAACAACTTCCCTTTTGACACATCTTTCTCCCCCTTGCTCAACTCCATGAGCATTTGCACAATTCTCTCCACCTTTGACATCAATGGCAAAGAGCAGCAACAAGGTGTACACATTTACTCACCCTGAAAGTATTATCCCCCTTTGACAAGCAATTCAAAGAGAAAGAAAAGTTTCATAAACTTACAACCATCAAGTCATTAGAAATTTGTAAAAATAGGTTTAGCTGACTTGATCTATCCTTTTATCTCCAGGGATGAATGAGATACCAATGAAGCTCCCCCTGGACTCATGCCTTATCACTAGAGTTTAGTGATATGATGTGGGAGAAATTACTCCCAATTTTTGCCTTAGATATTCATATTGATCATTAGGAAGAGGCTTTGTGAATATGTCAGCAACTTGTTCTTTCGTGGGAACATATTCCATGCTGACTTCTTTGTCTACAACCTTCTCGCGAATGAAATGATACTTGATTGATTTGTTCTTTTTCCTAGAGTGAATCACAAGATTCTTTGAGATGTTTATTACACTTGAATTATCACAAAGAATAGAGATAGGGTTATTGTACTCAACCTTAATGTCCTAAAGTCTGTTTCATCCATAATACTTGAGTACAATATGTTGTTGTTGCCACTACATACTCTACTTTTGTTGTGGGTAGAGTACCTAGTTCTTACTTTTTGCTCATCCAAGAAACAAGTCTCTTTCCCAAAAAGAATGTTCCACCACTTGTGCTTCTTCTATCATTTGCACTACTAGCCCAATCAACATCTGTGTATGTTGTTAGAGTGAAATCCATGCCCTTGGGATACCATAGTCCATAGTCAATAGTGCTTTTAATGTATCTAAAAATTATCTTCACTGCATTGACATGAGACTATTTTGGAGCAACATGAAATATTGCCACCATACATACTGCTTGCATAATATCTAGCCTTGATGTAGTTAGGTACAAAAAGCTTCCAAACATTGACCTATACATTGTCTAATTTGCATCTAGTGATTCATTTGATTTTCTCAACTTACAACCAATTATCATTGGGGTACTATTTGGTCTATTGTATTCCATGCCAAATTTCTTAAGCATTTCCTTAGTATACTTGGTTTGAGATATAAATATCCCATCATTAGTTTGAACAATTTGTAAGCCAAGGAAAAATGACAACTCTCCTAACATTCACTAATAGAATTTGGAAAATAAATGACTATATGACTAAAACTTTTAGTCATGACAATTAAAAATGATTAAATTCTAGTCATTTTTTGCAACACAGCTATAAATGACTAAATAAATGACTAATTTGATCATTGTAAGTGACTAATTTGATCGTAGGGTGGAAAATAATAAAAAAGAAAGTGAAAGACTAAGTTTTTTTTGGGCGCTAAACAATGAAAAAGATAATTCTAACTAAGTCTTTTTTCGGGCGCCAAACAATGAAAAAGAGAATTTTCATTCCTTGTGTCTATTGAGCCACGTAACAAGAGGAAGTTTAGGGATTTTTTAGTTTGTTGGTTGGAAGAAGTCCAAATATTTTTTGAGGGCATGGCATAGAACCAGTAGTTGGTTGCACCAACATCTATCCATGTTGGTGAGAAGATCTGGGATAAAGGCATGTTGAGTTTGATCTGAAGAAACATTTCTTTGTTGGCTTTGAATTCATCCACACTGCAGAGATTCACAAGGGTTTGAAGACCTATTGCATGCACAAGGAGATTGTCCAAGGTTTTGAGGAAAGATCATGCCCACGTTGAGTAATATTCAAGATTTTCCTGGAAGCCTTCATCCTCACATCTTGCCAGGTATACTCTATGTCATTAGGGTTTTTAGTTTTGTTTGAAGTTTTGAGGAAGACCTTGCTTGTCTCCTCATGAAGGTTTTATCCCTGTCATAAGTCCAAACTAGGAGTTCAAAGCTCTTATTAGGAAAACAACCACCTTCATAGGTGATACTTTCATATCACAATGCAGATCTTTTGAGAAGATCACATGCCATGATATGTTTAAGACATGACAATAGTCTCATTGTTGACTTGTGTCAATGGGTTTTACTAGTTATCAGGAGTTTTTTGGTTATGAATGGAAATATGTATGTCTTTGTAAGGAAAATAATGATTAATAAATGAAAATTACTATCTTGATATCACCAATGTTGACCACCATTAAAACTCAGCCATGACCTATGGGTGAGAACCACTTCTTTGGCCAATAGGTTTTTGTCCTTGGCCATTTACAAACTAGTAGGGGTTTTTTCCTCTAGTTACTAACAATCTACAGGGTTTTATCCTCAAATCTATTCATTTCAAAACAAATGCTCAAGATAAATCTCATTAGGGTTTGATGTGGGTGTTCAAAAGTAATCTACCATTGCATGTTTTCTTTATCTAAATTATCATGACTATAGCTTCTCTTTCTTTTTATCCATCCTTTTCTACCTAAATAAACAAGTGTTTTAGATCTCCCTTATCAGCCATTGTCATGTGGCTATAATTTTCCCATGAATCCTTCATGTTTGATCTTTCATGACTATCATTCATATCTGAAGATGGTAGTTTAAAAATCTTCAAGATAATTGTGCTCTGTCCTTTCATGTCTTATAAATATTGATAACCATGACTATCTTATTTCAATGAGGTCAATCTCAATGCAGTTACTTGATATCCACTTATGCTAGCTTCAACTATTACTAAGGTCATATTTACTATCATGTATAAGCTAATTATCCTCATAAAATTTTGTCACTATCCATTGGTTATAGTAACTTGCGCCTACTTCTTGATTTTCCCTTAGCTTCATGGTGCTTGTCCTATTTATTATAGTCATAGAGAGTATCTTTTGCAGATGGATTGCCCTTATATCCATTGACAATGACTATCATCTTTTATGTCTTATAACCATCTTTTATTATCTGCAATATGCCTTTTTATAAATGTTTATACACAAATCATTTCCCTTTGTTAATAGGTCTACCACTATTGAATGTTGAAGGAGACCTTCATGGTGAAAGCCTTTGCCATTTGTAACATGATTGTATTTAATAGAGCACTATCCTCTTCAAAACTATGCTTTCATGTCTTCATGAACCTCTCATAATCAAAGGTATAGTTAAGAGTTTTCCATGTAGCTTGCACTTGACACTGTCATGGTGATGAATCATATGTAAACTTCTTGTCCTCATTCATTATTGGACTCATTCTAAGTATTCATTGTCTTTTGGCATAAAAAAAAATTATCATTTCAATATGATCACTTCCCTTGCACAATCCTATTAAGTAACATTCATAAGGTTTAGAAAATCTTGATCACTCTCTAGAATAGCCCATTAAACATGGGTTGTAATTCAATGCACTACATAATTGATATAAAACAACCACTCTACATACCAACTAGAGTTATAGGCTCTTTATTGCAGCAAGAGTTAATCGCTCTTGGATCATGCTATCATTACATTGTAACCTATTAAACTTAAGTAAACCTGAATGGACCCAATGATGATTATGTACCCAATGATGATTGACACCTAATTGTGATGACAGTGATTAATTTGTACATGAATTGTGCTCATATGAGTGCCTATATTTCTATCATAACATAGCCACATTAAACTTGGGTCACACATGAATGCATCTTGTATTTGTTATAGCACAACTGTGTCACATGACTAATAGAGTTATGGATCACATAATTATAGTCACAAGAACTTGTTCCTCAGTTGTGCTCTTATGGTGATTCAATTACCATTACAACATAACCCTCTGGACTTATACTTCCCAAATCCTTACATTGCTTATTTTCTCTTTATGGATGACAATTCAATGGCAGGGATTTGTATGCAGGTCATGCTCATATAAGTGCCTTCATCACCATTACACAATAGTACATTGGAATTTCCTTTCTTGAATCTTTACTTCATTTTTATTGTTAGGGTTTCTTAGCGATTATTCCATTTCCACATGGCATATTGTTAAAAGAAACCAAGCAAAAAATCATTATGTTTTTAGTTAACACTTGCTAACATACTTTTGGAATAAATGTTTGACTGCATTACTTCGAGTGTGAGGAATTTTGTTTTCTGCTTATAATACTTTCATTGAGAGTTGTAGTAGAAAGCTTCTTATGTTGAAACCCATCCTATAAACTTTCTTTAAGCTACATTTAGGAGGCTTCATGGATTTTTTGTGATTTATACAGCTTTTGTTTTGATAGTAAATGACATTGGATTCTTTCTGAAACTGAAATGATTTACTAATTATGGTTTTATGATGATTAAATGTTTTATTTAGAAGGGGTTAATATGTGGCATTTTTATGTGCAGGAAGAATAGATTGTGATGCAAAATTTCGGTATGGATGGTTCAAGAAAAATTGGATTGCTATCAGTGACATAACCGGGTTGGAGAGTACCTTGAACTTGTCTAAAACACTTCTGGGTGTTTTCGCTTGGAACTAGAACCTGAGTATAGGAATACAAATGTCAGTGGACAAAGAAAATCATAAATTTGTTGGTCCAATTTCAGATCCAATTTGAGGTCGTGAATATTGGATAGAGAAAGTTTGTACATTCTAAAGATAAAATCATAAATCTGTTGGTCCAATTTCTCATCCAATTTGAGGTCGTGAATATCAAACAAAGAAAGTTCCTACATTCTAAAGATAAAATAATAAATCTACTAGTCCAATTGGAGATCCAATTTGAGTTTGTGAAGCTCCGACAGAGAAAGTTCCTGCATTCTAAAGATAAAATCATAAATTTGCTTGGTCCAATTTGAGGTCCAATTGTAAGGATTTTTCTTTTTAATTATACTTTCTGACATTTGGCTTGATACAAATTGTTACTTTACAATTATGGTATTGTTTTTCTTCTAATGTTTTCAACCTTCATTTCAGGGAAGAGCTTCGAAGATGGTTCCTTTAGATGGAGACTACACTTTTTCGCTATAGGTTCCATCTAGAAACACTAGAAGCTTTGGTACTATCATACTCAAAGCATATTTTATGTTGATATGGATATGTTCTAACCTATAGTTAATTGTTGTAGCATAACCGATAGGCTAAATAGTTGTTCATATACCATTGTTTCTAATTCAAAATTGCTATACCTTATTCTAGGAGAAAATCACAGGGGAGTCTATACATAAGACACCATTGTTTCAAATTCAAATTTTTTGGTTCTTTCACAATTGTTTACTTCATTTATTTGATCTAAGACAACCTATTGTATAGAAGATGAAATCCTTTATTTCGAGAAGACTATTTAGAATCTTCCCATCATAACAATGAACAAAAGCATCAGTCATTGACCTGAACTTTGCAAGAGTTTCATCAAATTCTACTTTTCCACTCCCTTTTCCATTTTGAAATTTATTCCCAATTTCATTCATGTAGAACTTCCTTACCCTGTAGATCCTGCTATTAGCCATAACTTTACCAGGTTTTGAGGATAGCTTCCAATTTTTACCCAAGCAACAATTGACAAAAATTGGCCTTACTAGATACAATGTGTTGAAAATCTCTTTGAAGTTATTCTAGAAAAGAGTTCTTGGGAGTATAATGTGTAGTTTTGAATTAATCTTTTTGTATGAGTTCCATATCTTTGATAAGCTATTTCAAGCTTTATGACCTTCATCAAGAATGAGCAAACTTGGGCTCTCTAAAAGCAGTTTTCCTATATGCTTAGCCTCTTCAGGAAGGCTCACATATAAATTTTACAATTATTTAAATATATTTATATATTGCAACTAAATATTTATACAACTCAAATTTAACAATTTACAATTTACAATTAGAGTAAATATTATTTATTTAAATTTCAAGGGTTACTATTAACCCTAAAACTATAAGTAACTCTAATATAAACCAACTATATTTACATTAATCCCTAAATGCTAATTTTAACCTTAAAAGATAATTTTTAACCCCTAAAAACTTAAATTTTAGGATCTAAGATAGGTACAGTTGATTTATAGCTTTGGTGACCTTAAAATTGTAAACCAATTGTATTTACCCTCATCCCTACCTTAACCCCCATTTTTTAACCCTAATCCTTTAAGACCTAAATTCTAACCCACAAATGTAGAAGAAAACTCAAAAAGAAGTAAAAAAGAATTACTTAAAAACACTTGCCTAACTAAAAAAATAATAAATTAGAGTCATGGAGGGAGGAGACAAACTATGGATAGTGTATTACGACTAAAATGCAAATGCCCAATCATGACTAAGTTTTATTCTCCATTGATTGTAAAAACAATGAGAAAATGCCCAAAGACATTGTCACAACTACACAAGTTTGAGAGAATATTTTCTTAATATATGTGATAAATTTTGGTTTCACATATTTTTCTTCAATTTAGATATTGTTCCTTTTTTTTATTAAAGAATGATATATACATGTTGAGTTAGAACTAATTTTTTATCTTGTCGAAGTCTTAGAGTAATTTTTTTCATCTTTTGGATAACTTAACGATTGTCCATAGGTTTCTCCACCTTTAATTTATCATTTAATATTATTTTTTTTAAAAATCATATTAAAAAAAATATAATTTTTTATATATCTTGTTAAGATAAGCCTAACAGATAGTACCCACACTTTGTAATGATAATCATCACTAGAACAATCAAAATATGAAAATTACCTACTTGTCTATTATTCTTTGCAATAATCACTAAAGTAATCTTTATAACAAAAATAAATAAAATTGTAGTATATTTAGGAATCTTACCTAGAGAATTTAATTTGTATGAAATCATGATTAATTTTTTTCTCATAAAGGCCCAAATATTTTTTTTCTTCAATCAAATTTGTAATAATTCTTCCAACATAATTTATTTTCAATTCTTGCAGTTAAGGTTAGCATAGCCTATAAAATAATATTTATATTTATTCTATTAATTAAAAATATATCAAAATGGTTAAAATAGGCCATAGGGTATATGTAAAGCAATACAACATTTAATCTTATTAATTAAATAATCAGCCACCTATGCCTAGATATATGCCATATTATATAAATATATGGCTTAATCTTATATCAAATAGGAGTCTTATTAATGCCATTGGGTCCACTTATAAAGAAGAATAGACTACCAATAAACATTATGGCATAATAGTGTTCCCTAATAAAAAGCATAGTATATTACAAGGTCAATTTGTTCAAAAAGTGAGTAAAACCATCCACTCATTAAGTTCATCCTTAATGAAATTCCTCTTTTTTTTAAACAACTCTTCTTTAAAATATTCGCATGATATGGCTAAAGTCGTTAAGCAAGTAAGATGAAGTTCATAAAGCTTAACAAGATAAGACACTATGGGCTCAATATCAATTTTTACTCTTGCTCTACACTTTGGTTTAACACATGTATGAAACCAATCTATAGATAAATAAGTTCCAATCCTAGTTGTAAATTTCCTCAATAAAAATTATATCAAACATGCCAAGATGATCTATAATTGGGACTTCTTGGGGAACCATTGTGTGGAAATCAATGAAGAATCGAAGGAAAGTTTCTAATGATGCCTATGGTTTTACCTTGAGTCTTATAAGTGCGTCTCCTTTATCTAAGGCTCTAATTGGATACCTATGGCCTTCGCTACCTCTTTAGACATCATTACACCAGTAGCTCCAAAATCAATCATACAATTACATATGAAGTTGTTAGATTTAAATGAAACATAAATTGAAAGACATTTGACTTTCGTATAGGAAATATGCAATTCTACAACACCTTGTCTTAACTTTCTAATGCAGTCGAGAAAGAGGAACCTTATCAGGCTATCCAATCTCATAGCCAAACCACTTTAAATTCAAACTCACAAAATATTGTTACCAAATAATACAAATCTGCACAATTTAAATCAACTACAATTTTATTAATTTTTGGCTTTTGATTACAATTATAGGAAGAATAAATTACAATTTTCAATCATACGTTTGTATTTCCAGCTACATTAGAATCCCAATGCTCCTACACACTAAAATATGAATTGTTTTTCCTCTAATTCCAACACCCCCATTCAGGCACTTAGAACAACAAATTAATTTTGATTTTTCTCATTTCTACACCCCTGTCACTGCCAAGAAGTGAATTTTGAAATTGGTTTGAATTTTAATTTTAATCTTCTCCCAGCAACATCTACGCTTCTCCTCTCTAATGTCTTTTTATTTTCCTCAGAATATCAAAGAGAATTTCATGTAGAATTTTATTTATTTTCTTTATCCATTTGGTTTTTATTCTCCTCTTTTAAATCATATACCCCCTTGCCTAACAATTTTGGAATAAAATATTTATAATATACAAAAAATAGACAATTCAACTCCCCATCACACAGAATTGAATAATACATGGGAGATAATAAGAAGATAAAATTCCTTTGCTCCACCTGGCAATTCACTCAACATTTTATCAATTTGTGACAATAATTTCATTAAAACTTTATCATGCCTGCAACACCAAAATTTCACCTTACACCAAATAAAATAATTAACCAAAACCAAAATTGGGATAAAATATTTTTTTGGGTTGATGTGGATTTCCTGTGGACCCGGCTCCTGCATTAGACACACCGGGTAAGAAGTTTGTGAGCATAGCTCACAAAAATGGAGCTAACTAGTAAAACTACCCTTTCAAGTTCCAAGCAACTTGCAACATGCTCCCAAGCTGAAACTAGTGCCTTGCAATGTTTCTTCCTTCTTTTCTTCCAACACTTGGTTGGAACATGTGCCATGTTCCTCTACCAAATCTTCCCTTCATTGCCATTTTCTTATACAAAATTTATTCCACCAAGAGCTGACTTCTCTCTCCAAATATACCTTCCTCTCATCCCCCCTATTGTGGAATTCAACCCACCAAAAACCGTCCACCTCCACCAAATTCCATGTTCATCCTCCTCCTTTATGGGAATTAACCAACCATAATCCACCCTCCTCCACCAAAAACATTCGTCTTCTTCAACCTTTCTTCTTGCTATACCAACGTAATGGCTTCTTTTAGGCTACATCTCAACCCTTAACACTTCCATGCTTTCCTCCTCTACTCTCTTTAATTCAATTTTATGCAAAACATCATACACTTCACAATTACAAAATGTTGATAAATAAAAATTTACCTCATCTTTGACTGTTGTTGTAATTTTTTCTCTTTCTCCTCTAGCTGTAACTCTTTTGTTTTCATCATTCTCCACCTTCTTCATCTTTGTGTCCTCTAAAGGACTCACCATTGTTGCAACTTGTTTCTCTCCTTTAAATTTTATAACTTTATCTTGCCTCTCTACCACTGTTGCAAATTTTATTTTTCTTTCTTTTTCCATGCCTTCAATTTGGCATGCTCTTCCCACTTCATTCACCTCTTTGTCACTTCTTTGTACAAAATTCTCCTCAAGCCTCACTATTGCAACCTGTACCATGCTTTCATCTTCTACACTTATGTGGGTTGCTCCCACATGTTCACCTCTCCATGAAACTTTAAGAAAAGAGCATACAATGTTGTCCCATTTTTTGCTTATGCTCAAAGGCATCCAATCTTGCCTGGATTTTCACTATCTCTTCATAAACAAACTCCATAAACTTGCTTTCTCGTTGTTCTACAAACAAAATTATCATGAGTCTCTTCATGACCCATCTTGTCCTCTTATTTGAAGACATCTCACTAACTCTTGCAATCTGTAACTTCTACAACTTGCACACACACAATTTATAGAGCCAACACTCTCTACAATTATAGTACTCCCTGCAACAAAATTCACACTCACCCTATCCTCTACCCAGTTGAGATTCTGGAAGATGCTCCTCTCAAGACTTCCTCTACCCACTTTCCTTCAGGTGAGGAAGTTTATGCACCTTCTACTCAGCTTTATCTCTGCTGGAGGATAACAACACACTTTACTTCTTGTAATTACAAAAATCACAACAAATTCCTCTCCATACTTCTCTGAGCGAGCTACCTGCTCTGATACCAAATAATGCAGTCGAGAAAGAGGAACCTTATCAAGCTACCCAATCTCGCAACCAAACCACTTCAAATTCAAACTCACAAAATATTATTACCAAATAATACAAATCTACACAATTTAAATCAACTACAATTTTATTAATTTTTGACTTCTTATTACAATTAGAGGCAGAATAGATTACAATTTTAAATCATCTTTTTGTATTTCCAACTACATTGGAATCCCAATGCTCCTACACACTAAAATCTAAATTGTTTTCCTCTAATTCCAACACCCCATTCAGTGACTTACAATAGCAAATTAATTTTGATTTTTCTCATTTCCGCACCCCTGTCACTGTGAGCTACAAGTGAATTTTGAAATTGGTTTGAATTTTAATTTTAATCTTCTCCCAACAACCTCTACTCTTCCCCTCTCCAATGTCTTTTTATTTTCCCCAGAATGTCAAGAGAATTTCATGTAGAATTTTATTTCTTTTCTTTATCCATTTGATTTTTATTCTCCTCTTTTAAATCATATGCTCCCTTGTCTAGCAATTTTGGAATAAAAGATTTATAATATACAAAAAATAGACAATTCAACTCCCCGGCACATGGAATTGAATAATACATGGGAGATAATAAGAAGATAAAATTCCTCTGCTTCGCCTGGCAATTCACTCAACATTTTATCAATTTGTGACAATAATTTCATTAAAACTTTATCATGCCTGCAAACACCAAAATTTCATCTTACACCAAATAAAATAATTAACTAAAATCAAAATTGATATAAAATATGTTTTTGGGTTGATGCCGATAGCTTGTGGACCCGGCTCTTGCATCACTTTCTTCCACTTGTTGTGATGGACTACTATGTTTTCTAATGAAAAAAATCATTATACATTATCATGCCTTCTTGTATTGAATCAACCTAACCTAGAATCATAAGTAAAACCCACATGGCTAGGTTAGCAAGGGTTCTCTTCATGACTTCTACTATGCTAAAAGACTAAAGGTTGTGGGGCTTTAATTATTAGGATATTTTAAGGAGCTCTATTATAGTTTTTTTCCATCATAAGGACATTAATTCTTATGTTTCCTAAGTGGAAAAGATGATTTCCTCATTGCATCTAAGTTCACTTTGTTAATAGGAGGAAAAATTCCTTGCATGATCCTAAGAAACTTCATAGCAAGTTGTCTTGAAATATGTATCAATCATTTTTTCTTCTCTTTCTTGTGAATCAACAACCTTCTTTTTTAATTCTTGTTAAATAAGTTTTTGACCAACTTAATTCATCAAAATATAACTCTTGAGGTTCATTTAAATTTATTTTGGTCATTAAAACTTGTTATAAGTAAACTCGACAATTATTTGAATCATGAGCTCAAATATAAGCAAGGGCTTCAAAATCTTGAACTTGTACAAAAGAATTATGTAACTATGGGATGGCTAGAAATACTTTAGAAATATTAATATTGGCTATTGGGGGTGGGGGCCTTAAAGTCACGAGAAAGTAAGGTTTCACTAAAGAAGTTATCCTATAGGATTATATATTTTATTTTCATGCCCGAGTCGGCTCTAAATTATACAACATTGACTTTGTTGGTTATCGCTATATAAGGGCTTCTTATAGTTTGTTACATTGTGCCTTTTCAATGTTTCAAGTTCACTATAAATTATCCTCATAAGGTTTTTAATTTATTTTAGATTAATATTGTGAGAGGGTTGTTGCTAAGCATAAGGCAGTTAAGATGAAACATGTTGCTAGTAATCATACTCTAAAAAGTGGATTTCAAATGTGATGTTAGTAAAGAATAGTGAACTAATAATATTTTGTGTGGGTTAGGGGTACATGGGAACTGAGGTGGGAAATCTTTTGAGGAAACGGGAATATTATTGACATTGGTGCAACTCTTCATTACTAGTTTAAGCATTTTTCAAAGTAAATGGCTACATCCTATATATCAACAAGAATCGTTCCTTCCATGGGGATGGTGATGAATATTTTAGGGTGAAGGATCTTAGGAGAATACGAATGCCATTCTTTGAAGGGGGGCTAACATTTTTTCATATTCTTTCCCATGTTTTCTTAATTCAATATTAAAATTTGATATAAGTTTTATGGATTATTTTTGAAGGATATTATTTGTTCAATCAAGGAAAAATTGTCTCATTTTTCCTTGAACTAATTGTCTAATAAAATCCTCAAGGAAAACTATTTTTTTATTGACTCAAGAGGTAAATTCCTAAACCAATCTAGAGCCTTAACTCTAAAGGATAAGTAGCCTCAAGGCCACATTTCTTTAGTTATACGATTTAATGAACATAGTTTGGCTTCATCTTGGATATGGTCAGTGGGACTAGAAAAATATTTCCCATTATAGAGAAACAATGCTTGAAGTGTAGCCATGGGAATATAGCTCTATTGTGTGAGATTTAGTGGACTCCCCTAACCATAAGCAACTAAAATGCTTGAAGCTTTGATGGACTATATTATTTTACAATTATTAAATAGCGAGGAAAGTTCCTTAATTTCCTTGAGGAAATATGGGGCTTACATAGGAGGGAGCTAAAGCTCTCTAAGGTTAGGCAGTTCTTGATGGAGTCAAAAGTGGCTAAAAAATTAGTAAATTATTTCTAGCCTTTTCTTTGATAACTCTCTAAATAAATCAAACCTATATTCATTTCACATAACCAATCATTAACTAGAAATACTTAGTGAATACAAATATATCAACCAAGTGAATGAGAACATGGCTCATTTTAAAACAAATTACTTGAGGATCTTGTTACACAAATTTTTAGGTCCCTTAGTACTAAAAGAGTATGAGCTTAGCTATAAAGCAGCTATTTAGTACATGGGATATGATTCATCTCTTCATCTTTCAATAAAATTTTACATATTATAATAAAGGTATGGGGACTTTGTTTCTTTAAGAAGACCATGACATTGGGCATGCCATTAATATTGTTGAATTTTTTCTTTAATTACTTTTTTTTGTGCCTCACAACTAGTTCCAACAATACATGAAGCTTCAAATGATGAGATTATGAAGCAACCTCTAGATTTAGGTCAAATTTTTTTATCTAGACATTGAATTTATAAAATTATGAAGGTCAAAGAATAAGATGAAAAAAGGAAAATATGTTGTATCAAATGCCAAGATAGATTTGATGTAATGGATTACTTATAAATATAAAAATTAAAATTTGTATCAGCCATGATCAAGTAAGCAATCTCCCTACATGTGTTTTCAATCTCGACAACCATCAATAGAAATGATCAAGTGTCATTGGAGGAATCTCCCTACTTCAATTATCAATCTTAGCAACCATGTTTGTGGGCTTGTCTAGCCATGGTTGTTTATATAGAGTATTCTTGTAACAACCCACTTTCCCCAACTTATTGATAATGTACTAATTTTTTTACAAACATTATTTGAAAACCCACCACCAAGTGTAGTTGATCATTACATGGAATGGACAGGAGAAACACGAGGTTCAATTTTTTACTTGATGTAGAAGTAGTTATGAGGTATGTTTCTATATTTCACCATATGTATATATATAATTTTATGTTGCTAGACCAAGGATTTGTTGAGTGTTGAGACCTTTCAAAAAGATGTTGACATAAGCCATGCTTGTTTACCTTGTGGATTTAAAAGAGACACTTAAATGTCAGTACACTCAAAAATCAAACCAATTCTTGATGAAGTCAAAAGGGGCTCAAAAATTAATAAATTTCTTCTAGCCTTTTCTTTGACAACTCCATATATAAATCAAACCTATATTCATTTCACATGATCAATCATTAACTAGAAATATGTAGTGAATCCTAATAGATTCACCAAATGAACTAGGGCATTACTCCTTTTAAGAAAAATTACTTGAGGATCATAATACACAAAGTTTTTGGTCCCTAATACTAAAAAGAATATAAGTTTAGCTATAAAGAAACTACTTGGTACATGGGATATAATTCATCTTTTCATCTTTCAAGAAAATTTTACATAATATAATAAAGATATTGAAAGTTTTTTCTTTTACAAAGACCATCTCACTGGGCATGTCATTCTTATTGTTGAATTTTCTTTGAATTTTTTTTTTTTTTTGCCCCACAACTAGTTCCAACAATACGTAAAGTTTTGAATGATGAGATTCTTAAGAAATCTCTAGATTTAGGTGGACTTCCCTTACCTAGACATTGAATTTATCAAATTATGAAGGTTAAAGAGTAAGATGCAAAAAATAAAATAGGCATATCAAATGTCAAGATAGATTTGATATAATGAATTTCTTACTTATAAATATAAAAATTAAAATCAGCACCAACCACAATCAAGTAAGCAATCTATCATGCCCACATTTTAATGTGGATCTAACACAAACATCACCAAATTATTATTATTATTATTTTTAAACATAGGCTTTCAACTTCATGCACTCCTGACAAGCCACCATTGTGTGACACACCTACAAGGTCTAGCATTATTGACAAGATTATATTGATTCACACCATGCATGGTTTAACTAGTTGTAGATTTATATTGTATGACTCCCTTAGTCATTTTTTTATTTGATAGTCAATTTTAAACTCTTACATTTGTCCTAAGTAAATAACGTTATTAATAGGATCTTGCCGAATAATTATCACTTAACTTAAATCTTTGTACTTGATTTTTTTTAAGGTACCATTGTTATCTAAACTTGATCAACCTGCTTCAAGTGTAGAATAGTTGACCCTAGTTAGTTTATTTGAAATGTATGGGTATTAAGGTTATAGTCTTGATGACAATAACACCTTTCAATTACACCCAAAAATATATTGATGGCATTGTTAATTTCATATGTTTTTCTCTTCCCATGACCTCTCAGTCTAAATGAGTTAATTATTCATTATTCAATATTATGTTTGATAAAGTGATGTACTCTTCACAATTTTACCAATTTATTTATAAAATGTTCATTTTAATTGTGTGATATTAAAAGGGTTTAAATTTAGTTCACCCTTATGAAGGTATCTTTCCTCTATTAAAATAATTAATCTACCTAGTAGATGTATTTTTATTTGCAAGGTTAGCCCCTTTAGATTTAATTTCAATAATATTTAATTCATTTTCATTTAATTAAATAATTAATTTTTTTCTAAGGTCTATCACCTCCATAGACCCTTAGCTTTATCCAATTTCAAATGAATTAATTTATCTCATTAAATCCCACTTATGCTAATTGTAAATTTCAAGGTTATCAAAGCTTCCCATTTGACCTTCAATTTAAATCCTCTTTTAAAACCTCTATTTATAAATTTATTACTTATATCAATTTATTATTATGAATAATTTTAATGAAGTGTTTGATGTTTACTTGGCCATAACGATTGCTTATTTAAATTGGTAACCCCTCTCAAGTGGGACATATTTAATCAAGATGAAATATTTTGACAAAACCCTTTTTAAATAATTGCTAGACAATATTTCTAACAATAATTTATTCGACATTTAAACCTTTCATTATAGTTTATGTACTTAAGTTTTATTATTTAGATAAAATAATTTTTAAAATAATTTACTCATTATAATTTGACTAAAAGTTAACCTATGCATCAAATTCAAGTTATTTAAGTTTCATTAAAATGAATTTAAAACATCTCTCCCTTTTCTTTTTCCTTTAATATGATTTTTAAACACCTCTTTGTTTCTTTTTCCTTTAATATGATTTTTAAATAACTCTCCCTTTTCTTTTTCCTTTAATATGATTTTTAAACAACTCTCCCTTTTATTTTTCCTTTAATATGATTTTTAATTTTCATTTGAAATTTTAAAGGCCAAAATAAGTTTATCAAATTGTAGATGTTCAATTAATTATTTAAGTTGCAATTTATTGAAGGCTCATAGTCCCCACTATGAATAAACGTTCATTAATTTAGTTAAACAAGATTTAAAATTAAGCAAAAAAACTAAATGGTTGAGCATTCAATCTCATCCATTAAATCCTCACCTTTGGATCTTAGGGTTAGAAGAGAAAGCCCTAATTCATAGAGATGTCTTATTAAAAGTCTCTCTTTCTTATTTATTCAATTTTCCATTTGCTTGCTACTCCATCCCCTCTTTGTTGTTGGGTATCCATGGCTTCCATTTACCGGCTATATTCAAATGCTCCTCTCCATTTTTTTCCATTTTGTATTTTTCAATTCTATTATGCATTTACAATATATATTTTTTAAACAAAAGTGGATGAGCCACTATATTTTATTATTTATATTTATTATGTACATATCTCGGATTCAAAAGACATACCAGTAGGAAACAATCTAAAAGAAAACCTCTAGTTATATCCCAAAAAAGTTACATAATTTGAGTACAAAACCCAGATAATAACGTCACTACCTTTCCTTACATTACATTCCATCATCTATGCTTTGATACAACTACATCACATATTAGCTTTGATTTTTTGATACTGCAATATTACATAGTTGCAAAATTAACATCCCCCTATGTCTTGTTTCTAGACCCATACATGAGGATTCCTTTAGCATTTCCTATATCCTTCTTTTTAAAATTACCAAAAATCCTTTAGATTTTGCTTGTATTCACATTAATTCTAGAAAAAACATTTTTTTAGCCACCATCTACATCCTTAGCCATATAATAGTTTGGCCAAAATTGAAACAAAATTTTAACTAGGTATCAAATTTTTAACTTATTCCTCTATCTGCATATTCTCCACAAAATTCTCCCCTTGCTCACCATGTTCCTCATCCATATTCTACAAATTTAGAACAACATTCATATCCAGAACCTCAAGTACAACTCGATTCTGAACCAAATTATGAAAACTCCTCTGAATGGTCGATTGTGCACTGAATCATTGGCATTGTAAAACTGGAGGAGTTGCATGAATACAATTATGATAAAGTAGAAAAGATACATAATGATACTTTCTCTAAAACACTCAAAAATTTATGTCCCCACATGGATATAATATCTTGCCAAAGCCCTGTTAAGATGACCTAGGTCTGAGAGCTCCAAAGAATTCTTGAATGCATCATAGACATTAACAAATTCCCTATTGTGAGGCAAGAAATGTGGCAGAAATATTCCACCCACATAACCCTCCCCTATACCAAAAACATACTTCTGAGTGCACTCCACAAGAGCATCATTTTGCAGGAATATATCATTAACCATTTTTTCTGCAATTACAATCATAGAGTCTAGGCACTACAACATATCCAAAAGGTTAGATATAAAAATTGACAAAATATTTGATGGGTCAAGCAACCTCCTTGATTTTGGGTGAAGCACTTCCATCCCAATAACACATTTGAGATACCTATAATCACAGGGACAACTGAGCTTAAAAACAGTTTGCAGATGAAACTCTTCCATTCTTCCTATAAATGGAATCTCCCATCTTTGCACTGGAAACCACACAATAATCCTTCAGACGGTAACCCATCACTACTACACATACATTTTTTTTGCAGATTAACCTTCAGAAGATAGTTATGCGCTACTAATTTCCAACATAAACTTACTTGGACAAATAAATGGAGGATTTTAGAGAGTACATAACTATCATGATGGCATCGAGTTTAGTCAATACATAACTAAACTTTACCAATAGAAAAAAGACATTTAGCACATGCTTGGTATATTTCCCACACCTTCAGAGTATATGGATCATTTAACATTAAGATGTTAAACATACTGAAAGGGATAAACCATTTTAAGAAATAATGGGATGAAAACACTTGTTACCCTATCGCAAGATTTAGTGTTCTCTGAAAGGACGGATATTTATATTCATGCTTACCATAAGTGAAATATGGTAATTCCAAATTCCACTGTAATGTATGCATAAATACAAACAAGCTTACCCATATTAATGAATTATTACACCAACTACCAACATCATAAAATGCTGAGATCATCTTAAGATATGAATGTGCTTGTATTTGAATTCAATTCATGTGAACTAATATCACTATATTTGGTGTACCCCCAAAACTGCATAAGAAATTAACTTTTAGAATTATGTTATATGTTTGAAATGACAAAGGGGCCATGTCAATTGTACTTGAACCACATTCTTCTGAAAAGAATCAAATTTGCACATATGAATAGTACAATTCATATACAAACTTTAAATGGTGACAAAATTTGCTCGCTTTGCTTGCATCACTTTGATACCCTTTGATGATATCATCAAATGCATTAATTTCTCTCTCATATAACCAGCCAAGAAGCTCCCACATACGTAAATGGAAATTACACATGTGCTATTAGATCCTTTATTGAGCTTAATTAATTTTTCCATTGCAATGATCTAAAAAGGATTGGCACTTGTAATTTCCAATTACCCATGCATTGGCAAGTAACACATGTGTAATTTCCAATTACATATGCATAAATTGATCACCAACTATTTAATTTTTTATGGATCTAATATGAAACTAACATGTCTGTAACTACCAGTTACATATATGATGCCGACTTATTTCATTTCTTCATGAGAGTTAGTCACATATATCTAAATTTTTATTTCTAAAATACAACAAACCCTATCTAACCTTCACATATGTTAGACAAGATTGATATAGTTTAGAAGTGTCCATCCTTAATCAGATTTGCAATCTTAAAAATTAAAAATTCACAAACATTGTACCATGCCAAACTTACCATATATTTGAGCCATGCCTAACAAAGTCTTTCTTCCTTTGATAATAAAGTTTCTAAAAGATAATGCATCTTACCCAATGAAACCACATGAGTAACTTCGTTATCTACTTGATCACACCCAATATTTTCCAAAATTTCTACAACCATATTTCCCTCTCTGTATGTGTACAAAATTTCATAATTTCCTATCTTGTCAAGTAATGAACAAATCTACTTAACAATATATCCTAGCTTCCAATTCTAAAGCTTGCAATCTCGACATGCATTAATTAAGATCATTGAGTCACCTTCTAATTGAATCATAGGTAACTTGAAGCTAAATACTAACTTCAAACCAAACAAAAGAGCTTGAGCCTCCACAACATTATTAGTTCCTGGTAGCAATTTGTAAGATTTTTCACATAACACTAAGCCTTTATGGTCACGCATGACCACCCCTGCTCCAAATAAACCTAGATTTCCCCTAGATGCTCCATCTATATTCAACTTAAAGATACCTAAAGGAGGAGGAGACCAAAAAATGGAATCTCTATTTACCTTTGGGACATACTGATGAAGATTACCTTTAAATGGTAGAGATAGTAAAGTCCATGAGGACATCACACTTGAATCCCAAGTAGTAAAAAGGCAGCCAACATGCTTTACTTTGTACACATAATCATTTACTGATTCA
This sequence comes from Sequoia sempervirens, assembly GCA_007258455.2. Lineage (NCBI taxonomy): Eukaryota > Viridiplantae > Streptophyta > Pinopsida > Cupressales > Cupressaceae > Sequoia > Sequoia sempervirens. Next base: position 518,246,434 of record VDFB02000015.1, read on the forward strand.
GATATTGACCTTTCCAATAGTATTAGCATTTGATCAATGTTCAATTTCTCTTTCCTAAATATAATTTTATTCCTTGCCCACCAGATAGCCCATAATACTAAGGAAGGAATAATACACCAAATACTTGCAAAAAAAGATGTATTACACAACTGTGGCCAACTAGTGAATAATTTCCAAATGGTGTTAGGCATAGTTTTTATCCAATTCATTTGAGCAACTACAAACAACCAACAAATCTACACTACTGGGCACAACAAAAAGAGGTGATTTATATTTTAAAATTCCTGATCACAAAGCACACATTTAAAAGGAGCAGCTATCTTTAGTTTCACCAATTTATCACTTGTTAGAATTTTGTTTTGAATTGCAAGCCAAGAAAAACAACCTGCTTTTGGAAACAGTTTTGAGTTCCAACAAAACTGATAGGCTCTTTGTTGTGATATTTGATGAGATACTTGTGAATTTGATTTGTACCCCTCTTTCACAGTATAACAAACTGTTTTTGCATTAGATCAAATTATTCTATTAGGTTTGGATGGAAATTAAACTACTCTTTGTTGTAGAATAGATAAAATCAAGACTTTATGATCCTCATCAATTGCCTCTTTTGAAACGTCCTTCCACTTGAATTTTCTAGTCACTGTATCCACACTTTGAACATGATATTTTACTTTTGATCCCCAAGTTTGAGACAAAAAATTTGCAGTGTTCACAAAATTAAAATCTACATCTAGATTTTGGTATCCATTCCAAGAATCTTTCCAAAATAAGGATTCATTGCCATCATTCACTTCCCAAGTTAGATGAGGTAAGATAACTTTCCTACATGAGATCAAAAAATTCCACATTTCAAACCCTGAAGGTGGATTTACAACAGTAAAAATTCTCGAAGGACAATGATTATCTAGACATTTACACTGCATAAAATGACACCACTTAATTGTAGGTTTAGCATACATTTGCCAAACCATTTTAGCTCCAAGGGCCAAATTCCTATCTAGGAAATTTTGAAGACCTACTCCACCTTTTAACTTCTCTAGACACATTGTTTCCAGAGAAATCAAGGGAATTTTCTTTTTGCTATCCAAATTACCCGACCATAAAAATTTCTTTATCAGCTTTTGAATTTGAGAAATGATGGAATTTGGTGCTTTTACACATGCCATATAGTAGTTTGGAATTGATGATAATACATCTTTTACCAATAAAATTCTCCCTGATAAAGATATCCATCTACCTTTCCATGCCATAATTCTAGCTTGAATGATTTGAATGATTTTTTTCCAATGATTAACTTTGTTTTGACCAGTAAAGAGTGGGATGCCTAAATATTTACAAGGCAAATGTGCATTCTGAAAACCAAAAAGACTGACAATTTGATTTTCAATATCAGATTTGGTATTGAACACACAAATTTTTGACTTACCTTCATTTACTTTTGCCCTGAAGCTATAGTGTAATTTTTCAGTAAAGACTTTATCTGCAAAGCTTCTCTTATTGAAGCTTTACCAAAAAGCAATGTATCATCAGCAAAAAGAGAATGAGTCACTGAGATGCTAGTATTTGGGATAAAAACATGCTAAATGAGACCTCGCGCATGAGCTTTGAGAAAAGACCTACTCAAAGCTTCTACCAGTATGATAAATAAGAATGGAGACAATGGGTCTCCTTGGCGGACCCCTTGAGTAGATCCAAAAAAAATAACTGTTGAGCCATTTAATAAAATTGAAAACTTAGCACCAGACAAAAATGCCATTATCCACTTACACCACTTAGGAGAAAAACTAAACTTTAATAGAACCTAATTAAAAAAATCCCAATCAACCCTATCATATGCCTTCTGCATATCAAGTTTAATAATCATTATAGACAATTTATTTACAACAATGGAGTGCAAAGTTTCATGGGCAACAATTGCTCCTTCTGTTGTTTCTCTTCCAGGAACAAATCCCCCCTATTCCTTATAGATGATTGAGGGTAGAAGAGAATGTAACCAAATATAAATAGCCTTTGTGAATAATTTATAAATTGTATTTCATAAAGAAATAGGCCTAAAATCAGAGAAAGTTTCAAGAGTTTTAATTTTTGGTATAATGGCAATATTAGTCACATTAAATTTTTTCAGCATACCTCCTGATTTTCTTGATTCCTCCAAAGCATTGAGAATATCAACTCCAATGAAATCCCAACATTTTTGATAAAATATAGCAGTGAAACCATCAGGTCCTGGTGCTTTATCAGGAGACATGGAAAAAACCACTTCTTTTACTTCTTTAAGTGAAAAAGGAACCATCAACCTAATATTATCTTCATGAGAAACTAGATTAGGAATATCTTGAAGAAGCTCTTCTCTTGCTCTTGCTAAAAGAGGGTTGTCATTGTTACTTGCAGATAAAAGAGCAGAAAAAAAACTTGGCTCCTTCATTGTGAATTTATGCCTCTTTAGTAAGAAAAACACCTAACACACTATATTTAATAGAGAAAATAGTGTTTTTTGCTTTTTTTATTTGTGCTTATATATGAAATGTTTTTGTATTCCTATCTCCATCTTTCAACCATAATTCTCTAGACTTATGTCTCCAATAGACCTCCTCTCTCAATATTAACTCCTTCCATTCCTCTTGTAACTTACTTTGCTCTTCAAATAATGCATTATCCAGACCATTGGCAATAATGTTTTCATTCACTACTTCTAACTTTTTGTAAACTATTTCTTTCTGTACAAATACATTTTTAAAGACATGTTGATTCCATATTTTTAGTTATTTTTTAACATGCTCCAATTTCTTGTTCAATTGAAACATTCTAGAACCATAGATAAAGGGTGCACTCAGCCTCCACTGTTTTAGCAAGAGAATAAGATCCAGATGTCTAAACCACATCGCCTCAAACTTAAAAGAGGAATGAAAAATTTTCTTTACTTGGTTTGCAATCAAATCAAGTGAAATAGAAAAGTGATTAGATGTTGCAAAAGGAAGAATTTGAGATTAAAATTGATGGTCACTTAATACCCAATTTGGAGAAATTAAGAACCTTTCTAATCTCTCCGCAATTTGAAGGAAATAATTTCTCCTATTTGTCTAGGTATATCCACCATTTTATGAAATTACATCAACCAAAGCATTATCTTGAATAAAAGAAGCAAAATCCTCCATAACTTTCTTTGGAGGGCATATACCACCTTTTTTCTCAAGAGAACTTGCAATTGCATTAAAATCCCCTATAAGAACAACTTTTTCTTGCCCCAAACTATCAAGTTTTAGTTTCAAAGTATCCCACAACATCTTCTTGCCTACAGTACTATTAGGCCCATAGACATTGAGAAACCAAAAAGATAAATCAAAATGATTAATCTTCATTAGCTGCCAATTATGATCAAATGAGATATTGCTAATGCAAACTATTTTTGCATTCCAAAGAGTAAGAAAACCTCTGGAGGCTCCTTGAGAGGGTGAATGTGAAGCTTTCCATTTTCTCCACTTCTTAACAATAACTTGAAAAGATTCCTCATAAGCTTTTGTTTACTGAAGAGCAACTATATCTGCCCCACAAGCATCCAATTTTTGCTTGATTTGGGCCCGTTTGTCAGAGGCATTAATGCCTCTAACATTCCATGATATTATTCTCATTGAGACTTAAGAGAGCAATAGGCTCTCCTTGGTCTTTTTTTTTTCAAACCTATACCCATTTGGACATCTAATGTCATCTGTACACCTGCTTCTATTTGTTCTTGTAGCTTGACAGCTAAAGATTTCCTAACCCTTTTGGCAGGAGACTTTTTGCTTAAAGGAGGAGACAATGGTGCCTGGGAGATTGATAATGATACCAAACCATTTGATACCTCCCCTTCCCCAAAAACCCCTGAATAAATGCCATCAATCATTTGTTCACCTACTGATACTAGAGACTCGTCCATAAATTTCTCAAACTCCTCCTTAGAGGGTAAAGTAGAAGAATGCTCATTAAGATAAAAAGGAGGCTAAGACTGTAAAACATAATTATCTTCCAATTCTTAGTCATAAAAAACATTTAGCCTTTCATCGCATTGATTAGACAAACCAAGTGTGAGCATTGAAGCATACTGATTCAAATATTGAATACTATTAAAATGAAGTAGCAAAAACCACGAGTGATTTTTCATTCAATGAATTAACAGATTCTTTGAATGCATCCCTATTAACACTCATGTTCAGGTCCTCCAATTCCATATGTTTTGTGGTAGAATGAATAGGTGAATGACATAAAAAAAAAAATTCTTTGGATCCTCAAAGACCAATTTATGTTTCCACAAGTCATAACTTGACTTAATATTAACAACCACCAGTGGAATCTTAGAGACATCAATAAGCACACAAAGCCTGACTAGTAATGAGTGATTAGAAAAGAAAAAATGAATCATGATGCAGATAAATGCCTATCTGATTGCCTAGGACCTCAATAATGCTCGACTCTCTGTACTCCAAAGGTAACCCTTGCAATTGTACCCAAAAGGGAATAAATTGAATCCTAGTATGAGAAGGAAAAAAATTTGGAGTCCAAAGGGTTGTAAATAAACCATGCCCTACACAAATCCAATATTTTTTTAGATTAAAGTGACGTCATTAAGATCATCAATTTGCAGTAGAAGCATGACATGGGGAAGAGCGAAATTGACTTGATCACTCTTCCTGAGTCTTTTTGGAACCCATTTGTGCCCATTAAAACCCATTTAACCTTCTCTTTCCCCTACATTTGGGTCTTTGAATGAACCCTCTACCCCATACCATCAGTACCATTTTCCTTAGGGCTCATAGAAACCTTCTTATTGATAGGAATAGAATTTGGGAAAGTGAGAGGTGATCGCAAAGGCACAAAAGATTTAGGGGAAACAATAGAAATTCCATTTGGAAAAGTGGCCGAACGGGAAGAACTCAAGGAATTTGAGAAAATTTTTGATTCAGGAACACAAATGTCAAAAGGAGCTTTCCTTTCCTTGACAAGAGATTTTGTGGTTCGAGAATTGCACTGGAACTTCATAATGGGAGGCTTGAGAACTTGTTAATTAGAGATCCAAATCCCATTATGAAAAATGCTGCTAGGGAAACCCTGAAAACATTTAACTTTACTAGAAAAAACTTCTTTCGCCAATGAAGAGGACTTTCCATGTAAACCACATGTTGATCTAGAAGAAACTGCACCTTTGGTGACAAGAAAACCAGTTGAGGGAACCCTACCAACTACATGAAATCCCTTTCCCTTGACAGAATGGGCATAAACTTTTGAATTTTTACCGTTGATAGGAAAGAGAGGATTCTGAAAAGTGTGGTCCATCTCCTTATGCATTTACAGTATTCCTCATATGAGTATATGAGTATATGTTGATTTCATTGACTATTTTATATTTTTAAAAGCAAGGAATTGCAAATTTAATCTTTTCTATATTTATACAGAACCCAAAATAATTTTATTCTCCTTTATCTTGCAAATCTGTGTATCTTTCTTCTTCTTTTTAAATACTTTACTCTCTTTTTATTTTACAAGGCTATGCTTATTTTATCACAGGTTGTATAAACGAGTTGGTATCTATGGCTCACTTCAAAACTATTGTATGTTGCAAATCTATGGTCTACACTCCATTGTTGCTCATGGAGCATTGGGGTTTCAATGGACATTTTTGTCCCATTATTTTTACTGCAAGCAACCCCTTTCTTTATTTGCAACAACATTTATTTTTCATTTTATATTACCTAGCATGGAATGAAAATTTCTATCTTTCTTTAGAAAAAAAATGCAAACAATATATGTTACTTCTTGTGTTATTATGCAATAGAGAAATGCAATAGCTATAGGTATTTATTTTTATCTGTTTAATTTTAAAGTTGAGTCATTTGAGTATAGTGGTGGAGGCAGTCAGGGAGGCCAATGACCTCCCCAATGGGGCATTTTGGGTCATGCCCAACAGCAGGGGCTCGAGCCTGTCCATTGGACCATAGCCACTCTTTTTATATTTTTATTTTAAAAAAATAATAATAATTTAATAATTATATATAATATATATGTTATATTATATAAATTTATAAAATAAAACTTATATATTAAGATAAATAATATAACAGAGATATGTCCACAAAAAGTAGTTACCCTCATTAACGTTGGAAAGTTGTGTGTGTGTGTGTAAGGTGAATATATTTTGATAAAGTATATTTCATTCTATAATATATATTTATATTTATATTTTGCATATAGCATTTAGAGTCATTGAAGAAAGATGTACATATATATTTTTTGTATATACATTTATATTTTTTGTACATTGAATGAAATCCAAGTAGAGATCTATTTTGCAATTTTTTATTAAATTTGACAATTTAAAATTAAACAATGGTTTTGGAGAGTTTAAAAGGATGACATAGTCACATACATTGTTCAATAATTTAGATTTCCTTTATTTCTATTGTCATGGTTATTTTGGAGTAAAAAAGAAACCAATTTTTCCTAGTATTGAGAATACACATAATAAAAACAACCATTTATTTGCACAACATAATGAATCTCTTTGGTGTAATCTCCACTTAAATAACATGTATGCTTTCTCTCAAATGAAAATCTCTTTCTCCATCCCAAGCATAGGAAGTTACAAACACCATTGCCTAACTTATAAGATTAGAAGGAATACCTTTCCCTTTAAAGATTTGTATAACAAATAACTTCAAAATTTTCTCCAAAGCATAGTCAAAGAGAGATAAATAAGAAATATGCCATATGTAGGAACTTGATCTATACCATCTTTCTTTTTTCCATTTCAATAAAACACTAAGGTTTGAATATTACAATAATGTTTACAAATACAATGAACATGTTGCAAATACTTAAAGACTTGCTCTACTAAAAATAATATTGGGAAAATTAATAACTTACATACCCATGAAATAAACTTTTCTCTCCACCCAACTATAATGGCATCATGAAGCCTCGCAGGCTCTAGCCATACCCCCAAGCAAGAACTAAAAGATTACCAAATGATCTTGGTATGAAATATACAATTAACTTATTCAAATAATTTCAAATACACTCATTTTCAAAGAACCATTTCCACTCAAGAAACCTTCATATCACTCATTTCATAAACTACAAGCAATTAGAGGAAGGGAGACTTATCTTTCTACATCATAGTAGAGATGTAGCCTCCTCCAAGCTGCCCTCTTTTGAAATCCTTACTCTTCATGTCTCCCATATCTCTCAAATTCTTTCTTTCAAAAAAAAATCACAAGCATGAAAAAATAAAACCTAAGAGGAAATAAAACTCCTCAAAAAAAGACTTTAACTCCTCTCAAAAAGAAAGAGAGAGAACCCCCTTTCCTAATAACTCGGGATTTTTTAAAGAATCCATGACTCCACACCCTTGGATGAGATGGTGACATTTGTTATCATCTCATTCAATCTCAATTTCCTCACAATACCCCAAATTGCACTAAGTCCTTTCTTTCATTAAAGAGGCAGCATGGTGCACATGCACCCTCCTTTTTCCAAGTCCCTTCTAATAAATTAGGGAATACCAAATGGGGATGGGGATGGATCAAGTCCATCCTTTGATTCCTAAAATTCTTCACCTCCCTTAAAGGTCATTTAAGGAAGGTCTTAAATAAGGTATGGGAAAAAGTATGGTAAAAACAATCCCCCCAACCCATAGGTACTATATACTTAGGGCCTTAAAATTTAATAAATAACCAAATTATGACCTTTCTTACCCTCATGAAATCACCTTTAAACTTGCATCCAAAAATTATCTTCTTACACACCACTTGCAACTTAATTGACATGACTCAACAATTAACTTAAACATAGAACACAACCAACACATAAACACCATTACACATTAACCCTAGACCTTAGCCTTCAAATTATTTTCTTGATTTTAAGGTCCTATTTAGAAACTCAAATAATTAAACCTCAACCTCAATTTACTCACTTACCTTTACTACTAACCCCCACACTGACATTTTTCATTACATGGTCACATTTGATAACTTCAACTAACTGACAGATTGACAAAGGTTTGAATTGGTTATGCCTTCTTCCTAATGACACACATCTCTTAAACATTTTCTTAATACAAGGTCAGCCCAAAATTAATGGAAGTCACTTGCTCCTATTTCCAATAAGATTCAATTAAATAGGTTGGTTCATAGAAATATATCCATATGTATAATCTTTATCTTCCTTGATGTAGAATATTAGTTTGAATTTATCTCTAACAATTTAGTGAAATTCTATTCTTTACAGTTGGCCCTTGCTAGCTTTTTGGTGGTTGTGGCTTTGTCTTTTTGTTGTTTTCTTTATAGCCTTTCTGCTAATGGTGATTTTTACAATCTTATGTATGTAAACTTTGTGGTTTCGGGTCTTGTAAAACCCGTTCTTTCCTCTTTCAAAAACAATAGTGAAATTCTAACCTTAATTATTCCACTTCACTTTTTATTGGTTCCTTGAATAATCATTTATTGCCAAATATCATTATGCAACTAAATAAAAAATTCACATAGCTTACCTTGTTAACTTACCTTAAGTACCCTCGTTGTCGACTAAAGTTGTCCTAACTTACCATTGACAATATTAGGAATTTATCCCTTTTGAATTTCTTCATGTTTTACAAGAGTCTTGTTTCATTCCCAAGTATTACCCCTTTCCACAAAAAATTAAACACATTAGTGAATCACTTGTACTAAAATACATTTCTTTCTTTTGTTCATATAAATTTAAATCTACTTATCTCTCAATGTTTTTAAGAGTCTAAATTTGCATACTTTTCATGCTTTCCTAATGAGTTGAAAAAATACCTTTAATAGGACACATTTATTACAATCATCCTTTAACTAAGTCATGGAAAAATTAGAATGTTAATTATGTAGTTGAACACAACCATTAGTGTTCTTATATACTTTCAAAACTTAAATATATATAAATCTCTAAGTTACACACACACACTTGTACACTTAATTATAATGTTCCAAGATAGTAAATAAAGTAGAGATTTAACCATTTTTCCCATCCATATTTTCAATGATATATTAGATTTAAACAATATTGTTCAAGGTATTGCATAATTCATTAATCTAACATAATTGGACTTTACAAACAAGGTCTCAATAGTCATAGACAAGGTTGGGCCTCACACAATCTCCCTAAATGAATTGTCAATCTTAACAACTATCTATAGAAATGATCAAGTGTCATTAGGTGATCTCCCTACTTGGCTTGTCAATCTCAACAACCATTTCCATGGGCCTATCTAGCCATGATTGTGTGTGTGTGTGGGAGAGAGAGAGAGCATGTGTGTGTGAGAGAGTGTGGGAGAGAGAGAATGCGAGAGTGTGAGAGAGAGAGTGTGTGTGTGAGAGTGAGAGTGAGAGAGTGTGAGAGAGTGAGTGTGTGTGTGTGTGTGTGTGTGTGTGTGTGTGTGTGTGTGTGTGTGTTTGTGTGTGTGTGTGTGTGTGTGTGTGTGTGCATGCATGCATGTGTGTGTGTGCACGCGTGTGTGTGCATGCATGTGTATGCACATGTGTGCATGTGTGTGTGTGTGATTAATTTTTGCATGGCAAGGAGGTACAAGCCACCTTTGAGAGTTTATTTTCTTCAATTTCACCCTTCATTGTATTTTTCTTGATCAACGACATTCAAGTGTTTGTCTTCCTCTCAAAAGTGTGTCAAACTTTATCATTCCAAAAAAAATCACCATCTATTTGTTTGTATCCATGTTGGCCTCCTTGTTTTATTATTTGAAATTTTGATCATGACTTAGTGAGTTTGGCAATGGGATAAAGCCAACAAACTCGTAGATCCAAGCACACTTCCCTCTAGCATAATCATTTTGCAAATTTCCTCTTAATATTCAAAATTAATTCATTGTTGATTCCTCTACACATTTAGAGACCTTTGAATTGAAATGGTTCTGCATTTTTTTTTTGAAATGGGTTTAACATTTCGCTTCTGCACCCTTTGCCTTTGGCAGAATTTGGACATAACTATTTATCATGGCATTAAATATTTTGAGAATTCAACTATAACATAGACAAGCTGTGTTGAGTCTAATCCACATGATTTTATGACTTTAATTCTACTACCAAGTAAAATCTGCATCTTATTGTGAATGTAGAGATTTATTCTTCTACATAGAATCTAAACAAATATCGGCATATATTTTGCATAACTCATTATGAGTCTCACATCAACAGATTATTTACTTTGATACAATTCATTTTGACATTATTTTATTCCATAGAAAAAAAATTCCTTCGAACATATAATTTACATGGCCTCAATGTGACTTAACAATTCATTCAAGATAGCATCTTACCATCAAAGACATAAATTGAAAAGTTATTTTACTATAATATTGTCGCTGTGTTGTCTTTTTCAGGAATGTACAACAAAAAAGACGAGTTTCAAATACGGCTAAAAATTATTTGAGTTAATACAATCTGAGGACTCCTTAGAATTGGAGTTCGATCATAGGTATTATGAACAATAAAAAGGGTCCATAATAGTTTCAGAACCGTGTAGAGCTACAGGGACTTATACTATGGACCTGCGATAAGCTTCAACGAACGTGAGAAGAATGTTCGAGTAATTCATACAACTGCATTACTACTGAGATGTGTGTGTTACAGTACACCAAGGGAGAGCTTAATTTTCTCTATCACACTGCCAAAATAAAATACAAGAAGCATTGAGAATGTTGGTTGGCTTGAATTGAAATCTCAATCACAATGTTTCTTTGTCAATTATAGGAAAGCAAGAATTGAAAAATGCAGTTACCTTGTTGGCATTTCGGGATATAGCTTTTTAGCAGTGTTCAGTAATATGCTTTGTTGAAGATTGGGAAGTTCAATCTCACCTACAAGCATGCAATTGAAAATTTTGATATCAGAATTAAATTTAGAAAATAAGGAAATGCCTGGACAAGTAATTTTAGCTTCGGGAAACTGAATTGAGCAAACAGATTGGAATGTAGATTATGAGCAAAATCACCCCAATGATAAAAATAGAAAAACAATAAAAAGGTCAGTTAAATGTGGTCATATGAAACACTTGGATCGTCTGGCCTCCTAGTGACGATTTGGGAATTAACAAAGAGAAAAGTAATTCACATTGCTAGTGTTTTTAAGCTATTTCGGACTTAAAAGAGAAGCATTCCATTCATCAACTTCACTCTCAAGAAGGTGTTCATCACATAATTACCTCCGTTTGAACTATTTCATCTTTAAATCTAAATAAAGAGGCCTTTCTACCTCCCAACTCAGGATTGGAAAGTTCCTCATCATCCTCTCATGGATAGAAAAAGAAAATTTCAAAGCAGGATGATAAACCATTTGCATAAAATATTTTTTCATAATGATTATTTAATCAACTTTAAAAGATTTCCTCCCTTGTTTATAGGGTTACGAAGAACAATATTAAGTGTAACCTTACTTGAAACTGTCAAAAGCTAGAATTTTCAAGCTGAATTTTGATGGCACGTTGAGGGGCATCTTGGTCGAACTAGTGCTGGTGTTGTGGTTAGTTCTTCCCAAGGAATTGTCTTGAGAGGTGGATCATTCTTCCTCAGCACTAAGATGAATAATGAAAGAAAAGATTTGGCACTGTAACAGGGTGTTCAAATGGCGGTTGCTATAAAATGTAAATGTCTATAAGTAGAGGGGAATTTTCAGGTGATATTCAAAAGTGTATTAAGAAATCTCTGAAAGATTGGAAACTTAACAATATTTTGGAAAAAAACCTTGCATAGGTAGAAACTTTGAAACGATTTGTATAAACATTGTTCTAGATGATTCTTTAGGTGGCAAACTACCTAGCAAATTATGGGATCTCGCAACTGCAATTTTCAACAAAGATTAGTGATGATTAGAATGATTGTGATATGAAGACACTCTTAATATCAAATTATCCTACATCAAAGGTTAGCGAGGTCACAAATGAATGGGATCAAGTGCCAATGCACTCATTATCTAAACAACAATTTCTCCAAATGTTTTGCTTTCTAACCCCTTCTTCCTCCCCCACTCAACTTTTATAAGATTTCACTCAAAACTAATATAAGGAGCAATTGAAATGGTCCGCCATCTTTTCCATTGATCATAAAGTCCTTGTTTGTGTTATAGGGCACATTGCCCTATTTTGTGTTCACAAGAAGGCTTTTGTGGAGAAAGTGGTTCCTTCATTATCTATGAAAGAAGATATGTGCTAAATCAATTAATCTTACAGTTATGAAGAAAAACAAAAAAAAAACAATATATCCATAACATAGTGATTACATGGAGAAAACCCTTTCGAGGAAAAACCTCATACTCCAGAGAATTTACTAAATGTATTATTAGCAACAAAGGTTACAATACTATATCCAAGCATGTATGAAACTACAAGAATATCACCAACATCAAAATTTGAATAATTATGGCAACATAATTATATCTTTAAACTCACCATATAAAACCTCCATCTCTAGCATCCAATGAATAAAGAAGTCGAACCATAAGTGGTAAACCACAAACCATGGGCCAAAACTATGACCCAAAAATGACACACAAATTGCAATGCTCTCCTTGGTCTTGGTCTTCTAGGCTAACATAAAATATATTCTTACACCTATCACACCATGCCATAAGTTATTATATGTAACTCCCTAAGTTGGCCACTCCATTTATATGGAACAACTAAATTCTTCTTGTCCTCTTCTAGTTGCACAATTGCGGGAGTAGGCTTGAATTCCCTAAAATAAAACTTCCATAATAGAAAAATCTATTAACTACAAGGTCCCAAACCTTGTGCCCTTTCACACCAACACCATTACAAATGAAGATACAATTAATTGCCTTGTTACCCAACTTTGACCATTTCTCACTAGGGATGTGATCATAGACCTCACAACAAAAAACACAAAGATGTTCAAGTGAGAACTTTTACTCCTCCAAGTATCCATAGGAGGCTTATCAATAAGTTTTGGTAGGAGACTTATTAATCAGGTAACATGCAGTAACAATTGCTTCTATCTAGAACTTCTAGTCCAAGCCAACTCCACTATGCATAGACCTCCATAACAAATATTATCAACAAGCAGTGATGTAGAAGACTTGTTAATTAACTAACATGCAATAGAAACTACTTTTACCAAAAACTTTTGCTCAAAGTCAGCTTCAATAAGCATACTCCTATCTCTCTACATCGACATCCCATTCATCCTCTCTACAACTACAATTCACTATGGGGTGTACATGGAGTTGCATTATGTCTCTATGTTGTTCTCTTGTAGAACCCTTCAAACTTTGTAATACAAAACTCATCTATATTGATGATCAATTCTCAACAACTTAATATCTCTACCAATCTAATTTTCCATGAGAGCTTTGAAATCCCTAAGCAAACTAATGACTTTAGATTTACTTATGATGAAGTATATTGTTGGTGTAAATAGGTGTTTTACCTATCTAGGTCCTATTTAAATGTTAAGTCCACTTAGATCCTAGGAGTGAATATTTCTAGTTAGTGTTAGTTGTCACCAAATCTTGTCTTATCTTTTGGCATTTAATGCTTGTGTCCTAAGGAATTTAATATTTGTTGGGATAGTTATCTCATTATATAGGGTTAAGACACATGTCAAGATCTCGTCTAACCATATCTCACATTTTTTCCTTTATAAGCAAACCATCATTTGTACATCCTAAATAATTTAGTTCAATTGTGTAAGTCCAATATATCACTACAATCTTGAGTATTGCATATCTACATTTTTGCTTTTCCCTCTTGTAAAAGGTGGTTTTTTGGTTTTTGTAGGTGATCCTAGAGACTTGAGTCCTTGAGTGACTCTAACATGGTATCAGAGCTTCAAAATTACAAAACCACTTTTTAGATCTAATGGTGATTCAAGTTTTACATTTTGAGGGTGAGTTATTGGGACAAATGGGACCTCAGATTGAGTCTAGAAGGCCCCAAAACCCCTATTTTCATATAAAATAATTCACATTTGGGTAAAAAATTTGGGCCATTTTTTAGGGTTTGGCAAAATTTTGTAGAAAATAATTTCATATAGTTGTATAGAATCCATACAGTACAAATATGTCCTATATGAAATGTAAACATTTCAAGTCTACAATATATGGTGCAATCAACATATACAACAAATTATTCTCCACATCATTCATCATCCTACATCAAGTCGTACTTCTATAGTGTTGCATTTGTCGGTACAATTTCTGCAATTTTAATTAATTAATTTTTTTAATCACAATTTATATTGTTTAAATCCACCATTATTTTTAGCTTCCTGGTTGTGGCTTAACCCAAGTTGCAGCCTCCTGCCACTAGTGAGAGGGGCTAAAGCTTGATGGAGCAAGAGTAGCATAGCTCCACCCACCACCAAGGTGCCACCCCACCACTTCCCACCATGATGGTCCTTTTTTTAAACCCTCTACTAAGTGCATAGTCCTATTGCAAACCAAGAGCCCATTTTTTCAATGCTCGAGTGCCTAAAATTGTCTCCCTCATGCCCTAATAGGGATTTTTTTTCAAAATGTCATAACATTCAATCAAGGAGTCAAAATTTTACAAATGAGATATCAATGAAAAGTTGGTTTAGAGCACTTCATAGTGGTGCAAGCCATTTTTTGGATTTGCCTCGAGTAAATTTTATTTTTGGTTGAAGTCAGATTTTTCTTTTTGAACCTTTGAGATCATAATTTTTTCCCATGATCTCCAATTTTCATAGTTCTTGCAACATTGGAAAGATATTTACAAGCTCTAAATTTCTATCCATACACTTTTTCTAGATTCAACCTCAAGTATTTTTTATTCAAATTTGTGAAAATTTGCATTCTAGTTGCTTACTTGGACATACTACAACCTAGAGAAGTTTGGTCCTCTTAGGAAGGATTCATTTTCAGTGTAGATCATATTGGGAAAGGTTACTTTCAGTTTGAGGATCTCATTTTGAGATATTATTGTAATTCTTCCATCTTTGCATTGTAAATCTAGAACACAATTCTAGAATTGTAAACGTACTATATATAAAGTGCCACATCATATTATTTGGAGATTCTTGATTGATTGATTGGGAGGGGAGGTCTCTTGGTGCATTGTTTTGTTTTTTTACTTGTGCTCTTCTTGTTTCCATGGATCATTCTAAGGTTCCTTTGCTAACATCATATAACTATCCAACATGGCATCAAAATGCATGGAGTGTTCTAATGAATGAAGGTCACTCTCTATATGTTGAAAATAAAGTACCTAAACCTACAAATGCAGATACAAAGATAAAATGGATGAGTGAACATACCAAAGCTCTTGGATGTCTTCGTAAACTAGTTTCTCGAAATGTGTTGTTCCAAATTGAATCATGTAAGAATCCCCATGAAGCTTGGAGGAAATCAAAAACATTTTATGGCTCTACAAATGAAGCAAGAGGCTATCAAATTGACAATAAATTGATGAGACATTATCCTAAGAACTTTGACAACATCCAGGACTACATCACGAAGGTTAATAATCTAAGAAATAAATTTAAAGCATTTGGAATTGATAAGGAGATTTAGTTGATATACAATACATTGAACAAACTTGGTCATGATTATGCTACTTTTGTTTCTAGCTTTCATACTCATAGGTTGACTATGGGGTTTGTATATACTACACCTTCATTTGAATGATTTTTTGAGATGTGAATACATGAGAAACAGAATATTATCTCAATGGGTCTCACCAAGTCATCTAAATCTTAAGCATTGTTAGCTAATCAAGTTGAAAAAATAGAAAATATTGATAAGAAACCAAAGAAATCAAAGAACATTCCACATTCAGATAAAAAAAAGAATAAATTTTCTTCCACGAATAAATCATCTAATAGGGTGGTGCAGGGGCACCCAAGCTCCTTAAAGGCCACTAGAAGGGTCAGGAGGATCCAGGGGTCATGAAGACCTATCAAACATCTCAGAGCATCAATTATGCCATTTTGGAACCTATAATGGCATTTGGAATGGATAAATGTAATAGAAGGATCAAAATTCCTAAGGGTCCTGATAAGGACCATAGGACCAAAATGAATTGTAAGTGGACCAATAGTGTCCTAGGAGTCTAGATAAGTATATAAGGTTTTAATTATGTCAAATAAGGTTGAATAATAAATATGTAATAGTTTTGGAAGGTTTTTAGTTAGTAGAAGTCAATAAATTAGAAGTTGGAAATTCAAATTTTTGAGATCCAACGGTTAGTTTCAGTTTGGCGGGTAAGTAGTTTTTAGGTGTTTTAACAATAATGATGTAATCAAACCAATCCAAATTGGTTGGAATAGTTGGGAGATGGGTTTACAAAGTTGGAGAAGTCATTTGTACGGTTAGAATGTTGAGATTGCAGAGATTGTATGGACTGTGACAGGAAAAACAATAAAACTTTAGATTTCTTGTATTTTCTTGTGTTTTCTTGATGAACTTTTGATTGCTATTAGTGATATGTTCAATTGGATGAATTAGGTACTTGTACTTACATGCATTTAAACCTTTTGTATGTCCTGATAAGAAATAACAATTAGTTCCTTGTATTTTACAACTAACTATCTAAAGAAAGTTCTAATTTTTCACTGATTTTTGGAAGTTTTCATGAATGACTGATCCATTTCATGGAAGATTGTGATTGTAACCTATGAAATGGATCACATATAACATTTATTATGCAGAACTAACAAGGTAATGTGCAGGAAGGAAGGATTCTAAGGTGTACACTGTGATATGACAAGGCAAGGTGCATGGGAATGGCTCCTAAGGTATTGTAGTAGGAGTTCTACCTAAACAAGGGGTATGTTTATGAGTTGGAAATGATAAAAAATGTTGATTTATTGGTGAAAAGTGAAGGAATCAGTTCTAGAAGTGATTGTAAGGCTAATATCCAAGAAGCCCTAGTTTTAGGGGATTTAATTGAGGTTTTGTGATTAGGGGTCTTAAAGGTGTCATGGGAGTCTAAGACCTTGAAAATTATCAGTTTGGAAACAATTCAAGACACTTTAGAAAGTCTCATAATCAGGGAACAAGATTTGAGTAGGGTTGCTTTCAGAAAAAGGGCTAATTAGGCCTTAATTCTGTGGAATTAGCAAATTTTGGAGGGATTGGTCCAAAACAAGCGCCATCAAGGTTTGATTATGTTATGTAACATAAAAAAGAATATTTGAATCAGTCATTATTTTGGGGAGTCATTTGGGAAAGTTGTGAGAAAAGTCCATTAAACAGTCGCTGGAGACCTAGTTGGGGCTAGAAGCCTAATCAAGGTGGATAAGTGGGTTTATGTCAGAGACAGAGGCTTGGGACTTGTAACCATTCAATACAAGTGTAATTGAGTTCCTTAATATCATTCCAAGGGTTTGGGTCTATAAGGGAAGGATATAAGTCATAAGTGAACCATCGAAGCCTTATCTCCATAAGGGTGCCTAGAAGAGGGTTTAAGAGTACATCATTGTAGACCTTGAAACTTTTTTTTTTTACCTAAAGTTCCATACCCTCTGCATCATAGGGAGAAGTCTACTTGTTCTTCTTTCAATAATCATTGGCATGAAAAAAATTCATGTTATAAGAATGATATGATGAGTTGAAACATCTTCTCAAAAATAATCAAATTGATTTGCCTTCTAGAATGTATAATTCATCATCATATTCTTCTTCAAAATAGTCTAATAAGGACAAAGGTCATGATGGTTAAATGTTACTTCATCAGGAAATAAAGGACATGTTCTTTGTGCCCTTTCAGGTAATGGATCAAGGAGATGGATTCTATATTCAAAAGCATCTCATCATATGGAATCTTCACAATCTACATTCTCTTTTTTTGAGCCTTATACTATGTCTCCAATTTTGATGGGAAATAATACATACATGACTGCAATAGGGAAGGATTCTATTGCTTTTGGGAAAAACACTTTCAAAGATGTTCAATGTCTACCTCATTTGAAAAACAATCTTCTTTCCATATATTAAATTACACATGGTGGAGATGAGAGGACTATGGAGTTCACTCTTGATTCAGTCATCATTAGAGACTTAGAGAGTGGAGAGATTATTTCTACTGGGATGATTGATCATTCATCTCAGTTGTACACCTTTGCCGATTTTTCTTTTGATGATGACTTTGTTCCTTCATTTGTTGATCACTCTTCTAGTGTGAACCATGATTCAGAGGAGACTTTTGGATTCTTGAACATGGGAGTTCTCACATTAGATCCCATTCTCAATCTTTGCATTTCATGTCCTCCATCTTTTGTTGCATTTGATGATGCTCATGTTGGCACGTTTTTGGCCTCTTGTGATTCACTATAGTAAGATCTACATTGTCTTCCAACTACATCTACTTGGGATGCATACTTGAAAAACATCGGTGGGTTATTTTTTGAGTACCACATTTCAAATTTAGGAGGCACCATTGATTACTTACATCTTCTCTTTGATGGAGATGATCCTTCTTTAGTTGTTGCAAAGGAATATTCTAACCCTATTGTTCATTCTCTACATGATCGTTCCTTGTAATTTGACATGATTGTGTCCATATTTTTGGACAACATTTGGAGGAGGATTATGTTGGAAAAATGAAGAAGAATGGCTCACTACATAGTTTGTGTTGTCATTGATGTCACCATGTTATATGAGTTGTGACTGCAAGACTAAGCCAGTGCTTGATTTGGTATTTTTGTTTGCTAGCTGGACTGGTATACAAGCTACACCCTCTGGTATTTTGGTCCACAATCCTCCATGGTTGATAGTTGCTACTTGCAGTTTTGGGAAACAGTTTATGGGCGTTGAAAGCATGTATGTTCAGAATCTCTCATGCTCTAGTGCTCATATGGTGTATCAACATTATTCTGTTGATTAAAATTTGTAATTAAGTCTATTTCTGGTTGACCTCATGAATAATTTTGATATGGTGAATCAATTTTGTTATGCAGATATATGTGAAACATATCTTAGGTATATGCTGACATGATGAAGTGTACTACACATTTTTTATTTATTGGTTGAAAAGATTTTGTAAATGCTTGAGGTTGACGGTTGGTATTTTTGATAAAACAAGAATTTCATCTAATTAGGCCAACCTAATTAATGCTTGAGGATGGATCGAGTATATATGTTGGATAGTTTTGGAGATTGTATGTATGAAGAAAGAAAAGAGAACAAGAAATGATATTGATTCGAATGTGAAGAAGTGCTAAAATGGTGAAGTGTGTCAAGTTAGTCTATTAAACATCACTGGAACTGTATCAACACTTGTTAGGTGCACTCTCATCAGTTCATTTTGGCTGTGAAGCCAATTTTTGTTTTGTAATCCTTTTGTAGGTAGTGAGCCTCCTTGTGTAAGCAGTGAGCTTTTGTATCTAGACAGTGAGTCTTATATATTCGGTTTTGGAACTACTTTATATTGTGAGTTAATCCTCACCGTGATTTTTCCCTTATTGGGTTTTCCACGTAAAATCTGGTGTTCATTATATTGATTTTTCTTTATGTTATTTGCATTTCATGTTCATACTTAATAATAGAACTGTGTGATTGTAAAGTTGATAAGTGTTGAAGTTTTGTGTTTAAATTTGGTGACAACTAATTCACCCCCCCTCTCAATTGTCCTGTACCTTTTAACAATTGGTATTAGAGCTTTGGTTCCTTGCTGTAGAGCTTAATCGCTCATGGAAGATCCTGAAGGTTGATCAAATGGATGATAAAGAAGAACTATAGACTACACTTGAAGATCTTGATAAGGCAGAAAATGAAAACAAAGACTTGAAAGAAAATCTAGATGAGGCTAATGAATGTATCTAGAAACTGAAAGAACAATTGAAGAAATTCAAGGAAAGACATAGAGAAGTGAGTGAGCATCTGAAACAAGAGATCATTGGATTGAAAGTGCTTGTAAAAGAAAAGAAGAGAATTGAAGAATGTCTGAATACAATGGTTCGAAACAAGTCCAATGAATGCACTAGACTTGAACAAGAGGTAGTAAACTTGAAAGTAGAATTGGAGAAGGAAAAACTCTATGAGAACAATTTCAGATCTAGCTCCAACAAGCTTGAAGAACTGCTTGTAGGACATAAATCAAATAAAGAAAAAGGTGGCTTGGGAAATGATACTGGTGAATGTCCCAAGACTATACAAAATACAATGAACAATCAGAAGACTTAAGACAAAGGGAAGCATAAAAGAAATTCAAGAAATTTTGTCGACCACCTATGAGACAACCTAATGCACAAAATAATCCCTCTTTCAATGGTGTTTGTTTTTCATGCAACAAATTTGGTCACAAGGAAACAAAATGTAGGAGTAAGATGAATCAGTTTCCTGGTTCTTTCTCTGGACAATGTTTCTCATGCAAGAAATTTGGACATAAAGCCACTAAATGCAAATCTCAAGTAAGAATGATCACTCAAGTGATGATGAATAGGTTTAATGGAGGCAAAATGAATCTATTTTTTAATGGCTATTGCTATACTTGTAACAAATTTGGACACAAAGCAAATCAATGTAGATCGAGAATTAATGGAGGTCAAACTAATCTGAAAAAGTGTTGTCTGCTATAATTGTAACAAACCTAGACATATCTCAAGAGTCTACAAAAGCAAGAAGGGAAAGCAATCTACTTCGATAGAGAATGAATCGGTAAAGAAAATCGACAAAGAAGAGGTGAAGCAAGAGATGAATAAGATATGGAGGAAGAAAGAAGAACTTGAAACTGTCGATGTGTCTGTGCCCTCATCCGATACCGACAATCCCTCCAAGAATTAGACCAAGCATGGTCTTAGGGGGATCATTATCAGAAAATTGTAAAATCCCCTTGGATGAATAGCATGTCAAAGTTTGACACGAGGATGTATTGTGAAGAATGAATAAATAGAGGTTTTGGAAAAGAAACTAGAAGAAAACATGTTGGCATGCTAATTTGCAGATCGAATTGGGGTTTTTCTATGTTGAGAAGAATGGTTTGAGTAGCTTTTTGAAGTTTGCCACATTTAATGAAAATTAGGGCAAATCAATGGTGTATAAGGTAAAATTCATAAGTCTTTTTGATCACTTGAACACTTGAAGAGTTTGTAAGGCATCTTGGAGTGATCTTGAAGCAATCTAAAGCAATTCTGAAGTAATTTAAATGAATTATTTCTCAGTTTACAAAGGGGAAGAAGGGAAAAGGAAGGAGTTTTGACTAAACAATAATAGATAAGCACGACAATGGATAGAGGATCAAGTGGTGACATTCCATTGAAATTGAAAGGAGTCGAATTGGAATAATTTGATCATAGAAAGATGAAGGAAATGGAACTAGGGCTGAAGAAAAATGAGTTACAAAGCATAAAAACCCTAGGTGTGGATTTATGGGGAGAATTTCCCTGGTTTGTTGATAAAGAATTCATCTTGTTCTTGTTAAGTCAATTCAAGAATGACAGTATTATGTTGGAAAAACCCTACCTGATCATGAAGGAAGTGATTGAAGTGATTACTGGCTTATACAATGTTGGGGATCTCCCTGGGAAGAAAACCATGAAATACAAAGATGTGGAGGAACTTACTGGCATTGATAAAGACCCTCGAGCTCTATTGATAAACACTCTTGTAAATTCCACTGTAAGGTATGTTGCATATGACATTTCTTATAAAATCTATTTCAGAAATCATGAAGGTTCGACTTTGGCTATTGTTGTATATCTTGCACACATGATGGTTAAAGAAAACAAATAGTTTGATTTGTGTAGCCTATTACTTGAAAACCTAACTGAGAATGCTCGAATTTCATTGGTTGAGGGTTATCCTTTTCAGTTTGGATCTTTGTACATGTGTTTTAATTTTTACTTTTGAAATTGCTACCGAGAAGAGAAAATGTTGAGTGGGAATCTTGTATTCCTATTGGAAAACAAGTTTACAAATACTTGGAATCGTTGGCGGACAGGGTATATGTAGGATCATCATGGAAAAAACAAGCCCTTAATTGGCAAAAAATTCAGAAAATCAGAGTTAGGAAACTTGACGTAAAAATTTGAATAAGTTATCTATATTATTTCAAAAACATGTAAGAATAGAATTTGTAGAAAATTGAATGTAGTTTCTAAACTACTAGGTTTATTTATTTATTTTTTTAAAAATCTATTTGGTGAAAATTTGAAATTTCAATGCAATAGTACTTAAATTTTAGGGAAAAATAAGTTTGTATCTGTCTGACCACCCTAACCACAATAAAATGATAATATTTTTTTATAATATTTTAGATATAAGTAGAGGACTCATGTCCCGATGTGATGCATATTTTTTTGTAAATTTTTTCCAAGTAAATGATTAATTATGAATTTTTTATTGCAACTTTTAAAAAATAAAAAAACTTGTATGTCTAACCACCTTAACTTGATCAAAACTTCATGAAATTCTTTTCTTTTCTTTTTAATCCTATAGTATGTGAAGCATAGAATGTGACACATGTTTCGGATTCAAAAAATGTGATATCATTTGAAAGCTATAATTTTTTTTCAATCAGCCTATCAAATAAGACTTTAGTTGTAATTCAATTGGAAAATAAATAATAATTATTTATTAAATTCAAAGTAAAGCATAATTTATATTGGTGGAAATCTGAGAATCTCCTTTAAAAACCCTTTTTGTTTCATCAATTTTGGATAAAAAAAATGTCGTCAGCCACATACCCTACAAAAACCCATCATATCGCCACTTTTTGGCCCATCATGATCCTGCACATACTCGACAATGTAAGTGTTTGCAGAACATATTTCACATCCCTAAAGGAAAATTTGTGCTTCGGTATGTCAGTACCTATTCAATCTAAAGTGGGTTCATCCTCTGGTAAGAAAGAGTTGGAAGTTATCATTGGTGAGTCCCCTTCGGAATCTAAGAGGACGAAAACTACTATAACAAATGAAAAGAAGAATGAAGAAGAATTTATGTCTGGATCTGAATCCTTTGATCCAGAGGATATACGAATGATGTTGGACAAGAGTGAAATGAAGAAGATTGTGAAATGTGGGATGCATGCTCTCCAATTGAGAAACTTAAAATTGATGATGTACTAGTTGATTATTTGCTCAATAGTTGTATTTCAATTTTAGATGTATTAGATTCTTTGCCAGATAATCTTGTAGAAATTATTGAAGAGAGAACATTGTTGAAAGGACCCGAAGGTCATAAGTTTAATGCTATGATTGAGAGAAGATGTACCAAAGAAAAAAAAGTTTTATCTGAACATATTAATGAGACAAAAGAATGAATTAAAGAAATATCTAACATCTACAGGTATTGTCTCCAATGGCCGGCAGTTGTTGACAATTTCATAAGAAAAATTGAAGCCATTGAATCTGAGATGAATAGTATTGGAAATAATTTTGATTTCTTCAAAGACAAGGATGGAAAATAGAGTTCATAAGAGTTGGTGAATTGCAAGTGGAATTACTGACTACTCAGAGGAAAAGAGAAGATATGGTTAAAACCTTCTAGTTGGATCATCACTTTGGAATTCTCTCTGATGTAGAAAATTGTGAATGACAGTGTTTGTCTTCTAATCAGACATCCTCCTTTATGCAGATATTTTTTTTGGATGGTATGAGTGCAAGAATGATTTTGGTTGTGCTTGCTTGGAAAAGGATTCTTCCAATCATAAGAGAGAGATACAAGAAAATCTTTCATGTAAAAATTGTCATTTTCACTTGAATGTTTGAAATGGAGTTTTGGAATTTCTTTGTATATGCAATGTTTCCTTGTACAAACGCTTACATACTACTTTTGGTTGCCCTTTTCGATTGATTTCAAAGGGGGAGAGAGTCATGTGATTGGAGAGAGTCATGTAAAGAATAACTAAAGTGATAGGAGGAGAGAATGTTGTGTTTTGTAAATTTTGGCACATGTTTCCATCAATGACAAAAGGGGAGATTGTTGGAAGAATGAAGAAGAATGGCTAACTACACATTTTTTGTTATCATTTATGTCACCATGTTATACGAGTTGTGACTACAAGATTAAGCTAGTGCTTGATCCAGTATTTTGGTCAGGTACCTGGACCGGTATACAAGCTACACCCTCCAGTATTTTGGTCCGCAATCCTCCACAGTTGATAGTTGTTGCTTGCTATTTTGGGAAATATTTTATGGGCATTGAAAGCACGTATGTTCAAAATCTCTCATGCTCTGGTGCTCGTATGGTGTATCGAAATTATTCTGTTGATTACTTTTTGCAATTAAGTCTATTTCTAGCCGACCTCATGAATAATTATGATATGGTGAATCAATTTTGTTATGAAGATATATGTGCAACCTATCTTAGGTCTATGTCAACATGATGAAGTGTACTACACATTTTTGATTTATTGTTTGAAAATATTTTGTGAATACTTGAGGCCGACAGTTGGTATTTTTGATAAACAAGGATTGTAACTAATTAGGTCGGCCTAATTAATGCTTGCAGATGGATCAAGTATATATGTTGGACAGTTTTGAAGATTGTATGTATGAAGAAAGAAAAGAGAGTGAGGAATGATATTGATGTGAATGTGAAGAAGTGAAAAAATGATGAAGTGTGTCAAGTCAATCTATTGAACATCATTGGAATTGTATTAGCACTTGTTAGGTGCACTCTCATTAGTTCATTTTGGTTGTGAAGCCAATTTTTGTTTTGTAATCCTTTTGTAGGAAGTGAGCCTCCTTGTGTAAGAAGTGAGATTTTGTATCCAAATAGTGAGTCCTATTCAGGGCAGTGAGTCCTTGGCAATGAGCCTTATATATTTGGTTTTGGAACTACTCTATATTGTGATTTAATCCTCACCATGGTTTTTCCCTTATTGGGTTTTCCATGTAAAATCTAGTGTTCACTGTGTTGATTTTTCTTTCTATTATCTGCATTTCATGTTCATACTTAATAACATAACTGTGTGATTGTAAAGTTGATAAGTGTTGAATTTTTGTGTTTAAATTTGGTGGCAACTGATTCACGCCCCCCCTCTTAGTTGTCCTGCGCTTTTTAATAACTTCTTTGTCTTCAAAGGAGGCATCTACATAGTCTTCCAACTACATATACTTGGGATTCATACTTGACCAACATTGGTGGGTTGTTTGTTGAGTCCCACATTTTGTATTTGGGAGACACCATTGATTGCATACATTTTCTCTTTGATGGAGATGATCCTTCTTCAATTGTTGCAAGGGAATACTCTAACCCTCTTGTTCATTTTCTACACGATTATTCCTTCCAATTTGACATGCATGTGGATAATTTTGGATGGAATTTGGAGGATGCTTTTTTTTCTTCAAAGGAGGCATATTTATCTTTGGAGTGTGTTCTACATCCATCTCTAGGAGATTCTAGATTTACATCTTCAATTATGTGGTGTAGAACACCTGTTGGAGTGTGTTAGATTTCTGCATGGAAATGGAGACACTTTAGTATAGTTTAGACACATCACATATCATTCCTCTTCCCACATATTCCTTTTAGGAATGGGAATAAATATTTCATATCATACTGGTTTTGTTTCTTCCTAAGTGGAGGAATTTTTTTCGACGGGATTGGATCATCTTCGACATTCAATGTTGAGATTCTACCATTGCAAGAGACTTACTATTGAGGGGGGTTGCATGGTCTCTCTTCTCTCTTATGGGGGGGGGTCTTTTTCCTCATATGGGATTATGTCCTCATACAAAATTGAGAGCATTTTATATTTCATCTCTTGTTTGGGAGGAGTTTTTTTCCCATTAGATTTTATCCTTTTCTTTGTTCATGATAGATTACATTACATTTGTACATGGGTACCTAACATGACCATGTATTTGGGACCCATATTTACATATTTTCATAATAATCATCTCCCTAAGTTGTACTTAAAGGGGGGTGGTTGTGTAAATTGGTGTTTTACCTATCTAGGTCATATTTACATGTTAAGTCCATTGAGGTCCTAGGAGGCAATATTTCTAGTTAGTTTTTGTTGTCACTAGATCTTATCTTATTTTTTGGCATTTAATGCTTTTGGCCAAAGTCGTTCAATATTTTTTGATGTAGTTATCTCATTATATAGGATCAAGACACATGTCAAGGTATTGTCTAATCCTATCTTACATTTTTCCTTTATAAGAAAGGCATCATGTTTACATCCTAGACAATTCAGTTAAGTTGTGTAAGTCCAATATATCACTACAATCTTGAGTATTACATACTGGCCATATCTTGCATCCATTATTGCAATTTTTTTTTTTTGTTCTTCTCTCATGTAGAAGGTTGTTCTTTGGTTTTTGCAGGTAATCTTGGAGGCTTGAGTCCTTAAGTGACTCTAACATATACCCATATATCCTAGAATAATCATCAATAAATGATAAGTAATACAATGATTTAAAAATAAAAGGAACATTATCAAGGCCAAGCACATCAAAATGAATCAATTCTAACAACTCAAAAGACTTATGAGAAATATAATAACATCGAACAATGATTTTTTTTTCATATATGCAATATTTGTAAAAATAAATTCAAGAGTCTAATGAGTCAATCTCTCAAATAGGTTTTTGTTTTTCAAGGTCCATAGACCCTTCCCACCTATATTCCCCTTCCATTAGTTCCATAGTGTAGTCTTCTCAACAAGTAGTTGGTTCACTAAAGAGAGAGTTTACGTAGGTGGCAAGAAAGCATAACCATTAAAAGTAGATGCAACAATCCTCTTTTTTGCTAGTTCCAATAATAAAAGTTAAGATCTTACAAATCTCTTCATCGAAAAATTATAGCAACACAAAAAAATCAACAACCCATGAAAATGATAGACAATTAATACCTAGATATTTTAGCAAATGTAAAAGAATCTCCATTGAATATTTTTGGAATATTTCAGCAATATTGGCTTTTTAGGGCATTGGAATTTTTTCCAATATACAAGGAATGTTCCTTGAATATTTTTCCATTGATTTCATTCCAACATCAACCATATGGATGGTTGTATGACCCCTCCAATCCCCCTCCTATCCCTAATTTTTGCTAAAGGAGTTATTTTTTTTCTTTTTGGCATAACCTGGGCATACAATGCTAAAATCAAGCAAATTGAAAGGAAGTTGAGTGAGTAGAAGCAACTTCCTACACTAGTGTAATTAGGGGAGAGTTATAAATTTTTTTTAACACCTTATATAGCTATGGAAAAATACCTCCTACTTACCTTATATAGCTACATTTATTAAAAAACACACATTCAGAATATAAACAACATATAAACAATGCAAACCATAACATAGTGATTACATGGGAAAAACCCTTTTGGAAAAAAAAAAAAACCCATGCTCTAAAACACACAACTCAACTTGTATTAGTAGAAAAAATAATAGTTACAATACAATCTCAGAGAAATTCTTAGGATTCTTCAGGCTATGACAAGAATCTAGAATACTTATGGTAGCATAAATCATGTTAACAATATTCAACCTTTCACCATGAAAATTCACTAAGGCGTCAAGTATTTTGAAATATCTTAGCCAAATATATGCATTTTTTTATGATTTTATAACACATATTTATGCCCTAATTTTATGATTTTAAAATTTTGCTCAAACCCTAGTTTGCTAATATAAATTTCTGAGTTTAAACATGCATTAGCAACAACATTTAATCTTCAAAATGACATCAAAAATCATGGAATATTTTTCTAACCATGAATAAGAATGTAACCATCATAATGAACCATCAAAACATCCACCAAACACATGCCAAATTTTGATAATCAAATTTTCAGCTTGCTACTACAAATCAGACCTATTTATTGATGCAATATCACAATGAAATGGGCTCCAAACATGCCCAAGAACATACAAAAGTTTGTTGATATGAATAAAACCCGAATTATGCAATGAAGTAATGTCATATCCTAGACCTAGCTAGGTGAACTTTCCCAACTCACAAAAATGCAAGTAAAATACAAATATTTGATGATAAATGACTCTAAAACCCTACCACAAGGGTGCACTATCCTACTGGTGTGAATGGAGGGTTTGTAACCTTTGAAAACATGTAAAAACCTTCAAAACTTTCCATAATTCGCCCCTCCAAAATATGGTCACTCCTCTTGCAACTTGGGTTCCTCACCCTAGGGAGAAGTCATAGGTCAATTGCACAAAAATTTCACCTTCCTCAAGTCACCTAGTTTGATATAGAAATTTGAGCATGAAGATCTAACAAAAAACTCTATTGAAGCACAAGTGAACCTTCATCATGAAGTCTGCCATTGAAGAGATAGGTTTTCATCCAACTCCAATATTCTTGAGGGTTTTCGTCCTTGGAATAGTCACCAAAAGTGTAGATCAAAATAGAAGAGATAATTTTCATGATGAGACAGGCCTCCAAATGAAGCTTGTATATATATGAAACCTCCCTTATAACCCTTATTTGGCTAACCGAACTTTGGGTGTCAACTTTATATTTAAAAATTATTTTTATTTTATTTTTAAATCTCCTTTCTTGGGTGCAAACTTACAAATTATTATTATTTTAATTTATTTTTCCCTCCTCATTTCTCCAAAAGGGACCACCCACCAAAATAAATATATAAAATATTTTGGGCACCAAAATTCAAAATTAAATATTGTTTTCTTCCTCCCCCTTGGCTACCAAAATTCAAAAATAATAAAATATTATTTTTCTTAGTTTATGAGAAGGGACATTAAAATCCTCCCTTCCTGATATCCTCAAGCAATGACAAGCATACCACAACCTGGATCCCATATCCTCACACTACCATATATATCAAAATTGAGGAGATAGACATACCTTAAGGAATTATCAACACCAAAAAAATATCCAACTTTGAAGGATTCATCATGAATTTGCAAGATGTCCCTTGTAGGTGTATAAAAGAACATATCAACCCCCTCCTATGTTTCTAATATAAATCATAGCAACAACCTCCCAACTAAAAATCCAACCCAAGTGAATGCAAGTATCATTTCCAATGTCATATGATGATAGAGTATCATCCATACACCATTCATGAATGGTAAAGTGGTGATCCCAACCTCTCCAAAATACCCAAATAGTTGTTGTCCTCCAAGTATCCTATAGGATATCCATATGCAATAAGGTAAAGTAGCCATTCCTTAGAAAAGTGTGAAGTGGATCCTCATGAACTAGGGTAGGAAGGCCAATATATTCATTCTTTCGTCTAATCCCTATGACATAGTCTAGCTAGAATGCAAGTATTAGTAATTCAAAACCAAAAATTATAGTAATACCCCCATACCTTGTGTCCAAGTGCAACTCCACCTCTGAAGTTTTCCCAATAAAGGAAAGTTTCTACATGGCATGCATCACAAATTTCTAAAATAGAGAAGCAACATAATCTACCAAAGATTTATCAAAATGATGAGACTCATCACAAGTAAACTCTTCAAGTGCTCCATGAATGATCAAAGACCAAACCAAATCTGCATTACCCATATCTCCATCTACATATGAAGACATAATACTAGTCGTTGATCCATCAAGTGTATGCTCCATAATTCCATCCAAGTCTATGATGTGATCCTTCAAATGGCTTTCCAAAAGAGGTGACACCAAAATCTCATAAAGAAAGCTATGCAAACCAAGAAAGAAATTTGAGTCATCCCTCAAACTTGATTGCTCCATTTGCTTGGCCACCATACAAGGCTCATTCCTCATATGCCACATACTTTGAATCTTCTTTGCCTCTCTCATGACATTTTGTACTAACATGGTCCTCTTATGTATTGGACACATAAATAAGACCTCATGTTTGTCTCCCAAATGAGTGCCAACAATAGAAGTATTCTTACTATCATCCTCATGAGTAGGAGTAGCCAACCCAAGATTATGCATAATCAAAATATCATTGTTCTAAATCAGAAAATTAGAAAATTTATCATACCTTTCCATAATATCTTCATTCAAATTTTCATCCATGCTTCACCAAAGAGACATCAATATGATGGGATTATATCTCATCACAAGTGAATTCCTCAAGTTCTTCATGAGTGACCAAAGCCTCAACCAAATCTAAACCACCAATGTCTATACCTATACATTTATACATCACATTGTTGATTGGTCTAAAAGGTGTATGCTCAACTATACCATCCAAACCTATGATTTGATCCTTCAATGGGCTCTCTAAAAGAGGTAACTCATGATGCTCATTATGTAAACTATTTGTATAAAAAAAAAATGCTGAATCATACCTCTTTTCATGTTCATCCAAATTGGAATGTTCTCATTCCTTGTTGACCTCAACATGCTCATCCCTTGCATGCTCAAGCTTAACACATTCTTCCCTAGTATGATATGAAAAATAAGGACCTTTGTGGCTTGTTTCCACCATGCGTTCCTCATTTTTGACACTCACATCTTGAGTGCCAACATTGGGGGATCCCTCAACACCTTTCCCCTCATGTGATGTAGTTGCAATCTCATGGTTATGCAAATAAATATGACTATTTTCATAAAATAGAAAATTAGAACTCACATCACACATCTTTGTAGTGTCTTAAAGGGACTCAAACAAGTCTTCATCCTTCATTAGTTTTCTATTGCTAAGTGATGGTCCAACATGAGTTTCTCCATGAAAATCACAAGCTTTAAGGTTGATCCTCTTGGATGCCATAACATGATAATGCACGAAGATAAGTAACTATTGTCATACATCAAAAAAACAATCCTTACCTCATTCCATAGTGTGATGTCTTCCTCAATCTCCACCATATCCCTTCTCATGAGTGGATGGATATCAACAAGTGATGGTCCACTAGACATCTCCAAGTGAAAATCAAGTGCACTATGTGTCACAAAATTTGTCCCATGGCTACAAGTTGAATTTTCATGTGTATGTATCTCTTCTTACTTCATTATTTTATCATAGAAACCTTCAAGTCCTTCCTCCATGTCTCCACTTTTTTCCATCTTCATTTTGCATTTCTTTTCATCGGATGTGGCTAACATAGAATTCTGAAACTCTACTATGTATGGTGGATGTTGGGAAAAATGTGTCTCAAACTTGCAACTACATAAGGTGTATTGTTGATACATCAGCATGAGGGGGTGAGAGGGGGTACCCTCCCCCATAAGGGGTTCGAGGGGATCATCCCCTTAGAGGGGGGTTCGGGGATCATGTGCCCCGATGAGGGCTCAAGGTCAGTGCCCCCGAAAGGAATTTTTTTATCTATATTTTATTATTGTAAATTTGGACCATTCATCATTATGTCTTAGATCTAATGATCAATATTTTTTTGGCTTGACTTTCCCTAGAAGGAAACCCTATTTTATGAGGTCATTGTATTATGACTATGTATTATGATGTATTTTAAGAGATTAATAATGACCGTGTTGCCTCTAGATCTCTAGTTGGCGATACTCTTGTGAGAAGCTTTCTCTACAAGTATAATGTAATCTTTGTAATTTTTGGATAATATACTAGGTGACTTTGGAGTGTGGTGTTTTTCTCTCGAAAGGGTTTTCCCCACATAAGTCACTATGTTGTGGTATGCTTGATATTTATTTTTATTTTAGTTAAGTTTTTGTAACTACTATAAAGATCTATAAAGTTTTGCATTATTCTCCTCTTAAGATTAGTGTAGGAAGTTGTTTTGCTACCTTAGATTCCTTAAAATGAAGAGTGTTTCATACTCAACTCCTCACAAAGATTCTCCACCTCATCTTATTTTCTTCTTAATGCATGAAAATATATCTCACCAAGTGTGAGGAGATGATCTCTATCTGCAAGTAAGTGTAGGTAGTTTAATTTCGCTACCACCAAAGCATCCTTCAATTCATGCAAGTCATCAAGAGATAGACCTCCTTCAAACCCTTCATGCTTCCCTAGAGCCTTCCAACAAAAACTTGACATCATCTTATGAATATGATCAAAATGATTTAGGGCTACTGTAGTCTTACCTTTGTTTTCCTTCAACTTCCCTTCCAAGTGATGTGACTCATGAGACCAAAAATATCCATGCAAAATTTATGATTTATCTTCAGCATCACCTTCATAAATCTAATCAATCATCACTGATTCGGCACATCCTATGACAACATTCCCTTCTTCCTTATGGTCATTATGAAAACACATGTACTCCTTATTGGTTGATGTAAGAAGTGAATCCTCATCCCACTGAAGGCATGTGAGAACAACCTCATCTTCTTTAGGTCTTGCATTCTTATCACTAGCTCTCAACATCTTTGGTTCATCCCAATTCCAAGGTGTAATATCCATGACAAGCCATACATTATCAAACCATAGGATCTTCTTGCTAGGTGATCCCTTAGTCTTTATGATCAACTCTTCAATAAAATGTTTCTCATACAACTCCAATAGGTAGTCATAAAATTTGATCACGTGCATGAAGTAAGGACCATCAAACTTACTAGGAAATCACATACCTTGTATGCAGTGATTTTTTTAGTGGCTAATATTTTCCAATTGGCTAATAGTTAAAATTTGGGAATCCAAAATTGGCTAATATTTCAAGCTATAACATGACTTGAATCGCCATTTTTTTTAAAAATCTTATTATAGTATTATTTAAATCACCAAAGAATTTATTTTATTAAAAAAATTAACTCAAAAATTTTCCACAATATTTGATACATGATTAGATTAGATTTTCCTAAATTTTATAAATTATTGTAGAAATCTATATTAATTCGCCAAGAGTAAATCACAATTATTTGTTTCTTTAGGACCATATTTCTAATCTTTAGTTTCCACCAATGATTTATAATATAATCTAATTTCCCTTGTTGTGTTCCATGAGGTGAAATGTAACAATGATCTGTAATGCTCATGGGGCCCACAATTTTGGGTCTCATGAGCATTATAGATTGTGGGTACATATTACCTCATAGAGTACAACAAGGGTCGTTAGATCAATGATCTAAAAGAAATTTTGAGCCCCATGAGAATTATAGACTGTGGTTACATTTTACCTTGTAGAATACAATGAGGGCCATTATATTATATTTTAAAACAATGGTGGAAAGTAAATATTATAGTCCACCCCTTAAACTAATCAATAATTTCCACTCTTGGGCCCCTACCTTTCCATGAGAATTATTTTTAAATTAGATGGATTCACCATCATAATTAATGCATTTTCCTATTATTTTTCAAGATTCGCCAAAATTTTCTATAAATTTTAGTGATGTAAAAAAAATTCCAATAATTTTTTTTTTTTGAAAAAAGGAAAAATTTTCCAATAGAAATTAATTTTTATTTTTTTAATTGAAAGATTCACCGGTATTTTATATCATTTTTTGAGGGGGGTTTCTTAAAGTTATCACTACTTGTATTTAGCTTTGATCCATGAATATCCTTTCATCCATATCCTCATTGTTTGTTCAAAAATTTACATTTTCATGTGAAGACCACCTTATAGGTGACTTATTTTCTAATTCTACATCTTCATATAATTTCTATTTTGAAGCTAGAGCCACATCATAACAAGCTAGCTCCTAAAAAATAATGTTTCTTTCCACAAATCCTTCCACAAAACCTTTCTCAACCCTAAATTTAACTTCTCTATCATGTCATAGAAAAGGGATATAATCCAATAACCCAAGTCATTTTAATCATCACATTCCTTGTCACCATGATGTAGAGGTGATGAAGCAATGCTAGTCTTGATTAGAGGAGTATCAAATGAATTCATACTTTATTGTAGCTGATCCAACATGGCTCGTTTGGAAATCTCCATGGAAGTATCTTTTTCAATCTGCATGTGTTCTTCATTTGTAGCTTCAATAGGTAAACTTTTGGCTTCATCTTCTTTAGGTCTTCCACATGTATTACTAGGTGTCCAAACTTCTAGGCATGTGAAGCAACATTTTTCTCTCCTCAATTGATTTTTTCTCTTCTTTGTATCACCTATAGGCTATAAATCGCAAGGAAGAAAATAAAATTCTTCAATGGTTGTCCCAAAACCTTGTTTGCCTATAGGCTAATGAATGACTACTAATTTAGAACCATTATCAAATTCCTCATAGATATTTCTGGATATTTCCTTTGTAAATATGGAAGAATTGCTATAGCACCTAAATTGTCTTGATAGGAGTCTTTTTTCTACTACAAGATATGTGCTAATATTTGTTAATACATCAAAAACTCTTTCAAGATGTACTCAAAACTTGGTTGCTCCTACTTCTTTGATTTCCTCTCTTGCTTTCTTTTCTTCTTATCCTTCCCATACTATGTATAGCAACCAAAGGAGAGATCATTTCTAATCTCTTATGGAAGTGCAAGGTATCTTTCATGAGCAACCATTATATCATCAATAACTTTGGAACCCATGGTTCCAACTGCATCATACAATCTAACCCTCTAGGCTGGCAAGATCCAAGCTTTAATACCACTGAATTATCCCAAAAAAAAAAATGCAATTTATTTATTTATTTTTGTAACATATATTTATATCCTAATTTTTTGATTTCAAAATTCTGCTCAAACCCTTGTTTACTGATATGAATTTTTGAGTTCAAACATGCATTAGAAACAACATTTAATCTTCCCAATGACATCAAAAATCATAGAAGATTTTTCTAACCACGAATAGGAATGTAACCATCAAATTGAACCATCAAAACATCCACCAAACACATCCCAAATTTTGATAATCAAATGTTCACTTTTGTTGCTACAAATCATACCTTTTTTATTGATGCAATATCATAATGAAATGGGCTCCAAACATTCCCAAAAACATATAGAATTTTTCTAATATGAAGAAACCCTAAATTATGCAATGAATTGATGTCCTATCCTAACCCTAGCTAGGTTAACTTTCCTATATCACACAAATGCAATTAAAATACAAATATTTGGTGATAAATGATAGTAAAACCCTACCACAAGGGTGCACTACCTTGTTGGTGTGAATGTAGGGTTTGCAATCCTTGAAAACATGCAAAAACCTTCCAAACTTTCCATAACTCACCCCTCCAAATCTAGTCGCTCCTCTTTCAACCTGGGTGCCTAACTCTAGGGAGAAGCCCTAGGTCAATTGCACAAAAAAATTTCCTTCCTCAAGTTGCCTAGGCTAATGTAGAAAATTGGGCATAAAGATCTAATGAAAAACTCCGCTGAAGCACAAGTGAACCTCTGTCATGAAGTCCTCCATTGAAGATCTAGGTTTTCATCCAACTCCAATATTTTCAAGGGTTTTCATCCTTGGAATAGTCACCAAAAGTGTTGAACTATTGATTTTTGGGTTCCTATGGACTCTCTAACTCTTCTAGGATCTTTCACCTAAAAGGAGAGAAATGGGGCCAAAAATGCTAAGGGTTCATTCAAAGTATGTTATGTGCAATTTTTTCTAATCTAAATGAAGTAAAATAAATGCAATGGAGTGATTTAAATGAATGATTATGAATGCAAAACTAAGATTTAAACTATGTTTGAAAACACACTGTGATATGCAAACAATGATCTAAATGATGAAATAATGCAGAACAAAAAGAAATAGGATGAAT
Organism: Sequoia sempervirens; assembly: GCA_007258455.2. NCBI lineage: Eukaryota > Viridiplantae > Streptophyta > Pinopsida > Cupressales > Cupressaceae > Sequoia > Sequoia sempervirens. Next base: position 518,281,899 of record VDFB02000015.1, read on the forward strand.
CTGAGTGCACCTAAGAAAGATTTGATGATTTTGGAATGTTTTGGATGTTGTCTCGAATCACTAAAATTTCACAGTGGGACTCATTCGTTCAGGGTGGCAAATCAATCTTGCTCCTGGTGAAAAAGTGTTAGAAATTGGTTTCTAACTGTTGGGATTTGGAAACTAAAAAAATTCATATTTTCAGTCCTAAGGTGGGACTCATTCACCACTGGTGGTGAATCAGTCCTCTCCCAAAATTCTAAAAAATTAGGAGACAACTTTGCAACACCAAATCTAGAAATCTTTGATTGTCAGGTTGTCGAAGTCAATTCTGTAGGAAACAGACAAAAAATATTGTCCAAGCTTGAAATAGACTTGATTTGACTTGAAGTGGCCTTGTTGACCAATCTTCAACACCAAAAAGCTTGTTAAATCTGCACACAAAATTCTGCAAACACACATGCAATAGGGGGAAAATGGTTAAGGGTTAGCAAATAGGGGTTTTCCTTGATCAAACCCCACTTTGGTAATCAAACCCTTAATGAAACAATGAAATGCAAGAGGATGATAAAGTAACAACATGGAAATGCTATAAACTTACAAAACCCTTGATGATGCTAGTCATAAGTAATGTCAATGGATGCTTCAAAGTGCTTGAATAATGCTTGAATTGATGTTGTAAGATGCTTGAGATGATGTGTGAATATTGGAGGATTGCTTAAATGAATGAGATGTAAAATGAGGTGAAAATCACTTATTTATACAATTGTGTGCCTTAGTTACCCATTCATACCTCATCACAAGCCAGCATCAAGTTTTTTTGAATAAAAACCCAAAAGGAAATTTAAAATATTTTTAATTTGGAGCCAAGGGGGACTCATTCGCCACCCATGGAAAATGGGTTCCACCTAGGACCTGAAAATTGGTGTTGGGAATTATGTTGTGTTTAATGTTGTTTGTCGGGTTAACATTCAAAAATACACTTAATTAAGAATATGAGAGCATAAAGGGACCAAATAAAGCATGAGAAAGGGAAAAATAGTGAAGTTATGCCTAGAAAAGCATGAAAGCTTGTTACAAGACTTTACAACACTTCAAAATAGGACTTGATTAGTGATGAAAATGTGATTTTTAGGTGAATTGCAATAAATAGAGTCTAGAAGAGTGTAGAAATGTCTTACAACACTTCACAACACCTTCACAAGATGCAATTATTTGAATTTTAGTGCCTAATTATGCATGTTCAAGTCATGTTACAACATAAAATCAAAGCAAAATAGATCAAACAACATGAAACAAGACCTAAAAGGCCATGAAAATGACAAGGGCCATTTTGCTATGACACAAGTGCATATCAAAATAGCAGAGATAACTTTCATGATAAGACAAGCCTCCATATGAAGCCTGTATATATATGATACGTCCCTTATAACCCTACTTGGCTGACCCAACTTTGGGAACCAAATTTATATTTAAAATTTATGTTTTACTTTTATATCTCCTTTCTTGGGCACCAACTTACAAATTTATTTTATTTTATTATTTTATTCTTTTTTTCCTTCTTATTTCTCCAAAAGGGGCTTCCCACCAAAATAAGTATATATATATAAAAATATTTTGGGCACCAAAATTCAAAATTAGATATTGTTTTCTTCCTCCCCCTTGGCCGCCAAAATTCAAAAATAATAAAATATTATTTTTCTTAATTTTTGACAAGGGACATTACATATTTATAGACTTTCAACATGAAGAAAAGGTGGAAAAACTTTCCAAAACCAAGATCCATGCCCAAGTGTGAACATGAGTTCATTATGACATGTCATAATTAAAACTCATAAATTAAGATAATTTTCTATTTCTAGAAGAAGTCTCCTCAAAATTAACCACCACTAAACATGTAATGTGACTGCCTGCATGCAAATTCCTTGCATGTGTAGATGCCCTCATCACATAGGTCACACCTATCATAGTTAATCATAAATTTACATGATAAATTATTTTTGTCATAGCTTACTCTTATAACTATCATAGATTGTCATAGACAATTGTCATAGTCTATCATAGTGCATGACATAGAAACTTATGAAAAATATCTTCAACTTAAAGTCTAAAATATAGTTCCTCCAAAGTGGATTCCTACCTCCACAAAATAGCTTAAAAATTTCTAATTTCATCTTCCATGTAGGATTCCACATCACCAGTAGGTCCCACAAAGTGACTATGTAATTGGTAGGGAAATAAACATTAAGAAATTAAATATTAACACCTAATAATCAAATTAAATGTTAGGAATCTAAGGTTGAGACACCCTAATCTCAAGCTTTTTCTATTCTATTTTCCATTCCCAAAATATACCTAGTTGCACCTAGGTCTTTCATCTCAAGCTAAGTTGACAATTGAGACTTCAAATCTAAAATCATGCTTTTACCATTCCCAATAAACAAAAAATCATCTATGTATAAAATAATAATGAGAATGGGACCATTATTAGATTTCTAATGCATAAAATGGTCAAATTTATATCTCATAAATCCTAAAGACAACATATAAGTGTCAAACTTCTAGTACCACATTTTAGGAGACTATTTCAAACTATATGGAGAATTTTTTGATTTGTAAACTAGATTTTCTTTACCTTTAACCACAAAATGATTTGGTTGTGAAATTTAAATCTCTACCTCCTAAAACATAGAAAAGTGTGGAAACTCTAATATTAATTTCCATAACCTAGGGTCATTTCCACATTTTTATAAATTTCATTAGGATATAGATCAACGAGGTGAATTGTTTGACTATCAAATTTAAAGGTGAGCCAACTAGACCTGGATCTATATCCTAAGGGGGATCAGAATTGATTAGAAATATTTTTGAATGATTAACTTAATGAGCTTATATGACCTAATACATAAAATGTAGATTCCTAAAAATTGATAGACTGAAATATCAGTTTATCAGTAGATTTGGTGAGTGCAGAGGATAAAAAATATGCTTAGAAAACTTGGCTTTAACCTCTATAGAAGGACATATTTTCCCAAAGGAAAATGGTTCCTTGTAGGGGTGGCCTAGTCAACTTGTAGAGTCCTCTAGTGCAATATTTGAGCTTCTATTTGTTGTAATTTTGACTGTCAAAATGGCTAGAAATAAAATTTGTAAGTGAGTTTTTGTGGCTTGACAGCAATGGATGCAAAAAATGCAACTTTTTAAAATTTCTCCTTTGAGATCTCTTCAATTATTATTCAACCTAAGACTTACATATACACAAAGAGAGGGAAAAATTGCTTGTTTAGTGTGAATGGGAGTTTACCTTGGTCAAACCCTCATTAAGTAATTAAACCTTGATAGAAAATAATGAGAAATGGAGAAGGAAGTGATGAATGAGTACTTGCTTGTTAAAGCTCACCAAACCTTTAATGGCCACCCTTAGAGTACTAAAGACAAGCACATCACTCTAAGGCTTGGTTCTTGCATAAATTGACTTGATTGATTGTATGCTTGAATGCTTTCTTAAATGCTTGAAATCTACATCACAATGTTAGCTCTGAAACATGACATGAATGTGTATAAACTTTGACATGATGATAAGATCTTGAATGCTATTTTAGATGATAGATAAATCTTCTCTCTAATGCTCTTGACAATAATATTTTCTCTTGTGAAAGTTTCATTAATGCTAGATATATGAATTGATAAAAAGACTATGTATTTATAGGTTCTTATTTAATTTCCCAAAAATTAGATTCCAAAAGCTGATAATTGCATATGAATTTTGAATCATTAAAGAGTTCCAAAAATATAGTTAAAAATTGGACCTAGAACCTAAGGAGGACCCATAAGTCTAGGACACATATTCTTCAATGTGTTTTAATTAATTATTGCATCAATTAAATATAGGTTCCCCTTTTAGAAAATGGGAAAAATGAGGCTTTGGAATGCATAATTCGGGTCAATTAGAGGCTTAATTAAGTCCAATTGATTAAGGGGATGCAAACATAGTGTGAAATTGTAAAGTTATACAATTTTCTATACTACACCTCCAAATCATTGTGAAGGAATATTTTCTTCACATCCATCTATTCCACTTCTAGAACATACACTGCTACAAGTGATATCAGGAACCATATAGATGTCAGGTTCATAATAGGAGAGAATATAACTCACAATATTCAATTCTCTCCACCTAATAATATCCCTTAGAAATAAATCGTGCCTTATGCTTCTCAACACTACCATCAAGACTACACTTCTTCTTGAACACCCATTTACAACTAATAAGTTTATGTCCAACACGCAATGGTACCATTAAATCCCAAGTATTATTCTTCTTCAATGCAACCATATCTTCATCCATGGATTTCATCTAGGAATTTTCATCACTCATACCCATAGCCTCTCTAACAAGCTTAGGCTCATAAGTGTTAGCAATAAAAGAAAGAATGTAACTGAAATCCAACAATGAATAACCAACCTTTCTAGTTGTTGCATAACATGTATAGACCTCCTCACTAGCTAAGGTTGATGTTCTTCTTCTTCTTCAAAAATTTTAGAGCTGCTCGAGCTCTCCTCATCAACGGGTTTGGAAATAGTGCATAGTTCACCTTGCGTTAGATTAGGTGAAATCTGAACTACCTCCTATTTCTCCTCTTTCTTTGGCTACATCTCAACATTGGAAGGTTTCGTCTCTCTAAAAATTACACTTCTACTATAGAGAACCTTTTGGGCCATTGGATCCCAAAGCTTATACCCCTTCACATGGATACCATAGCCAATTAAGATACATTTAACTTCCTTGTTCTCCAATTTAGACCTATTCTCAACCAAAAAATGAGCATAAGCTTCAAAACCAAAAACTTAGAGACATATCATCAAAGGATTTTTGTTAGACTGCTCCTCCATGGATGTGTTTTCAACAAGAGTCAATGTAAGAGATTTTTTTGATTAGATAAAATGCAATGGCTATAGCTTCATCCAAAAAATTATACTCAAGGCTAGCACCACTTAGCATAGTCTTATCCCTCTCCATCAATTTCATATTCATCCTCTGTGCAACTCCATTTTTTTGTGGGATATATGGAGTTTTCTTATGTCTCTCAATCCCATTCTCTTTATTGAATTTGTTGAATTATGTGGAACAAAACTCACCACCTTTTTCAATCCTCAAACACTTAATCTTTCTACTAATTTGATTTTCAACCAAGGCCTTAAACTCGTTAAACTAACTAAAGACTTCATATTTACTTTGAGAAAGTAGAAAAATGTCCTACTATAATCATATTATATGAAAGAAACAAAATATATAGATTTTGATAACAAATGAGTATTCACAAGACCAAACACATATGCATGAACATAGTCCAAAACGCTAGAAGACTTATGAGAACTAGAATAAAAAGAACCATGACATTGCTTTCCATACACACAATATTCACAAAAGTCAAAATCAAGATTACAATCATCAAGGCCTTCAACAAGGCTCATATTTGTTAGGTCTCTAAGAACCTTATAACCAATATGACCAAGTCATTGGTGCCACAACATTATCTTCTCTGTAAGAAACTTCATTTCCAAGGAATGGACACCCTTAGGTACTCAAAATGCATGACAATCAGATGTAGCTACTACAAACTTCTTCTCTACATGATCTAATAGTGACAATGAAGAATCCAAAGGTATCTTCTTTAGTGTATCTAGGGAACCATTGCACTAAACCATTCCTACATCCAAATTATACAAGATGTCAATCTGAACACCCTTAGCCAACACCATAGATCCTCTTGTCATCTTGCATCCTCCATTTGATAAAATAGCTTGCACCCTTGAATCATTCAGTTTACTCACATAGAGTAGGTTTCAAGACAAACATAAGATATTCAAGACACCATCAATCCCCTTCACTCTTCCATCAAGGGATCTGATTTTAACTCTTCCACAACCAATGATCTTCAAGTGAGAGTCATCACCTAGATACAACCTCCCACCATCATATTCTTCATACTTCAAGAACCAACCTCTCAGTGAGGTCATGTGGAAAGCAGCACTTGAGACTATCAACCACACATATTTCGATGTATGGGTTTCCAAGGTTGTGAAAAATGCATCTGCATCATCTTTAGAGGATTTTTTAGATTCAAAATATGAGAAAATACTTTTTCCTTTCTTCTTCTCTTTCTTGCACTCTTTTTTGAAATGACCAAACTTTATATAATTCCAACATTTTTCCCTAGAATTTCCAAGAGACCTAGATCTCCCTGAAGATTTTGATTTTGAACTCTTTTCCTTCTTCTTGTCTCTCTCTCAATCTTTCATGAACAACAAGGCCCTCCTTATCCATATATAAATACTTCCTCCACATCTCTTTAGATAAATACAAAGTAACCACCTCATCCATCTTTAAACTAGTTGTATCACTTCCAATGGTCATTACGAGGTGATCCCATGTGTCTATAAAATTACACAACATGAGAATGCATTGTTCTTGGTCTTCAATATTATCTCGAATAGAACCTAGTTGAGCTATCAACATGCTAAATGCATTCATGTGATCTACTATAGATCCTCCATCTTTCATCTTTAGAGAATATAGTTTCTTTCTCATGAACAATTTTTTTACTATGGATTTAGCTTGATAAATTTCTCCAAGTTTCTTCCATAAAGATGCAACCATTTTCTCTTCATGAGTGTTTAGGATCATGGAATTGGCCAAGAAAAGTCTTATGGATTTCTAATCTAAAGATCCCAATCTACCTAGATTGTAGTAGGTGGTATTGTGTTGGATATTCCAGCCTACATATCTCTATCCATGAGCATATCCTACATTATTAACTTCCATGACTCAAGGTTTCCATTGTTAAACTTCTCCATTTTGATTATTTTGGATATGCTTTCCATCTTTTTCCTACAACAAGTTTATGAAATGTGCTTCTACAAAACTCCCACTAAAATAAAGATCAGCTATAAAAACCCATCAAAACCAACAAAGAGATCAAGGCTATCTAGGCTCTAATATGAACTGAAATGAAGTTGGCTAAGTGGAAGCTACTTCTTACACTAATTTAAGTAGGTTTGAGTTACAAAAATTTCTTTTTAACACCTTAGAGAGTTACATTTACAAATAGATGCACATTCAAAATATAAACAACGAATAAACAATGCCAACCATTACATAGTGATTACATTGGAAAACCCTTTTGGGAAAAATCAATCACTCTAAAAAACATATATCAACTTGTATTATCAATGACAACAATAGTTACAATAAAATCTTAGAGCAATTCTCAGTAGTCTTCACACTACAACAAGAATTTGGAGCAATTCTAGTAGCATAATGACATGTCAAAAATATTCAACCTATCACCAAATAAGTACACTAAGGCATTAATTATTTATAACATTTCAACATGAAGAGGTGGAACAATTTTCCAAAACCAAAATCCATGCCCAAGTGTTAACATGAGTTCATTATGACATGTTTATGTGATTAGAACTAATAACTTAAGGAAATTTTCTATTTCTAAAACTTGTCTCCTTGAATTTAGTCACCACTGAACATGCAATGAGCCTACATGCATGAAAATTCCTTGAATTTGTAGGTTACCTCATCACATGAGTCCCACCTATCATAGTCAATCATAAATTAACATAGAAAGTTGTCATTGTTAACTCTTACAACTATCATAGATTTTCATGACAAGTTGTCATAGTTTGTCATAGTGCATGACATGGAAACTTATGAAAAATATTGTCAATATAGGATAGAATATAGGTCCTCCAAAGTGGACACCTACCTCCACAAAAATCTAGCTTACAACATTCACATTCCACCTTTCATGTAGGATACCATATCACTGGTGGGTCCCACAAAGTGACTACATAATTGTTAGGCAAATAAACTCTAGGAAATTAAATATTAACACCTAATAATCAAATTAAATGCTATGACTCTAAGGTTGAGACACCCTAATCCCAACACAAATGAGATATATTTGTAATGTTGGTTCCAAGCAGTTTATAGTGGTGCAAGTCTCATCATCATAGTTTTCTCTTAGTCTATTTTATGCTCAATCAAAGTTAGATATTCATTTTCTACTTTTGAGCTCATTCCTTTTCATCAGAATCTCCAATTTTCATGATTCTAGTGGCATTAGAAAGGTATTTTAAAGCTCTTAAAATCTATTCATGCACTTTTTCCAAAATATGCCTTAGGTATATTTTATTCTATTTTTTTCCATTTCACATTTATGTCAATTACTTAGACGTCTTGGTACCTAGAAAGTATCTATTTGCATGATATGACTTCATTTGATCTACTTTATATTTATTGAGGTTATTAGTCTCCAATTATTTCATTTGAGGAAAAATCATGGGTTTTTTTGTTCATCCTAGCCAAAGGTAATTATCAGTCTTAGAAAAATGACATCTTGACACATCTCAAGTAGCTTGATCTTTTTCCTTATCTATATGGACTCATGTCTACACTAGAAACACCAAGGAGTTATTTAGCATGGGGTTGTTGGAAGTTTGAGTAATTTTACATTAACATGTTTGTTGGTAACATGAGTATGGGTATGAGCATGAGTTGATACAATGTTGTCACTATTGTCAACATTGTAGTTTGATGTGTAGAATGGTTGATGAAGCATGATTGTGTATGTTGATGGAAAACGAGCATAGAGATGCAAGAATTTTTTATCTGGTCAAACAGATGAGTTAAAAAACTGGCTAAGTGTGAGTACACAATTTTTTAGTATATAGAGAATAAGTTTTCTGGTCCGCATTGTTCTGCATTGAAGTATTTTGGTCTATGGTTCTAAGGTAATTTTGAAGGATGTTAGAGGCACCTAAATCCAAATTTTCATGTCTCTTTTCTCTTTGGTTTCAATGTTACAGTGCTAATCCTCACCATTTTTTTTCCCTTTTTAGGTTTTCCACATAAAAATTTGGTGCTCAAGTGTTATGTGCTTTGATGGTTTCTTTCCTTACTACAATTTGAATAGGATGCATGGAATGAATTTTTAAATGTTTAAGCAATTTAAGAGAATACTAATTCACCCCCCTCTTATTATTTTGGGTGTTCAATAAGGATATTATTAGTGATCATGGTATAGGGGTTATATGTTCTAGTGTTGATCTTGACACTATGTGTTTCCTTAGACATTGATTGTCCCCACACACTTTGGAATCAACTTTGGGAGATCCATGGAGACCCTAATATATCTCCATACCAAGAGGATATTGTTACAAATTGTCTCATCCCTCTTACAAATTCAAATTCCATACCCTTTGATGATGATACTTTAGAGGAGCTTGAGTATATCATAAGTCTTAAATTTTTTGATTTTTTAGACTTGTATTCATGTTCCCACTCTTCAGATCAAGACTACATCCTCATCTTTTATTATTCTTGATCAGCTTGGCATCACCACATATTTGATCCCTATTGGTTCAGTACAATAAGACATCTGACATCTTCTTTCAAACATAGCTATATGGGATTCGTATCTTGAATAAATCTCATCCTTGTATGTAGAGTCCTATATTGCAGATATGGAGGATTAATTTGATTACATTAATCTCCTCTTTGTTAACAACCACATTGTCACTATTGTCCCATCATCTTCATCACCTTTGTAGCTTGTTCTACATTATTCTTCACCAATTTTTGGATTGACATCATCTCTTTCCAACATGTGGAAACTTGAGCACTTGTTAGAGGCATGCATCATTTGGATTTGGATTCTTGATTTACCCATATTTTTGGATTCGATTATCCAATCACTAGTAGATTTGTTTCTTCCTAAGGGGAGAAATGTTGTTTCTAGGTAATGGATCGTGTTCTATCTTTAGGCGTTCATCATTGGCACATGAGCTCTTTCTTTATGGGTTGATTCATACTCATTTTTTGTCTCCTATTTGGGGGAAATCTATTGTACGTGCGTGATAGAAGCAATCTTTGGGGGGTCATATTGAGTTCCCTTTATATCCTTCTTTCACTAGTGTAGTGATTTATTTTTCTCTCTTTTGGAAATGATTTTTTCCCATGTTTTTTTCTCCTATTCACTCATTATGAGATATTTCATTTGTTTGTACATGGGTACCTCATCACACCTTATAGCTAGGACCCATCCATGCATCCATCATTGTATTCTTCATCAAGTTTTTTAGCTTCTCTCTAAGTTGATCTTAAGGGGGCTGTTAGACTAATTAGAACATCACCTGATAATTAATTAATTATTAATTCCCTTATTACTTTATTCACTTAAGCTAAATTTAGGAGTTCTTTTTTATTTATTTGATTGATAAATTAAGGTCAAGTTGTCTCATTGCATGAGATTAAGACACTTGTCACAATCTAATCTAATCCTCATCTAGGATTTTTTTTTTTATGCTTTTATAAGAATTCACCTTCATTATAATCATTATCCAGGTATTCATTATCAATACAAAAAGAATATAAAATGATTGTGTGGATCAATCTTTTCACTCTTGGTTCCATAGAAAATTAGTTGCTATTATCTCTCACTTGTGATGGGCATTTTTAGTTGTAGGTGATTTCTACGAGCTGTGAGGTTCACTATCAACTCCAATAGTTTTCAACATTAATTTTAATTAAAAATTATTTAAAATTACATCATAACTAATTATTTATATAAAAATCTAAAATTCACCACCAATTTTCCACACTAACTTTGTTGTAAATTGATTAAATAATTCATTATTTAATTTATTTCCTTCACCTTTCATAATTAATTAATTATTCCATAAGTTTGATTAATTAAATAAATTTAATTAAATAACCTTAGTCCAAAAATCCTCCAATTAAATCAATTAATTTATTTATTTAGCCTAATTAATCTCTATTACTATTTTTCTAATATTTAAATCTATATCATCATTTGATCCTTATCCATTTAATCTTAGCTATGAAATCTATCTACATAGATTTAAATCTAAACTTACAATTAGTCACCATGTGTCTCTATTCTCTCATGCTCTAAAAATTGTGTAAATGCAACCCTATTCCACTCCTCTATCACACATGTGAGAGAATTCAAGCTTGTATGGTTGAAATATTTTGAAGCCTCCATGTTACCCCTTGAACTTTTGACTTGTCTGCACTCCTTTTCTCGCACATGTGTGTCCATGCCTAGCTCTTACACCTCATTTAATACATGATTCCATTTTGTGACACTTTTCACAAGGGTAATCCTTCAATCCATGCTTCTATCCTCCTCAAATATTATCCCTCCATTAAACATTGTCTCTTGGCCCTTGATTTTCCTCATGAAAAAATATAAATTGCAGTCCTCCCCTTCAATTTTAAACTTTTATTCATATCTTATCCTTATTCTATCCATTTGATCATCCATACATATGCTATCATCATGTTTCCATTTTCTTAATCCATCAAGTCATCCCAAATTCATGTTTTTAATTCAATAAGCAATGACATTTCACCATTAATACATTATCATGACACACAAAAAATGGAGGATTGGGTGCACCCTTCTTTAGCTCAATCAAAGGAGAGAAAAAGGTATAAAGGTCTATTAATTGTTTTTAATACTTTATGTTTGTATCATTAATTTTTTCTTTGTCTTTAATTTTGGAACACCCAATGAGACCCACATACCTTGGACACTACTCTTTACTTGAGTTTTATGTGAGTTTTTACATGCAAGTTCACCATTTAGTGTTTACACTCTATGTTTCAATACTTACATAGATATGCACACTTTTTCCCTATCATTGAGTGCTTTCCTTCCTAGGGTCATTTATTTTTTCTATAATTCCATGCCTTTTCATTTTAGTTTTCCACTTTTTGTGTTTGCTAACATGTCTCCCTACCATTTTCATCATTGATAACATTATACTTTGTAAGTCTCCACTATTTTTTAGAATGAATCATTAATGTTTATTTTCTATTTTCTATATATTCATAGAAACATTATCACACAATATTTTTTTAGCACATACACATATTGATGCTTGCATATAAATCAACACCTTTTCTCTATGTAGGTTCACTTTTTCTTTTTCTTTTTGCATTTATTTTTTATCTTCTTAATCTTTGTGTTAAATTGTTATTTTGGACTATTTCTCTAACTAAGTGGTGCAACTATATAATCCTATCCAAGACCATTAATCAAAAAATTAACCTATTTGGTGTAGGCTCGCGCTTGTCTAAGATTACTTTTTGCACTACTTTTAGTTACTCTAAAGTTATAGTAGTGGGAAAATAACATTGCTTGTTGTGTCTTGGAGTGATTGTGTGCACACTCTTCTCTTGTTCAATTTTTGATCTCGAGGATCAAAAAATTATTCTTTATTTTTTTCCTCGTATTCAAAGGAGCCTAATGTGTGAATGCTCTCCCCTTGTGCTTCATACAATCTTGGTTTACTGAAATAAATTGGATCATTCCCTATAGGGGCTTTTCTAGGGATTTGATCATTATAGGGGACAAGCCTAATTCCCATGTTCTAGTGGTGTTTAATAAGTGAGGGTTAAATCAAAAGGAACACCTCTCAAAATTGAAAAAATTTAATCTTGACCAAGCCCCCAAGAAATTATACCTTGGAGAAGTCAAGATGGAGAGTGGGTTACCCCCTCCTCCTAAGTATTTCATACTTTTTTCATCTATGTATTGTCACTCATGTACCCTTGAAATGTATAGAGGAATCACTAGAAACTATTGTTCATCCTAGTTTATGACATTTTGGCCATCCCATTTCTGGTGCATTAGATACATGTTAGGCTTGAGAAGTTATTCACAAGTTACATCTAAGTGGCAAAGGTAGAGATCACTTTAAGTATTTTTTCCTCCAAGTTAGGGGTGCATAGGTGAGTTATGACCTTACATTCCCTAGCTACCCACACCCTTGATATATTGTATAAATATGGTCCCAAAATAGGTGACTCTCCTACATGAATAATATAGAATTTTGCAAGGTTCTTTGCATGTCTTCTTGCAATTTTTTTGCATTAGCCCCCTTCATTCCAATTTAGTTTTTGGTGTGCTTTCAAATCCACCTGCTAGTCAAGAAAAATAATCATCCTAAATCACATCCTATATTTTATTTTGTATCTTGTATTAATTCCTCTAGTCCAAACCTTCATCTACCCAAATTAGCCTAATCCCTCCAATTCTCCAACCCAAAATAAAATCTATGCCCATCCAAAATTTGACTTTAACTCCATTCTTTTACTATTGTTATTAATGCTAGTACATTTTAATTATTTTTTAGTTTAGCACTTGTATGATTTAGTGCTTGCATGGTTTTAGCACTTACACAATTCAACATCTTTTCATTTCAACACTTTTGTATTTTAATGCTTTCAAAAATATTCCTCTAATCCAAATTTCATCCTAATCAGCTCCTCATCCATTCATCCACATCCTAGTCTAACCTACCTCCTTCTAATCCAATTCCACTTTCATCCTTCATCATAATCCTTAAGTCCCATTTTTCTAATCCCTAAGGGTATGTGCAGGATCATGATGGGCCAAAAAATGGTGATGTGATGGGTATGTGTAGAGTATGTGGCTGACGACTTTTTTTTTACACAAAATTGATGAAACAAAAAGATTTTTTAAAGGAAATTCTCAAATTTCCACCAAAATAAATTATGCTTTACTTTGAATTTAATAAATTATTATTATTGATTTTCTATTTGAATTACGACTAAAGTCTTGATTGATAGGCTGATTGAAAAACATCTATAGCTTTCAAATGGTATCCCATTTTTTGAATCAAAAACATGCATTACATTCTATGCCTCGCATACTATAGGATTAAAAAAAATGAATTTCATGAAGTTTTGATCAAGTTAAGGTGGTCAGACGTACGAGTTTTATATTTTTTAAAAGTTGTAATAAAAAATTCATAATTAATTATTTTTAAAAATTACAAAAAAATATGCATCGCATTGGGACATGATTCCTCTACTTATATCTAAAATATTATAAAAAAATATTATCATTTTATTGTGGTTAGGGTGGTTAGACAGACACCTACTTATTTTTACCCTGAAATTTAAGTACTACTGCATTGAAATTTTGAATTTTCACCAAATAGATTTTTTTTAAAATAAACTTAGTAGTTATAAACTACATTCAATTTTCTACAAATTCTATTCTTACATATTTTTGAAATAATATAGATAACTTATTCAATTTTTTACATCAAGTTCCCTAACTCTATTTTTTCTGAATTTTTTGCCACTTAAGGGCTTGTTTTTTCCATGATGATCCTGCACATACCACTAATTTGCTTCTAATCTATTATCCTAATTTTCATCTTCTCCCAAAATCAAAATCAAAATTATTTATCAAGCCTTCATTCATCATCCCATTATTGTAATCCCAATCATAATCCAAAACCAATCCCAAATTTTCTCCTTCTAAATGTTATGCAACAATCAAATCCAACATCTTCTTCTTCAATCCCTCTCTCATCTATTCATCAAACCTTTATTATAATCTAACTTTACATTCAAATTTATCTAAATCTCAATCAACCATGCATCCATCCCTAGTCATCTAATCTAGGTCATAATAGAAATACTCATCTCAAATATAATCAATTGTCATCTCGTAATCCTACACCAACCATTTTCCTAATTCAATTCTCAATCCTCTCTATTCTTCTTCCACTCCAATAAACTTATCCCAAATCTAAGAGTAATCAAATCCAACTTTTTTGATTTAATAAATCAATCCTCTAGCTCATTCAACCATCCAATCCAACTCATCTTCATCTAGTCTATTCTAATCCACTTTCCTACATCCCAAACCCATCCAACACCATGTCCCCATTATAAAGCTCTACATCAATCTTTTATGATGATGAGGTTAGTTTTTTTTACTTTCCTGAATGTGATCCCTATAATGATAATGAGAGTCTTGTTGAGCAAAATAATCTCTCCTCATCCACCTCTCTCAATACCACAACCCTGCTAGTTCTACTACTAGTCACAAATACACCTTAGCCTACCTCTTTAAACAAGACAAAGACACCATGGTTAGGTACTTCATAAGTATTGGCACTAAGATTCCATTATACCAATATTATAATACCCATCTTACCCTATCTTTGAAAAGAAATAAAAAACTCCATACAAAGTTCCACTCAAACCCCATCCATATCCTAAATAACCATCTCCAACTCCTCTCCAAGTTTACTACCCTCATCCTCACTCCAAAAATACTTTGAAACTACCAACTATTATTTGTGGACACTGATTTTGGGTGTCCAAGGGTTCTCTAACACTTCTAGGATTTTTCACCTAAAAGGAGAGAGGTGGGCCCAAAATGCTAATGTCTACACTCAAGATTAATGTACAATGGATGCAATATGCCTAAATATGTTTTCTAAATGCAATAAACTAAAAAAGAAATGATTTATTAATGCTAAACCTAAGAAATGCAAAGTTTTATAAAATACAGTGATGTATGCAAAAACACCTAAGAATGTAAATAAACAATGACAGAATTAAACAAGACTGGAGAGGTGCACCTAGAAACTGAAGTGTGATGTAGAGAGGCTCTGGAATCCTGCAGATTTGACTAGAAATGTTGACTAGGACACTTATGCCAAGCTAGGCGACTTAGTCTAGTTTCGGGGAAAATCTGTCAGAACAGGAATCTGCCAAATGGGTACTCAGAAATGTAAAAATAAATTTTTAATCCTGGCAACATGGGACTAATTCACCATAGATGGAGACTTAGTCCACCTAGGAATTTTGGGAAATTCGAGATAGATTTCTATAGATTTTGGTTTGTACTTCCTTTTCTTACAAGTGTACGGTCCTGATTCTATAGAAAATGGGTTGAAATTGATCTCCAAGCTTCAATTAGGGATTTGTTGACTTTTATGACTTTGATGGATTGAAGATACCTTTTTGACACCTTGCTCTTTGAAAAATCTGCATACAAGACCTACAAACACAAATGCAAAGAGGGGGAAAAGGGTTAAGGGTTAGAGTATAGGGGTTTTCCTTGGTCAAAACCCACTTTGGTAATCAAACCCTATGAAATGAAATGAAATAAGAAGAGAATGATAAATAAATTCTTGGCAAGACAAGGACAAACAACTGAGAGGGGGGGTGAATCAGTTGTCACAGAATATTTAAAATTTTCAAACCTTACTTAACTTAATCTCATGTCTGATGAATGAATAATAAACCATGAACAATCAACACATCAGAAACACAGAGAACACCAAGACTTTTACATGGAAACCCTATTAGGGTAAAAACCACAGTGGATGTTATTCCATAATATTATACCCTGTTAAAAGTGTAATGAGAAAATAATGGGAATGCACATGCATTCAAGCACATTTCCTAGAGCTCATTGCTCAAATACAAGAAGGCTCACTACCCAACAATACAACAATATGGATTAGATCCATAGAGTATGAACCAAAAGAATAGCTTCTACATGAGCCTGATTATAGTTCCAATTAAGCACAGAAAAACCTTCTTCACTCTTCGCTCAACCTTCTTCTCACTCTGCTCTACAATTGAATGATAGGAACACTATTCGCACATTTGCACTTTCTCTAGCATACATTCACACTAATGCATGCACTAACTTTTCTCAAACAATCACTCTTATATATCCACAACATGAGATTACATCAACAACTTAGTCGGCTAGAAAATATAAAACATATTTTCAAAGTCGACCAAATTACAAATAAATTTACAATGTGAATCCACCAAGGTCAGCCACAACATAGTGGAGACCCAATTTAACAACTCCAATCACAAAAATATTTCAATTAATTCCACCTCAAAGATCCACAACATGCTACCACCATCATGTCGACCAAGAACATGAAAAACTGAACATACAGAGAAAAATATTCGACCATGAACATAATGATTAATGTGGACATACCCAAAAGATAGAGCACAATCTAGAAGCATCCAAAAGAAACAATAACTAATAGAGAAACATCTGCAGTACTAGAAACATGCAAACATCACTCAGGAACACTGACAGAATACACATAAATACTGTCAAAACACAGTTGTTCACTACATGATCATAACTTCATGTGGACCTTTGAAACTTACAGTGGAGGGATGAGATATAATCAGAAGAAAACCCTTTAATCCACACCAACTGATCTTGAATGTACAAAACAAGACACCTTCATGACCTTCACAATTCCATAGAGAACCTGGAACACTTCTTTTAACAATTTTCTCAATATCCTCAACATATACAACATCTGATACACCAAATGCTAATAGTGTTGACATCAATGACAACCACATATCATCAACACATCCACAACATCCAACATAAACAACATGTAATGTCATAAAATTACCAAACCTTTGATGTTGAAATCTAAAGATATGCAATGAAGTGCTCCAATGGATGCTAGATTATGCTTACAATGCTTGACAATTGTTTGGATGATTAAGTGAATGAATGCTTGAATTAATGGGGGTTAAAATGAGAGGAAAAACCCTTTATTTACACTTGATTTTCTGATATTTCTTAAAAATAACACATCACAGGCTGACCTCAACCTGATAAGAAAATAAAATCCTACCAGAAAATTGAAATTATTTTGATTTTTGTGCCCAGTGAGACTAAGTCGCCCCTAGTGATGACTTGGTCCCACTAGGGAAATTTTACTAGGTTTTGAAAATTAAAGTTCATTTAATGAGGTTTAACGAGAATATTCTCAAAAATACAGTTAAGTATGGCCGAAAAGTGTATTTATAGGTCATTTAAACATAAGAAAGGGTTGAATTAGTGATGACAAGTCTAGAAAAGCATGAGAGTTTGTTACAACTCTTTACAAGACTTTCAAATAAGACTTGGTAAGTGATAAAAAGGGGTTATTTAAGTGAATTATAATGAAAGGTTCTTAGAAAAGTGTGAAAGTGGGTTACAACACTTTACAATACTTTTAGAAGGCATCCTAGAATTCTTATTGATTCTCAAGGGTCCAAGACCTAATGTGAATGTGTTGACCACATTACAACATTAAATATAGGAAAAATCAAGCCAAATTCCATGAGAGAGACTCAAGTGAGCATAAAAATGTCCAACTATACATTTTTTGGTGACACATTAAGCCCCCACTTTAGTGAGAGGATGAACATGCTTCAAACTCACACTAAAGTATCCCAACATGCACATCAAGAGGGATCAAAATGCACTGATGCTTGGTGAGATGATAAAAAAAAATCAAGAGGGATGATCAAGCCCCCAAGATCATGATCTCATGGAAAACTAAACATTAGCACAAAGGAACACACAAGAGAATGATGAAAAAGAATGAAAGAAAGCTTTGATTGCTTTTTTAGCCTGTTGCGAATCAAATCAAGGCTATTTCTCTGGAAAAAGAAATGTGCACTCACTCTGGGGTGACGAAACTCATGGTTGTCTATCAGGTGAGAAGGCTTGAAAGGTGAGAAACATACACTCAAGACTGGTATGTGCTCACACACAAGCAGGTGGCTATGGGGAAAATCCATGCCTTAGGATGGGCTTCCTGCCCAACCATACCAAAGTTATACCTTTTGATAACTTTGATAAGGTGCCACAAAGGAAAATCTCATTCCATGCTTCATGAGACAAGCAAAGCTTCATCTACTTAGAAATCTTGAACAAATGTGATGGCACTATAGGAATTCAAGTTGTGAACTATGCAAGGTGGCCATGTAAATACAAAATGCAACATGCAAAAGAATGTCCAAAGGAATATTTCTTAGTTCATTTGAGGTCTATAACTTAAGGAACATTGTGTCTAATGTCTCCAAGAGTGGACCAATCAAAGAATAGAAAATTCACAACTTAGGGGATGTAGTGTGTCACATCAAGCCACCAAGAGGAATGTAATATGCTAAGATAGATCATGCTCATGAAGGACGTCACACTCAATGTCATCCACAAAGTGACAAATGCATTGTATGAAGCAAAGGTTGTACTAAGAACCAAGAAAAATGCAAAATGAATAATGCCAATGTATGCCCCCCACTTTAAAGAAATTGCTACACACCGTACTATGAGCAATTACTTTAAAGTAGCAAATGAAAAATGCAAAAAGAAAGAAATGAGACCCAACTTGGAAAGCCCCTATGCCAAGTCATACATTTCTGAGTAAGGTTGCATCATGAATAAGTATGTCACATGCGAGTCAACTTAAGTTATGTCATCCACATCCCAAGCTTGCTCTTATATGTTCATGAAAGGTTAATGACTAGTCAAAAGAGACAACTACAAGTGACATACAAGGACAAGGCTATCTAACCTCTTTCCCCCACTTAGTTCAGGACAAAGGTGAGCTGAATAGAATGAAAGTAAGTATTAGGTAGAGGAATTAGATGCTTTAACACAAGGAAGAGCACCAGAATCTTGGAGATGCTGAAATTTTTTGTGTAAAGTCTTAGATGAAAGTGGAGAGAAGGGAGGTAACCCTAAATCGTTCTTGAAAGAGTATGATATGTCAGTTTGCTTCATGTGTTCAATGTATATGTGTGAAGGAGGGAGATTGTATCTGATACCATAACAATCTTCCAAGTCAGATGAAAGGGGTTTATGTTTCTGAGAAGGATTAGATTCAACACAAGAATATAAATCCTTTTTAATGTTATGTGTCATTCCTTCATGAGGGATGGGAGTTATATTGCCCCCATCACCACCATGGGGTAATTTTATAGAACTAAGTTGAGAGATTAAAACAAAAGGTTGTTTTGGTTGAGATTGTGATATTTCATACTCTCCCTTAAAGGTAGGTGTGAAACCCCAATCACTACTAGAACTTGTGTCTGAAAATGAATCATTTGTATATGACTCTTTGGACCATGAGGGTGAGATTTTGGAAATTTTATTGAAAGGAGGTGTAGAATCCAATGACCCCCAATTATCATGAAAGAGTTCTATTGTACGTAAAGTATTAGCATCAACTTGTATAGGTTCAAGTTTTGTTCCATGAATAAAAAAATTAGGGGAATTGAAAATGTTGTGATCAGTTGATTCATAGCTTTTCTCATCGGTATCAACTATGTATATCTTGTTATTGTACTCAAATTTCATTGTACGGTGAAGGGTAGATGGGACTTCCTTCATAGAATGAATCCATGGTCTCCCGAGGAGAAGAGTGTATGGAAGGGGTCCTTGCATGATATGGATAGAGGTAGGAAACACTATAGGTCCGACCTCAATAGGTAATTTGATCAAACCTAGTGGTTATCTATGAACATTGTCAAACCCATGAATATGAACATCATTAAGTTGGTTGATATTTTTGTCTAGGCCAAGTTTTTGTAGGAGTTCCATGCTACAAATATTAATTTCTGATCCATTATCTATGAGGGTGTGTCTAATTAAAGTTTTGTTAATGATCACCTTTATCATCAAGGGATCATTCTGGTTTTGAATCTCAAGTGAGGGTAACTCATGGTTAGAGAATGTGATGTCTAATTGGGTGACTTGAATGGGACGAGAAGAGGATGTTACATTATTTTATTTTATGTAAGATTGGATCTCCTCCTTCTGTATTTGTAACATTTCATAAAATAGAAACTTGTATATAGGTGATATTTGAATGAGTTGCCATACAAATAGATTAGCAAGAGTTTTTTTAAGGTCATCAACACTAGGAACACTATGTGGAAGAAAATTTAATGAAGTTGTAGTGTTGTGTGATCCCCTATATGTTTGAGTCACTAAGTTACAACTTAGCAGCTCCAAAACATTGCTATGATTAGATTGCATCATGGATTTCAAGACATCTCACTAACTCATTTGACTGCAAAATCCAATGAAAATGTTCAACAAAATATGTATAATTTGATGTATCGTCGGGTGCTTGTAAAATTTGTTGTATAATTTTCAATTTTTCTAAAGTTTATCCCTGACGTTGGTCAAAATTTTGACTATCAGTTTCGTCAAAATTCTGACAAACATGAAAAATAAGAAAAATAATAAAATTGTGGCCGACATAAATAAAAGTGAGTTCGCTAATTTATTGCGATAGTTTTTTCTCTACTTGAGACAATTTGTGGAGAACTAAGGATGATTTTCTTGGGAAAAATTAGAAAAAATTCAAGAAGATATCGCCAAGTTGAGGGTAGTCATTGTCTTTTTGCAAAATTTAGTTGTGAAGTCAGATTTTTAGTTCCAGGTTTGAAAATAATATTTTAAAGCAACATCTCATCAAATTTCATTTTTAGAGGTTTAGGGTTTTGAGAATTTCATGTCCAAATTTTGTTGTGTGGAATCACGATAAGATCACAACCAAGGAACAAATTCTTGTGAGTTTAATTATGTGATCCATAACTCTATTGGTCATGTGGCACAGTTGTGCTATAACAAATACAGGATGCATTCATGTGTGACCCAAGTTTAATGTGGCTATGTCGTGATAGAAATGGAGGCACTCATATAGTGTAGTTAATTCAAGTTGTATAATGTAGGTGTCAATCACTATTGGGTGCATTCAGGTTGTCTCAAGTTTAACAGGTTACGATGTAATTATAGCATCATCCAAGAGTGATTACCTCTTGCTGCAATAAAGAGCCTATAACTCTGGTTGATATGCAGAGTGGTTGTGTTATATCAATTATGTAGTACATTCAAGCACAACCCATGTTTAATGGACTATTCTAGAGAGTGATCAAGATTTTCTAAACCTTATGAATGTTACTTAAAAGTGTATAGTTTAAACTACAAACCAAGTTTGTTACATACTTGAATGCAATCTTGGGTTGCCGCAAACTATAATAATGTGATCTACTAATAACCATTATGGAAAGTATTAAAGCAAGACCCATGCTATATAGGATACATTTCCCTGATCAGGTTTACATACCTTAATGATCAAATACAAACTTCCCACACACTCTAAGATACAATCCAAGATCATACCACAACTTTTTCAAGACAACTAATTTTTTGACCCAAGATTTAAGGTTGTTTTTTAATACCAACAAAAGCATTGGTAAGAGCATGATTAGGGTACAAACCCTAGACCTCCATAGAAACATAAACAATAACTCTAGTGGATTAGTGAGGTTGCAATACCAAAAAGATTGAGACATTGTAGCTAATAACAAAATCTTGCAATCTAAAGATTGTAGCCAATAACAAGCACACTATGTAGCTTAGTGACATTTGTAAATTCAATCTACGGTAAGAAGAATGACAGTCACTTGAGATGTGACAGTCAAAAAGAGGTTAGTGACAAGATAATAAAGCTCAAACCTTGCATAGTAAAGTGGAGATTTTAACAGTGAGTTTTCCCCCCTTGCTGACCTTAAGGGTTTTTCAAATGCTTTTGGTAGTGTTAGACAAGGAAAATGCAATCAGGGAATGACTATCTAAATGAAGTAACAGTGGTAATCATAGGTTCAATGTTTCTTCTTAGCCATTAATGTATAATGGAGGTAGTGGATTGCATGTATGAGCAGTGTTTTGAGACTCATCAAAGATGGGAGAATAGTGAATAATACCTTATGGACTGTGAAGTAGTGTCAATAAGGTTGAAGGATCTTAAGAACTACAATACCATGAAACAATGAGTCCCCAGTAGTAAGTGAAGTCTATAGGGCATAGTTTGATTTTATAGATAGATGCTCATGAAAAGAATCTTCAAGTGATAGTGAGTGAGTTGTTTGAGATTGCAGCTGAGGGTGTAATACCCAGTCTTAAAGGAAGTTTGCAAAGTAGTAAATGTGCAATAAAATCAAATTGTACATAAAACAAACAATTCACAATGTTATCTTGCATAATGCCTTGAGTTTGAAGACAAAAATCTCATTGTATCTTCATGATGAAAGTGGTGACCTTAATGGTCAATCACTGGCAACCATGATTTTAAAACATGCTATTGTGCTTATGGAGGAAACATTTTAAGCAAGGCAGTGAGTGGTGGTTTGGAACAATGGCAGGTATGAAGGACTTGCTTTATATGCATACTATGCAGTCTAGCTTAAGACAACGTTCTTAGAAGAGATTGAAGGTGGATTGTGGAACTCAAGGGTTACCATGAAAAATATTAAAGCAAAGATTGAGATATATTTAAAAGACACGGTCATGAAGATATTAAAGATGTCACATGCAAAACCCTAGTAGCTAGAGTAATGGATACAGTACCAATGAGGATAGTGTGTTGGGGAAGATTTAGGAGATCTCCACATTATCTAATTACAGGGAAATACATGATTTATTTATTTTTTAATTAAAATAAATCATTCTAAACCCTATATAGGATACATTGATACTTCAAAATCTTTTTAAGGAATTTGAGATTATGCAAATATATGTCAAGTAAATATGTAGATTACAAATAGTAGCCGGAAAAATGTAAGATTTGTTGAGCAAAGCAGGAATGAGATTTAAGCAGCAATGAATCCTATGCCTCCTTTCATATACATCTCCTCACTGTTCTTTGTCATTATTTACTAAAACACTTCTCCATTTTGGTGGTCTATGCTTGAAAATAATGTTTTGATGAAGGTTTTAGAGTATGTTTATTAAAATGAAAACTCCATTCTGGTGGGCTATGCCTAAAAATAAGATTTTGACAAAAGTTTTAGTGTATGCTTATTAAAGTTTTAGATTATTTTGGCGGGCTATATTTTTATTCCTTAAATGATTTATTCAAATGGATTGTGACTAAATAAATGACTAACTATTTAGTCATTTTTATTTGTGTGACTAAATAATTTTTAATCAATGAGTAGACTAGTAATTTATTTACTCATTTATAGCTAAGTTGCAAAAAAATGAGCAGAATTTAGTCATTTTTAGTTGTTGTGACTAAAATTTTTAGTCACCTAGTCATTTATTTTCCAAATTCTACTAGTGTGTGCTTCCTTGTGTGATTAGGGCTCTCTCAATGTTGAGGGCCCTAGGGATAAGCCTCGTCATAAGAAGTGACACATTGCATCTTTAACTTAAAGGATAAATTGTATTCACATTAGCAATGATGATTCCTGACTTGTTTCTCCTTAGGAATGGGTCACTTGCTCTTACTAGCTGCTACCTCCATTGTTGTAGGAATTTTGTGATCAAGTTAAATATTCTGATTTTAGGAGTCTTAACGGTTGAAATCATAGTAAAATCAGAATTTAATAAGTTTTGGGATTATCATTTTAAAAGTGTTTTTGGGGTCATTAACTTGACTATCTTCTCTTTTGAGGGGTGGTTGCATGCCAAATTTTTTTGGTGTAAAATATAGAATTATTAGATTTTGTTACTGTCTATGAATAAAAATTATTGGAGTGTGAGTTTGATATTTTTTGAAGATCTAAATAGTCAAGCTTGGTAAAGAAAAATCATGTCAGATAATATTAGTCCAGAATAAAATGAAGAGACACTTGATAGATTGTGGGCTAGATTGAAAAGAAAGGGTGATGGGAAATGTTATTGTCCTTGCAATAATTGCAAGGGCTTAAATATGAGATGACTTTTAATCACAACAGTTGAGAAACATTATAGGCAACATGGTCACGTTGAAGGGGGGCATGATTATCGTCCATTGGTAAGTTCTTCATTATATGTGTTTATATTGATTGCATTTGTAAATGTTTATATCATTTTAACATTAAATATATATATATATAATCACTTGATCATGATCATGGTTTATTTGTGTCTATCATTATTATAAAGGCGGGGTACCCTAGGGCAGATGATATGGATTATCATGGCCCGAAGAATGTGGTTTTGTAAGCGGATGAACATGGAGCTATGAATATCGAAGATGAAGTTAATGATACTATGGAAGAAGATGATCATGCCCTAGAAAACATAGTTGAAGATGATGGTACAAATACATTGATCCATGACACATTTAGTGGCAGAGCTGATCATGATGATCGAGATGACTTTGATGATGTTCATGATTTACCTGTACTTGAGAAGGCATACGAGCCCCTTTATGAAGGCTCCCAAACAACTTTTCTCTTTCTTGTATTGTTGTTGTTGAGCTTGAAGGTTATGAATGGTTTATCAAACATAGCAATCTCATGGATGTTAAGGTATGTCATATATATCATCTATTTTCATCTATTTTAATTGTTGTTAGTTCATCACTAGTAAATAAAGGATGAAATATGTACCATTAATATACTTTAAATTAACAAATTATTTTTTGTTATAGATTGATTGGTGAATTTTTCTTACCACCATAAAATATTTTACCTCGCTCATACCGAGATTTATCAAGCATTATGAAAGATATCAGAATGGAGTATCAACCAATAGATGCATGTCCCAATGATCATATTATATATCATAAACAATAGGAATTTGCAACAAAATGAACAAAATGTCATATCAGTAGATATCGAACAGATCAACCAACAAAAAAGGTGCCTCGCAAGATTCTTCATTATATTCCCATTATTCCACGTATGCAACAATTATTTAGGTGTGAAAAATTAGCACAATTTATGGATTACCATGCATGGAATAGAAGTGGAGATGAAATTCTTTGAATTCCTGCAGATGGTTCTGCATTTAGGGACATGGAGGAAA
>VDFB02000015.1:518307485-518352091 GCA_007258455.2 Sequoia sempervirens
CCCTTAAACCCAAGTAAAATCTCTACCATAATCTCTCAACCATCAACCATTAATCCCTCAACCCTTAAACCCTCAACCCTCAACCCTCTACCCTCTACCCTCTACCCTCTACCCTCTACCCTATACATTGGAACCTCAACCCTAATCCTCCAACCGTATACCCTCAACCCTCAACCTTAAACCCTCAACCCTAAACCCTTAAACCATCTACCCTCTACCCTCAACCCAATAGCCTCTACCCTCAATCCTAATCTATCAAACCTTAAACCATTAAACCCAAGTAAACTCTCTACCCTAATCCCTCAAACCCACAACCCTTAATCCCTCAAGCCTAATCCAGAAATGCACCCTATGCGAAGTTATAAAACAAGGATTTCTAGTGAAACATTGGATCACTCCAAGGCTATGGGTCACCTGAGATTGGAGTGAACCTCCAGAGAAGGCTGGCTTCCTTTGGGTATCACCTAAACTATCAATCACTATAAGGTAAAAGGAGAAGGAGTGCATACAAATGAAACTAAACTAGCCTATTCCTATGGCGATACACCAAGCTTGATAAGATCGAAGGAATACTTGGAATGCACTTGAAATTTGTTAATGATCAGAAGGACACACATCAAATTCTATGAGCTACACATTAAGATGTCACAAATAGGCTTGATACACACACGTTTTGAATAAAGGAAAATACTTTCACAAAATAGAGTCTATGTGTGATTATATAAAACACAACTTGTTATTTATATAATGTTTCTCTTTTACAAAGGAAGGCATGAATATCAGATAAGGTCATAAAGGAATAACAGAATTCACAAGATAACTTGATTATTACCTTGAAATGCACAACACTCTACAAGAATAGTGATAAAAAACTAAAGCATCAACAGGGGCCAAGGCAACTCTTTATTTTATATTCCAAGATCCAGTTGAGTTACAAAACATACATTTAGTCGAGAAAGGATTGATAAAAATCACTAACTCTTTCGAATGCACAATCCAAAATATTTACAAAAAGGAAAAAATACCTTAAATATCAAGATGTGTCGGCACCTTAGGGCTTACAAAATATCAAGCCTCGGGATAGATCTCTCCCTAGATTTTTTTATTGAATTTAATGATGCACCTTGCGTGTACATGTTGGTGAAGAGTCATTACCTAGAGAAGTCTTCTTCAGATCTTTCTGCAACAACTGCATTCATTTCCTGGTCTCGTGTCCGCCTTCCAGCCTCCCTATCAAGCGCCTTGAATGCTCCTGAGCTTAGAACAAATACACGTTGATCCACATGTTGTTGATTCTCTCGACACTAGTCAAGCTACCAACAATTCACCTATAGCTCCCTTGATTGGCTGGGCAGATCACATGCAGATTCCCCTATGGTCAAAAGCTCATTTAGTCAGAATCGCATCTTGCGCGAGACACTTCAAGTGTCTCACCGATGTGATTATGACTCAACATAGTTATCAGCATAATATGTGACAGTCGGTGAGACATCACAGGGAGCCTTAGAATTCAAATCGATATCACTCAAGCCATCAGCAAGACACAACTCTATCCCTGAGATATCATGTCGAAAATCCAACCCTTTGGTGAACTCACCATTTCGGGGAGACCTCCTTATGTCGACGAGACGTCGTGGCAAGCTCCTTCTATGTCTCCACAAGAACATCCATGTTGGAAAGATGCTTCAGGGTCGATGAGACCTTTTAGCGAGTTCACTTTAGTCACCCTGAGCTCTGCATTCCTTTCGATGAGACACTTGCTAGTTGCTAGGAACTCATGGCAAAAGCCTAAACTCCTGGCGAGCTCGGTTCATTTTTTGTCGACAGGACCCCCTTAGTTCACTAAGACGTCATGTAGAATTCCTTTCCCTTTGGAAAACTTCTTTTGTTTTAGGAGGCTCCACTGGTCGGTGAGACCTTTGTTGATGATGCTTCCTATGTTGCCAAGACCTTCCCGTGTCACTGAGACTCAATAGCGAGCTGAAAGTGTTACACCAAAGGCTCCTTTTACTTTGCTGAGATTACTCCTCGGTGAGCTCCTTTTGTCGGTGAAACCTTCTTGGTTCACCCAGACCTCACACTAAGGTCTTCTCTTTCACCGAGTTCATTTCAATATCTCCCCAAGCTCCTCTTCATTCAGCAAGACACCCGAGTGTCAGTGAGATGTTTTATCGAAAGAAAAAGGCCACACCGAGACCCTTCATCTTCTGTCAGTGAGACTCCTTTGATGTCACCTCGAACACATTCCATTCCACTAAGCTCTTTATTTCCTTCAGCAAGACCGTGGCAAGTCAGGAAGACTTCATAGCAAGGTCCAATAGTCATACCGATTCCTACTTCTGTCGCTAAGATTGCGTTCATTCACCAAGAAATCTTATAGAATTCCATTTCCTTTGGTGAATTATTCATTCCACAAGACACCCGGTGAGACCCTTTGTTGTCAGCGATACATTGGCTTATCAGCCAGACCTCTCACCGGGCTCCTTAACTCTCGGCGATGAGCTACTTTCTCTTCAGTCAGGGAGACATTATGCCTTCGCCAACACATCATGGTGAAACAACTTCATTTGGCCGAGATCACCTTCGTTCACTGAGACATGACCATGTTCGCAAGACCTCAAGGCGACAGCTGGAAACTACACCGAAGTCAAATGTCAAGGAGACCTCCTGCATCGGCGAGACATCCTAACAAAGGCACCCACCTATGCCGAGAATCCATCCTCTACTGAGTTGTTCACTTATAGGTAAGACATCACCGAGTCGGGGAGACCTTTCTCTGACTTGGAATGCTATACCGAAGGCCTTCTTATCGGTGAGACTTTAACGGGTCGCTGAGACCTTACACCGAACACTTTGTCTTTCGACAGGTTCCTTTTCCTATCGAGGAGACATCCTCACTTCAGTATGACCTTATGCCGATGTCAAACGTTGTTGGAAAAATCTTTCGTTATTGGCGAGAGTCCTGTCGAAGGAAAACATATCAAGGCCCCCCCTTCTTCCTTCGGAAAGATGACCTTCATTCACTGAGACCTTTTATCGAGCCCCTCACTTTTTTCTGAGCTCTTCATTTCACGGAGACTTTTTATAATCACCGAGACATATTAGCGAGGTCCCTTAGTCATACTAAGGGCCCTCTTTCTTTTGTGTCACTTCTATCTGTCAGCAAGAGATCATGTGTTTGGTGAGAGATCTTACCGAAAGCACAGTGCTATCCCAAGACCCCTTTCATTTTAGTAAGACTCCCCATCTGTCAATAGGACTTCTTCCCGAGCTCATCATCTTTTGGCGATCTCGCTTCATTTTGGGGAAACAAACTTCTTCGCCAAGACCTTTCGCGGAATGCTTCATTCCTCCGGACTCATGCCTTGTTTTCAGTAAGATCTCGCTTTGTCAAAGAGATGTGTTGGTGAGGGTGAAATTTTACCCCGATGCCCTTCTTCTTCAGAAAGAGACAAAGGTCTCGCCAAGACATTATGGCTAGGTTACTTTATTAGGCCGAGGCTATGAGTCGGCCAAACCTTCGGGCAAAGGGGAGATGTCACAACGAACTCTTCATATCGTCGAAAAGATAGTCCTCTCATCGAGACCTCCTGCTGAAGGAAAAGACTACCTCGGTGAGCTTTCATCATTTTCTATTGGTGAGAGTCAATTAGTGTCACCCCAAGCACATTTCACCTTACTGAGCTTCCTTTTCTTTTGCCGAGACGTTATCAAGTCGGGGAGACTTCATAGCGAGGCTCAAGTGTCATATCGAGGGCCTTCATCCCTTTGTGTTGGGGAGACATCACACCCATCAGAGAGACCACATGCCAAGAGCACAACCTCATACTGAAAGCTTCATTACTATCAGCAAGACCTTAGCCTATTGGCCAGACACTATGCCGAACACACTCTAGTCTCCCCGATCTCACATCTTTCAACCAGACTTTAAGCCATCGGCGGGACTCATGCCGAAGGCAACAAGTTATGTCGATATCACTTTCTCCCAGCGAGGTCTTCACTATCGGGGAGACTTCGCCTAGTCGGTAAGACTTACTTTGAAGTCACTAGGTTATGCCGAAAACAAAACCTTTGGCATGACTGTCTTTATCGGCTAAACCCTTGGCGAAATCATCCTGCTTTGGTGAACGCCTCAGCTGTCAATGAGACACCTCCTAATCACCGAGACCACGTAGCGATGAGAATCTTCTTTGCCGAGAGAACAACCTTTCTGGTCGGTGAGACATGCTCTTGTCGGCAAGATGCTATGCCAAATCTGACCCTTCAATGACCCTCTCATTTTGTTCGGTGAGACATCTAAGAAGTCTTGACGACTTTCTCCTTAGATGATTTTCATGCCGAGCCTTCCTAGGGCAGGTTCTCCCATTGAGTTCCCCGTGACCTAGCAACAGATGTAGAATCTGTGTCATCGTGTGAATGTTCCATTGGCCTCTCGAAGATCTAACATATGATTATCCTGCTTGATTGAAACTATAGGTGAAATATAGGCAACAATTCTGGCAACCTTTGTGGGATGTTTTCTTGCTAAACATGAGAACCAATAGCTACAACTTGTCCATTGGGTATGGAGTCATTAGAAGGCTCAGAAAACAAATAAAAATTTCAGTCTTACACATGGCTACAGCTCGCAAGAGGCCCATAGAACACAACAGGTTGCCAAGAATGACAAAAGGAGAAGCTGAAAAGAAACTATTTACTGTACTACAACAACACTTAGGGAAAGGAGAAAAACAGAAAACAAATGAACCACAATGTAGAAGCACTTATTGAAAACATAAAAACCTAACTAAAAACCTAACTAGATATGTACAAAAAGGACACTCATCAAACTTGAAAATAGGGTTTAAGGTGTATCCCATTGACTGGGATAGGAAGTATTTCCCCTTTTGTTGTAACTAGTTGATAAGCATTGTGTTCCTTACAATCTTTGATGATAAATGGACCTGTCCACATATTGTCAAACTCAGTGTGATGGTTAGGCCTGCTTTTGAGAACATCCCACTTGAGCACAAGGTCTCCCTCTTTAAAAGATTTTGTTGTAGCCCTTTTGTCAAATGTCTTCTTTGTTTGGAGCTGATGATGCTCCAAAACCCTCATCGCTTTGTCCCTTGATTCTTCAAGTTCCATGAGCTTTGCATATCTTATAGACATTGGGTCCTATTCCTCAAACATCTCCAATTGATGTACAATGTCAAGAGCCAGAAGCTCCACAAATAGGGGCAATCTAGCCTCTTTGCCGTAAACTAGCATGTATGGTGAATTACCAATAGATCTCTTAGGAGTCATTTTGTTTGCCCACAATGTGTATCTCAATTTGATGTGCCAAGTCCTTTGATTATCCTCCATTGTTCTTTTGATAATCCTGATAAGATTCTTATTTTTGCTTTTGGCTAAGCCATTACCCTGAGGGTAATAATTTGAGGATGTGTTCAAATGAATGTCATGTTTAATAGCCCAATCAGTTAATTTCAATCCCACAAATGCAAGAGCATTATCAGATATAATAGATTCAAGAACTCCAAATCTGGTGACTATATCTTAATAGAAGCTCAAGACTGAAGACTCTTTTGCTTCCTTCAAAGCTATTGCTTCTGTCCACCATGTGAAATAGTCTGTAGCTGTGAGCACCCATTTGTGACCACCACTAGAAGGTGGATTTATTGGTCCATAAAATCAATGCCTCATCTCATGAAGGGTTGCTCCACTTGAATTGGATGGAGAGGCATAGTAGGCAACTTCTCCTTTCTTGCAAACAAGGCACATTTGACACACTTTCTTGACCAGGCATATGCATCTTTGAACAAAATAGGCTAGTAGTAACCAGCCCTCATGATCTTCCAAGCAGTAGTTTTTGGGGCAAAGTGACCTCTTGTAGCTCCATCATGAAACTCATGAAGTACCTTCTCAATTTGATCACCGTGAATACATCTTAATAGAACACCATTCAGATCCTTTTTGAAAAGAACATTGTTTACCAACACATACGGTATGGACTGCAGTCTGAAGTATCTTCTTTTAGCTCTGTTCAATCCTAATGGGCACTCACTAGTTTGTAAAAATTGGGTCATACCTTGAACCCAATTAGTTCCCCCCATAGGTACATCATCCTGAGCATTCTGAAACTCATTTGTGTTAGCAAACGCAACATCCTTTTCCAATTCATTTTTTCTTATTGACCCTAAAGCAAGTTGTTCACAAAGACCATTACCTCTAACTAGTTTGGTAATATTAATATCTGCATCATACTCCATGACCTTGGTGATCCATCTTGCTCTTTTTTCATTCAGATCTTTATTCAATAAAAATTCCTTCACACTTGAGTGTGCAACCAGGATATGAATCTTATTGTTTGAGATTAAAGGATTGAATTTCTTTAGACTTCTGATCATGGAGAGGACATACTTCTCAAAAAATGTATACCTCTCTTTGTAATCAGCAAGTACTTGACTGAAGAAGCCAATGGGCTGCTCTAAATTATCCCTATTCTTCTGAACCAGCATAGCAGAGATTGAACCACTACTACCAAAAGCATATAAAAAGAAGTCTTTAGCAAAATCTGGATTTACCAATGTTGGGGCAGATGCTAAAGCCTCCTTGATTTCTTCAAAAATACACCTTGCCTCCTTTTTCCAACTGAAAACTGTGTTCTTTTTTAGCATGGCAGTCAAAGGTTGTAGCAAATCTACAACATCAGGGATGAATCTTCTCAAAAAGTTGATTTGGCCCAAAAAACTCTACAAACCCTTCTTGTGATTTGGCAATGGCAACTTAAGTATGGCTCTAACTCTTTTAGGGTCAATAGTAATTCCTTGCTTTGACAATATGTGTCCTAATAATTTCTCTTCATGAACAGCAAAGATGCTCTTTTCTAGATTGAGAGAGCTACCAAACTCTCTGCATTTTTCAAAAACTTGCCTAAGATGCAACAAATGTTCATCAGCATTCTTAGAGTAAACTGTAATGTCGTCTAAATAAATCAACATAATCTTGTTGATCAAACTTTGAAATGCCATGTCCATGGCCCTCTAAAACGTGGCACCAACATTAGATAGACCAAAAGGCATGCTTTTGTATGCCATGGTGCCCCACTTAGTTGTGAAAGCGGATTTGAATTGATCCTACTCTTTAACCAGCACTTGATTATAGCCTGAAAAACCATCCAACAAGGAAAATCTTTTAGAACCAACAACTACTTGTAATATTTGTTCCATGGAGGGCAGTGGGTAGTGATCTTTTAAGGATGATCTATTAAGGTCCCTAAAGTCTACACAGAGTCTTCTCTCACCACTTTTCTTCCTAACCGGCACAAGGTTAGAAACCCATGAGGTGTGTTTAATTGGAAAGATAATACCCCCCTCAACCAATCTGGTCAGCTCTTTAATCATTAAGGGCTCAAGCTTAGGATTCAAGGGCCTTTGTTTCTATCTTATTGGCTTAGCATTAGGTTCTAACTCAATTGTGTGCTGGGCAATATGGGGATCGAAACCTTTCAAATCTGAGTACTCCCAAGCAAAGACATTATGAAACTCTCGGCATAAGGCAATAAAAGCTTGCTTATCTTCATGTGAACAAATTTTTCCTATCTTAAGAAGTTTACCTTTGAAAATCTCCAGTTCTTCATAATGTTCTTGTCTAACTTGCAAGCCAACTTTACCCTTTCTAAGCTGATTATCAGTGTTGAAAATTTACTCTAAGGTAACAAGACCCTTGGGCAACTTATTTATCTTCAACTATATGACTTGATCATCATACTGTTGCTTAAGTTTTGCTTGATTAACCATGGAGAACTAATCATCTTCAAGCAAGAAAGAAAGAATTTGTTCATTGCTGTTAAAAACCTGCCAATGAATGTTGTTATCAAGAATTGATGGCCTGACCACAACCTTTACATACTGTTGTACTTTCTCTTTCCTAATGTCATCTGGAATATCAAACTATGCTCCAATGGCTACAAGCCTATCAGCATGCTTGTTCTGGTTCCTTGGAATAGACACTAAGTTGAAGGCATCAAAATCTTCAAGCATATTCCACTCTGTTTCTGTAAGACTTTAGTGTGTCATTTTTAGCAACATTCAGGCCTCTTATTTGATTAACAATTAATTCACTATCCCCATAGACTTTCAAGCTAGTTATTCCTCTCTTCCTTGCCCATTCTACACCTTGAACTAGGCCTTCATACTCAGTAGTGTTATTGGAGCATGCAAAAGCAAAATGGAAAGCAGAGTAATACCTATCACCTTGTGGAGAAATCAACATTGCACCCCCTCATGCTCCATCTTTGCTCCTGGAACCATCGAAGAACATCTCCCAAAGTCCACTTAGTGGTTGCAACAACCGATCTGCATCTTTCTCTAGGTTTGGAATCTCTATGTTAGGCTCAAAAATGACATAGTTACCCATACCAACATCTTGAATGAGATCCTCAGGGCTGTCCAACACATTTTCAACTACTCACTCATGTAACAACACATCAGGTATAGCTTCTGATTGAAGTGCTTGAGCAACAACCAACTCACTGTCAGTTGAAACAACACAATTTGTGTCTGGAGTAATGAGGACAATGTTGATAGGGTTTGGACTATATGGCTCAATGTGATCTTTAGCCAACCTTTCAGACTTGATGGTAACCTTAGTCCCATATCTTGTTCTAAATAGCATATCTGACCAATCAGCTGACACATAACCACCTATATTGGTTGTAAAGTCTCTTGATAAACACAAGGAGAAGAAAGGTGGAAGGTCTATGACACATATGTCTTGGGGAACTAAAAAATTAGGACAAGCATGAAGGGTGAAACTCAAGTCCTTAATGATTCCCAATGTATTAACTGAAGTACCATCCAATTGGATCACTCCCTTCTCTAAAGGCTGATACTTTAGTCCAAGCTTGTCAACGATCTGCTTTGGCATCACTGAGCTGCTAGCTCCATAATCTACCATATAGTTATGAACCAACTTGTCACCTATGATTACTAATACATAGAAAGGAGGTGGTTTAACTCCTTTTCCAGTCTCTATGATAGGTGGCTAATCATTTCCCTGAGGATTATTTGTTAACACAACCCTAACCTAACCTATTGGGGACTCAGATTCATCAGACATTTTCAAACTTGACAAGGCTGACTGTAACATATCCTTTTGACCTAGGATAGCTAATGAATCCCACATAGACATTGTAACATTCATTTTCTTCATACTATCAAGGATATTATAAGGTATAGTTGGCTTTACTTTAGAATGTACCTTTATGCCAGTTTTATCAGCTTGCAGGTGTGGGGGCTCCTTGTCTGAGAGTTGTTGATTTCTTTGCCAAGCAGGAGTCACTCGAGATGTAGATGGTTCTATAGCTGTTGCCTTTCCTTTGTCAACCACTTGACCAAGCTCAAAATCCCTTTTCTTTGCCCTGGTGTTAGCTGCAATTGGAGAAATATCTCCATTCAGTCCACAAAACTCTTGACCTTGCCAATTAAGTAGGGGGCATCATTGCTAAGTTGATCCTAGTGTTGTGGAGTTGGAACATTAGGTGCATGTTGTTGTGAACTCGAGGTATTCTGCACCATTAGTGCCTAATTATGGGGTTGGTTACAAGGGTAACACCACTCATAGTCTGCTGCTAAGTTGTTTTGGATAGGAACTAGCTCCTTGTTTGCATTAAAGGGCTGGAGCATAGGCTTGAAAAGGTCTTGTATTCACATTCTGTCTTGGGCCCTGATAATTGCCTTGGTAGACTTGCCTACTTCCTTAATATGCTTGTTGTTGACTTGGATTCTACTGTTGGTAAGGCCTACTATAAGATTGCTTCTTTTCTAAACTAACAATTTTATTACCAAAAGACTGCAATAGACTTTTCATCTCTTGTAACTCATTCGAAGAAGTTGAAGCAAACTTTCTTGTGTTATAGTAGCTCAAACAGATGGTAGGGGTGCAAAAGGAGGTATCTACAAGGGAATATTTGCATGAATCTCCAAGAATATGGGCATTGGTGGCCTGGGAGCAAGTTTACTAGCTTGTATTTAGCTATTTTCAACCCTAATGGCTATTTCAAAGGTGTCTGGTAGAGAAACCCCTCCCATTGATTGTATCATAACAGCTATATCGCTGTTAAGAGCCCTCAAGAAGTACAGAAATGCATACTCTAGAGGTGGCCTCACCATCATAGGGATTCTATCCCAAGTTCTTTGAAATCTGAAGTTGAAGTCATTCATTTGCTCTTGTGGAGCCCTCTTAATTGTAGTCAATTGCTCCAATAGAGACAAGTTGTCAGACCTATCTTGAAATTGTTTATGCAACTTGTCTCCAAATTCGTTCCATGTTGCAATTGAATTGACTGGTAGGCTCCTATACCATTGCATAGCTCTTCCTTTCAGTGAAGCAGCTAGTAATCTCACTACAACATCCTCTTGAGTTATGTGATGGACTCCACATAATGAAGCCACATCTCGCATGTGTTCAATTAGAGTAGTTTGATCTTTTCCCATGAAATTTGGTAGACTATTCAAGGCTGCCATTGGAATGTCATTGTGTTGTGCCAAATTCAAGGGGCTCCCTCCATTAAAAGCAACAAAGGGTTGATTCCTTGGAGCGGCCATTGGAGGTGGTTGTGGTGGATTTACTGGTACACTAGATGAAGCCAAGAACGGGACATCAATGTGTGATCCCACAGATGGAGGAGTGGATTGAGTTCTTCTAGAATAGATAATTGTTGTTACTCACCTTTCCTCTACTCTGCCTTATCTTCTTGGTGGTGACAGGTGCAAGTATTCAAAAGGGCCTAAGCTAGTTCTTGTATGAACTCTTCTCATATACTGTAGAAGGCATTGATTTCTGGAGTTCTTCCTCTTTATGGAGTCGCCAAGTATACCGAATGACTTCTATAAAGTCTTGTTGATGGTGTTTTCCACACAACAACAACTCAGACATAAAATAATATTCTATCTCTCTTGAAAGGTGAAGTCTCAACAACAAGTGTTAAAATCACCCCCAGGTCTCTCGAGTGTCAGGTCATGACAATGCACAAACAACTCAGATAATATGTGAAAATGCTGGTAATCACAAGGGGCCTTACAAATGAACAATACTGGAAGTGAATTTTCATCAGATGCAACAATATGGTGATGCTTTCAATCCTAAAACTAACCCAAATTCAAAATAAACAGCAAAAGAGATAAGGGTTTAGAGAGATTCTATTTATTCTAACTCCTAAGATCAATCATAGTAATGATGAAAGCTGCAAATGGACAGATCCCCAATAAAACTGATCTCTGCTTGATCAAGGACAAACCTGCAACTACACAGAAATGGTGCGATCTTTTGGGGAAATCTAAAAATTTTCAGACTTTGAACATTCATTCACATGCTCAACTACTGGCACAATGTAAACAAGCATTCACAGTTGAACTTAGCATAGAAGTGAGGCCCAGATTAACTTTACACAACAATCTACAATTAGCAAATTGCTAAAAGTATGGACCAGAAATCGATCAACATCATTAACATTTCACCATCACTGTAAAAGAGCTGAAATCTAACATCTAACATCTAACATCTAATGTCTAACATCTAACATCTGAGAATCAAGAACAAGAAACCATAAAAATTGTTGAAAATAAATACAAAGTTTGCCAAATCAACAATCCAATTGCATTAATTCTCCAGCATTACATAACAATTTCAAGTCTCTCATCTCCTACAACTAATTCTGAAAACTACTTGCCAATTCTAGCCTTCTAACTTAGCAAAATTCTGGCCTAGTCAAACTCCTAAAATCTTCCCCTTACAAATGGGGCACAAGTGCCATTTATAGAGAAGCCCCCAAACATGTCAACCTAATTAGATTTTACAATAATAACGGGTCCCAAAATAGGTCGACTAGGAGAATTTCAAAATATGACAAGATTTACATTAAATGCATGAATATTATCCATGTTGGCCTATGATCTCCAACAAGATCAGATTCACGTGTCTTCCAGAAAGTCCTCCA
Source organism: Sequoia sempervirens (assembly GCA_007258455.2). Classification (NCBI taxonomy): domain Eukaryota; kingdom Viridiplantae; phylum Streptophyta; class Pinopsida; order Cupressales; family Cupressaceae; genus Sequoia; species Sequoia sempervirens. The sequence continues at coordinate 518,319,466 of VDFB02000015.1, forward strand.
GCTGTAGATAGTTTTGGCACAGATTCTTAGGCAGGTCCCACTTTTAATATCTATTTAATCCTGAAAAATAGATAACATCATCAATAGCTCACATGTTAAAAATCCAATCCAAATTAAATTTTGACCTTTTCTAAAAAACTTACATTTTATAAGGAAACTTTCCATTTTCAGAATTTTTTCCATTTTTGGAAATTTTATTTTCAAGAAATTTTTATTTTCGTAAACATTTAAAAAAATCCATTTTGGAAAAAATAAATAAATAAATAAATAATTATTTTCGGAAAAATTTCCATTCTGGGAAATTTCGGGATTTGGGCCCTTTCAGGGAAATCAAACTAAGGGGAAAATCTGGGAAAATCTAGGCAGATAGGAATCTGGGAAAATCCAGTCGGACAGGAATTTGGAAAAATCTAGGTAGACAAGAATCTGGGAAAATCCAGGCAGACAGGAATCTAGAAAAATCTAGGCAGATAGGAATCTGGGAAAATCCAGGCGGACAGGAATCTGAAAAAATCTAGATGGACAGGAATCTGGGAAAATCCAGGTGGACAGGAAAATCTCGGATTGGGGCAAAAGTCCGGATTTTATTCAAAACTTAGTTTTTTTGAGGCACAACTCAGGGGAAGGACTTGGACAAGCAAGATGAACATCTAAGGACCTCCAAAGGCAATGAAATCAATAAAATTAAGGCGCCAAAAGACACCAATAGCCAGAGCAAAAAGAGGGTCCCCACTTTCAGTGGGGCGTGTGTGCAAACTGCACAACAAATGGCGACTCCACTAGGAAAATGCTCCAGAGCATTGTGATGATAAACAAGAATAATGAACCCAGAATCTCTGGTTTTAATCTCCCTATCACGTAAACAAATCAAAATGCAAGATTAAAGAATCAGAACCGAAGATAGACTGGACCTTCCATAAATTGAAAATTCAAGTGTGTGCAAGTGAGTTCATTTCCCTCCTTGAGCTATTGCAGAAACCAAGCTCAGTCAAGTTGGGCTATGTAAAGATTCTAGCTCCAAGAGCAACCTAGATAGAGCCTTGTTGCTAGTCAAGGGTCCATAGCCCTAACGAGGTTATCGTCGTGACTCTCTTGAACATAGCTCTACTGCCAGCCAGGCGTCCATAGCCCCGGTAGAGATATTCAGATACTCCTGATAAGTTGAATTCTTTCTTCTGACTCTCAATATTTTCTCTTTTTTTTTTCTTTCTTTTTAATATTTCTATTCTTTCACTCTTTTCATTTCAACCTATGAACAGTGAAGTCCACACTCAGGGCTGAGAGCCACAGTGGCACTGAAGCAAAAATATGATTTTTCACCCAACAAGACCTTGCAAAGACCCTACTACAACCTTCAGATTCTTAAGATGTATGAAGGATATAAGATTTCAAAATACTTTAGGTTCAAGTCAGACCAATGACCCATTCTCTTTAAATCAGACATTCAGACTACTCGACACCAACAAAAGATCTTTGACCATTAATTCAAGACACATGATTAAAGTCCATCAATAAAACACTTAGAACAATCCCAGATAATAAAGAATTATTGCACAGGAAAGACACTTCCCCAACCAGAAAATAGAAAACCCAAGCCAGAGAAGCAAAACAACAACCAAATCGAAACCCAAAGCAAACTAAACTAGCCAAAATAGAAGCAAGGAAAAGAAATCTAAGCTAAAGCAATCTATCCTAAAGAAAACAAGATAGACAAAAGCAAAAGAAAAGTAGACCAAGCTGTATTTATTCAAATCAACACTATGTATAGAGAGACTCAAAGTGGCTCATGATCAGATAGGATGAACTGAGACTCATCCCCATATGATTAATCAATGCATGGACAAGCAATAAGGTGAAGGTAATAGTCCTCAGAAATACAAACCTATCTTTATATTTAGAAAAATAAATCTCTGCATTGTAGCATTCAAACTCCATGTCAATATTAGGAATAACTAGTAATTGAGGTAACTCATTAGGACCATGATTAACCCATATGCAAGTTGTCTTTCCTAAATCTCCATAATCAAATTGACAAGATTCAAAATTTCTATCAAAGAAAGAAACAACCTAATTTTGCATTTCTGTAGACTGAATGTTGTGTTCATCATCCTGCACTTGTGAAGAGTTGATCATAGTGTCATCAGGGGGTCTCCATTGATGGTGCAATAGTCCACTTGCATTTGAAACATGCAAGATAGAATTAGAGGAATCATTAGAGTGAAATTCATATCGAAGACTTTCAGAACTATGAACATGGAACTTTTCACCTGTTTGAGTATTTCCATGAGGGATCAACAATGAAAATATAGAGTCATTATCTTGTACAGCAATTTCCTCAACAGGATGCTCATCCGAAGGTATCACAGATTGATCTTCCAGCACATTCTCACCTAGAGAAGTTGGAGCATGTTCACCAATACTGACTGCAACATTTATGTTTTCAACATCATTCATATTTTCCTGCACATTAGCATGAACCACATTAGCTACCCCATCAATAGCGCATAGAATCTGTGAGTTTTCATTGTACAGTTTATCAATAAGCTGAGGAAAAATAGAATTTGATAAATGAGAAGACTCCCTGAATTCATCTTCTGTTGGCACTAGCTCGGATTCTTGATCACAATCATCAGGAATGTTGACCACTACATTGAGTGCTTCCTCATGTTCTTCAAGACATTCATTAGCAACTAGTTGACATTCCTCAGTCAGAGACTTGTTTGATGTACCTATCTGTGTATCATTTGCATGTAAGAGTAGCTGTACTTGTTCCTTCACCTCCTTTATGACTGTTTGGCACTGGAAACAGGTGAATTATGAATGCTCTTCCTCATGTATCCTGCACCAAGCTGGTAACAACAAGTCCTCCAGAAGGACTCCACAACCTAGGCTTGACCAATCTTTTATAATTCTGGCAACAAACTCTTTGTGTCTGGTCTGTATCAAATCTTCATCTTAGACAAGAACCTCTTTCTCAGCCTCCATTATATTTTTAGGAACTTGACTAGCCTCAACAAGAACATCCTCCTTGATCTCTGTAGGTGATTCTTCACTTGAATGTTCCTCTATTAACTTTAAAATCTCATATTTTTTCTCCTAATATTTAGTTCTTTCCAAGGTCACCTCAATATCAGTTGCAACATCATTCCTGGATTCAGAACTGGTTAGCCTCTCTGTAGTGCATTCCTTGTTTAACTTTTCTCTCCACTCTAGGCATCCTCCAACTCTAATGATGGCATTAACACAAGAGTGGCAAATGAACTCCAAATGGGTTGCATTATGAAATCTACACCATTTCAATGAAAGGAAATCCTGCAAATGCTTACCACCAACAAGCTGATCTTCAACTATCTATGTAAATGCCTCAACTGCAACATCAATAAACCCTAGATCTGAGGAGGCTAATGGTTCAGATAGGTTTTGCATGAAAAGGTTCCTTTGCAAAACCCTCTCAACTTCACCCAGAAAGGCTAGACATTCGAACTCATTGTGTATACAAGTGTTGTGGATTCTACACTGATCTGATAATGCATAATGATGTAAACCCTTACCATCCCATAGAACTAACCTCTTGTTCAGAGACTCACAAAGTAGAAAAGAATCAATCCGAAGACTATTTCCATCATGACCATCGTGATACTGCTTTTCCATCTTGACTTGAAACTTGAATTTTTAGATTTTGAGATCTGCCATATCTCAGATTTTCAACATAAAGGCTCATTCAATCTTCCAGCTATGTCACCTTGTTTGGACCTCCTTCTAGCGCCAATTTGTTGATGGTGTTTTTCGCACAACAACAACTCAGACAGAAAATAATATTCTATCTCTCTTGAAAGGTGAAGTCTCAACAACAAGTGTTAAAATCACCCCAAGGTCTCTCGGGTGTCAGGTCATGACAATGCACAAACAACTTAGATAATATGTGAAAATGCTGGTAATCACAAGGGGCCTTACAAATGATCAATGCTGGAAGTGAATTTTCATCAGATGCAACAATATGGTGATGCTTTCAATCCTAAAACTAACCCAGATTCAAAATAAATAGCAAAAGAGATAAGGGTTTAGAGAGATTCTATTTATTCTAACTCCTAAGATCAATCATAGTAATGATGAAAGCTGTAAATGGACATATCCCAAATAAAACTGATCTCTGCTTGATCAAGGACAAACCTACAACTACACAGAAATGGTGTGATCTTATGGGGAAATCTAAAGATTTTCAGACTTTGAACATTCATTCACATACTCAACTACTGGCACAATGTAAACAAGCATTCACAGTTGAACTTAGCACAGAAGTGAGGCCCAGAATAACTTTACACAGCAATCTACAATCAGCAAATTTCTAAAAGTATGGACCGGAAATCGATCAACATCATTAACATTTCACCATCATTGTTAAAGAGCTAAAATCTAACATCTAGAATCTAACATCTAACGTCTAACATCTAACATCTAACATCTAACATCTAACATCTGAGAATTAAGAACAAGAAACCATAAAAACTGTTGAAAATAAATACAAATTTTGCCAAATCAACAATCCAATTGCATTAATTCTCCAACATTACATAACAATTTCAAGCCTCTCATCTCCTACAGCTAATTCTGAAAACTACTTGCCAATTCTAGCCTTCTAACTTAGCAAAATTCTAGCCTAGTCAAACTCCTAAAATCTTCCCCTTACAAATGAGGCACAAGTGCCATTTATAGAGAACCCCCCAAACATGTCGGCCTAATTAGATTTTACAATAATAATAGGCCCCAAAACAGGTCGACTAGGAGAATTTCAAAATAGGACAAGATTTGCATTAAATGCATGAATATTATCCATGTCGGCCTATGATCTCCAGCAAGATCAGATTCACGTGTCTTCCAGAAAGTCCTCCAGCTGTAGACAGTTTTGGCATGGATTCTTAGGCAGGTCCCACTTTTAATATCTATTTAATCCTAAAAAATAGATATCATCATCAATAGCTCACATGTTAAAAATCCAATCCAAATTAAATTTTAACCTTTTCTAAAAACTTACATTTTATAAGGAAACTTTCCATTTTCAGAATTTTTTCCATTTTTGGAAATTTTATTTTCAAAATCTTTTTCAAGAAATTTTCATTTTCGGAACATTTTAAAAAATCCATTTTGGAAAAAATAAATAAATAATTATTTTCGGAAAAAATTCCATTCTGAAAAATTTTGGGATTTGGGCCCTTCCGAGGAAATCAGACCAAGGGGAAAATCTAGGAAAATCTAGGCAGACAGGAATCTAGGAAAATCCAGGCAGATAGGAATCTAGAAAAATCTAGGCAGATAGGAATCTAGGAAAATCCAGGCAGACAGGAATCTAGAAAAATCTAGGCATACAGGAATCTGGGAAAATCCAGGCGGACAGGAATCTGGAAAAATCCATGTAGATAGGAATCTGGGAAAATCCAAGCAAATAGGAAAATCTCAGATTGGGGTAAAAGCCTGGATTTTATTCAAAACTTAGTTTTTTCGAGGCACAACTCGGGGGGAAGGACTTGGACAAGCAAGATGAACATCTAAGGACCTCCAAAGGCAATGAAATCAATAAAATTAAGGGGCCAAAAGACACCAATAGCCAGAGCAAAAAGAGGGTCCCCACTTTCAGTGGGGCGTGTGTGCAAAACTACACAACAAGTCTGGGAATCGCTGGTTGCATACTAAACCAGCAGTTCAATCCAATTCGAGTCCCACCGAGCATGCCAGAAATTGTTGTCACCCAGAAATGCACCCTATGCGAAGTTATAAAACTAGGCTTTCTAGTGAAACATGGGATCACTCCAAGGCTATGGGTCACTTGAGATTGGAGTGAACCTCCAGAGAAGGCCGGCTTCCTTTGGATATCAGCTAAACTATCAATCACTGTAAGGTAAAAGGAGAAGTGCATACAAATGAAACTAAACTAGCCTATTCCTATGGTGATACACCAAGCTTGATAAGATCGAAGGAATACTTGGAATGCACTTGAAATTTGTTAATGATCAGAAGGACACACATCAAATTCTATGAGCTACACATTAATATGTCACAAATAGGCTTGATACACACACGTTTTGAATAAAGGAAAATAATTTCACAGAATAGAGTCTATGTGTGATTATAAAAAACACAGCTTGTGATTTATATAATGGTGCTCTTTTACAAAGGAAGGCATGAATATCAAATAAGGTCATAAAGGAATAACAGAATTCACAAGATAACTTGATTATTAACCTGAAATGCACAACACTCTACGAGAATTTTGATAGAAAACTGAAGCATCAACAGGGGCCTAGGCAACTCTGTATTTTATATTCCAAGATCCAGTTGAGTTACAAAACATACATTTAGTCGAGAAAGGATTGATAAAAATCACTAACTCTTTCGAATGCACAATCCAAACTATTTACAAAAAGGCAAAAATGCCTTAAATATCCAGATGTGTCGGCCCCTTAGGGCTTACAAAATATCAGGCCTCAAGATATATCTCTCCCTAGATCTTTTTATTGAATTTAATGTTGCACCCTGCGTGTACATGTCGGTGAAGAGTCATTCCCCAGAGAAGTCTTCTTCAAATCTTTCTACAACAACCACATTCATTTCTTGGTCTTGTGTCCACCTTCTAACCTCCCTGTCGAGCGCCTTGAATGCTCCTGAGCTTAGAACAGATACACGTCGATCCACGTGTTGTTGATTCTCTTGGCACTAGTCAAGCTGCCAACAATTCACCCGTAGCTCCCCTAATTGGCAGGGCACATCACACGTAGATTCCCCAATGGTCAAAAGCTTGTTTAGTCATAATGGCATCTCGGCAAGACACTTGAAGTGTCTCGCTGATGCGATTATGACTCAACATAGTTATCAGCATAATATGTGACAATTAGTGAGACATCACAGTAAGCCTTAGAATTCAAATTGATATCACTGAGGCCATCGGCAAGACACAATTCTATCGCTGAGATATCATGTCAAAAATCTGACCCTTTGGTGAAATCACCATTTCGAGGAGACCTCCTTGTGTCGACAAGATGTCTTGGCTAGCTCCTTCTATGTCTCGGTGAGAACACCCATGTTGGAAAAATGCTTCAGGGTCGATGAGACCTTTCAGCGAGTTCACTTTAGTCACCCCAAGCTCCGTATTCCTTTCAATGAGACACTTGCTAGTCGCTGGGACCTCATGGCGAAAGCCTCAACTCCCGGTGAGCTCAGTTCATTTGCTATTGGTAGGACCCCCTTAGTTTGCCGATATGTCATGTAGAATTCCTTTCCCTTTGGCGAACTTCTTTTGTTTCGGAAGGCTCTACTGGTTGATGAGACCTTTGCCGATGATGCTTCCTATGTTGCCAAGACCTTCCTGTGTCACTGAGACTCAATAGCGAGCTAAAAATGTGACACCGAAGGCTCCTTTTACTTCATTGAGATTACTCCTTGGTGAGCTCCTTTTGTTGGTGAAACCTCCTTGGTTCACCCAGACCTCACACCGAGGTCTTCTCTTTCGCCGAGTTCATTTTGATATCTCCCCAAGCTCCTCTTCATTTGGCAGGACACCCGAGTGTCGGTGAGACGTTTTATAGAAAGAAAAAGGCTACACCGAGACCCTTTATCTTTTGTCGGCGAGACTCCTTTGATGTCACCCCGAACGCATTCCATTCCATCGAGCTCTTTATTTCCTTCGGCAAGATCGTGGCAAGTCGGGAAGACTTCATAGTGAGGTCCAATAGTCATACCAATTCCTGCTTCCGTTGCTGAGACCGCCTTCATTCGCCGAGACATCTTATAGAATTCCTTTTCCTTCGGTGAACTATTCATTCGGCAAGACACCCAGTGAGACCCTTTGTTGTCAGTGAGACATTGGCCTGTCAGCCAAACCTCTCACCAAGCTCCTTAACTCTCAGCAATGAGCTACTTTCTCTTTAGTTGGGGAGACATTATGCCTTCGCAAAGACATCATGGCGAAACTACTTCCTTTGGCAGAGATCACCTTCATTCGCCGAGACATGGCCATGTTGGCAAGACCTCATGGCGATAGCTGGAAACTACACCGAAGTCAAATGTCGGGGAGACCTCCTACGTTGGTGAGACATCCTGACAAAGGCACCCACCTATGCCAAGAATCCATTCTCCGCCGAGTTGTTCACTTATCGGCAAGACATCATTGAGTTGGGGAGACCTTTCTCCTACTTGGAATGCTATATTGAAGGCCTTCTTATTGGTGAGACTTTAATGGGTCACTGAGACCTTATGCCAAACACTTTGTCTTTCGACGGGTTCCTTTTCCTATCGGGGAGACATCCTCACTTCAGTATGACCTTATGCCGATGTCAAACATTCTTGGCAAAATATTTCATTGTCGGCGAGACTCCTGCTGAAGGAAAACATATCAAGCCCCCCTTCTTCCTTCGGCAAGACCACCTCTGTTCGCCGAGACCTTTTGTCGATCCCCTCGCTTTTTTCCGAGCTCTTCATTTTAGGGAGACTTTTTATAATCGCCGAGACATCTCAGCAAGGTCCCTTAGTCATACCAAGGGCCCTTTTTCTTTTGTGTCACTTCTATCTGTCGGCAAGAGATCATGTGTTCAGTGAGAGATCTTACCAAAAGCATAGCGCTATCCTGAGACCCCTTTCATTTTGGTAAGACTCCCCATCTATCAGTAGGACTTCTTCCTGAGCTCATCATCTTTTGGTGATCTTGCTTCATTTTAGGGAAACAAACTTCTTCGCCAAGACCTTTCGCTGAATGCTTCATTCCTCTGGACTCATACCTTGTTTTCGGTAAGATCTCGATTTGTCGGCGAGACCTGTTGGCGAGGGTGAAATTTTACCCCAATACCCTTCTTCTTCAACAAGAGACAAAAGTCTCGCCAACACATTATGGCGAGATTACTTTCTTATGCCGAGGCTATGAGTCTGAAAAACCTTCAAGTGAAGGGGAGATGTCACAGCGAACTCTTCATATCGTCGGCAAGAGTCAATTAGTGTCACCCCGAATGAATTTCACCTTACCGAGCTCCCTTTCCTTTCGCCGAGGAATTATCAAGTCAGGGAGACTTCATAGCGAGGCTCAAGTTTCATATCGAGGGCCTTCATCCCTTTGTGTCGAGGAGACATCACACCCATTAGGGAGACCACATGCCGAGAGCACAACCTCATGCCGAAAGCTTCATTACTATCACTGAGACCTTAGCCTATCAGCCAGACCCTATGCCGAACACACTCCAGTCTCCCTGATCTCGCATCTTTCAGCCATACTTTAAGCTATCGGAGGGACTCATGCCGAAGGCAACAAGTTACATCGATATCACTTTCTCCCGGCAAGGTCTTCACTATCGGGGAGACTTCAGCCGGTCGGTAAGACTTACTCCGAAGTCACCAGGTTATGCCGAAAACAAAATCTTTGGCGTGACTGTCTTTATCAGCTAGACCCTTGGAAAATCATCCTGCTTTGGTGAATGCCTCAGCTGTCGGTGAGACACTTCCTGATTGCTGAGACCACATAGCGATGAGAACCTGCTTTTCCGAGAGAGCAACCTTTCCCGTCAGTGAGACATGCTCTTGTCGGCAAGATGCTATGTCGAATCTGACCCTTCAGCGACCCTCTCATTTTCTTCAGTGAGACATCTGAGAGGTCTTGAAAACTTTCTCCTTAGATGATTTTCATGCTGAACCTTCCTAGGGTAGGTTCTCCCACTGAGTTCCCCGTGACCTAGCAACAAATGTAGGATCCTTGCCCTTGTGTGAATGTTCCAATGGCCTCTCGAAGATCTAACATATGATTATCCTGCCTGATTTAAACTATAGGTGAAATATAGGCAACAAAACCCTCAACCCCTATACTCTCTACCCTATACATTGGAACCTCAACCCTAATCCCCCAACCCTATACACTCAACCCTCAACCTTAAACCCTCAACCCTTAAACCATCTACCCTCTACCCTCAACCCAATACCCTCTACCCTCAATCCTAATCCATCAAACCTTAAACCATTAAACCCAAGTAAAATCTCTACCCTAATCCCTCAACCCTCAACCCTTAATCCCTCAAGCCTAATCCCTCAACCTTTAAACCCTCAACCCTCTACCCTCTTCCCTCAACCCTTAAACCCTCAACCCTCAACCCCTATACCCTATACCCTATAGATTGGACCCTCAACCCTAATCTCTCAACCCTATACGCTTAACCCTGTACCCTCAACCTTAAACCCTTAACACTCAACCCTTAAACCCTAAACCCTTAAACCCTAAACCCTTAAACCCTAAACCCTTAAACGCTCTACCCTCTACCCTCAACCCAATACCATCTACCCTCAACCCAATACCCTCTACCCTCAACCCTAATCCCTCAACCCAATACCTTAAACCATAAACCCTATAGGTCCTCAATCATATACCCTCAATTCTCAACCCTCTAACCTATACATTGGATCCTCAACCCTCATCTATCTATATCCCTCCCTCCTCTTCTGATCTCCTCTCTATCTCAATTCTCCTTCCATCTCTTTCTCTCCCTCTATCCCTCCCTCTCTACCCTAATCCCTCAGTCCTATACCCTATACCCTTAAACACTCAACCCTAAACCCTAAACCATAAACCCTTAAACCCTCTACCCTTTACCTTCAACCCAATACCATAAACCCTCAACCTGTAAAGTCTCTACCCTAAACCCTCAACCCTCAACCCTTAATCCCTCAACCCTAATCCTTACACCCTCAACCCTCAATCCCTAAACCCTCAATTTTCAACCCTTAATCCCTCAAACCTAATACATCAAGCCTCAACCCTTAAACCATAATCCCTCAACCCTCAAACCTTAAGCCCTAATCCCTAAACCCTAAAACCCTAAAACCCTCAACCCTCTACCCTCTATAATATGCATTAAACCCTTAACCCTCAATTATCAACCATCTACCCTATACTTTGGATCCTCAACCGTAATCCCTCAACCATATACCCTAAAACATATATACTCAACACTATACCCTCAACTCTCAACCCTAAGCCTCATCCCTCAACTCTTAAACCTGTAAACCCTCAACCCTTAAATGCTTAAACCCTCAACCCTCTACCATATACATTGGAACCTCAACCCTATACCCTCAACCCCTATCCCTCTCTCTCTATATATCCATCTCACCTCTCTCTCCCTCCCTCTCTCCTACCCTCTATAATTTTCTCTATCTACCCTCTCCCTCTTTCTATGTACCTCTTGCTCAATCAATCCCTCTCTCTCTCTCTCTCTCTCTCTCTCTCTCTCTCTCTCTCTCTCTCTCTCTCTCTCTCTCTCTCTCTCTCTCTCTCTCTCTCTCTCTCTCTCTCTCTTCTATATATATATATATATATATATATATATATATATATATATATATATATATATATATATATATATATATATATATATATATCCCTCTCACTCCCTCTCCATCACTCCCTCTCTCTCACACTCCCTCTCTCTCCCTCTCTTAGGTCTCCCTCCCACACCCCTCTCTCTCAGGTCACTCCCTCTAACACCCTACCTAGGTAACTCTCTCTACCCCCTCTCTCTATCTATCCCTCCCACCCTACCTAGACAAGTCCCTCTACTCCAACCCCTCTCTCACACTCCCTCTCTCTCTCCCTCTATCTCAAGTCACTCCCTCCCACACCCTCTCCCTCTATCAGACCTCTCTCTCTCACTCTCTCTCTCACTCCCTCTCTCAGACCTCTCTCTCTCTCTCTCACTCCCTCTCTCGCCCACTCCCTCTCTCTACCTATCTCTCAAGTATCTCCCTCTCACCCCCCCCTCACACTCTCAAGTCTCTCCCTTTGGAATCCTACCTAAATAACTCTATTTCTCTCCCCCTCTCTCCTCTCTTGGGTCTCTCTCTCCCACCCCCTCTCTCTCTCAATCTATCCCTCCCACCCTACCTAGCTAAGTCCCTCTCACTCCAACCACTTCTCTCCCACTCCCTCTCTCTTAGGTCTCTCCCTTACACCCCCTCTCCCTCTCTCAGGTCTCTCTATCATTACCTCTCTACCTCTCTCTCTCTCAAGTCTCTTCCTCCCTCTCTCCCTCCCACTATACCTAGATAACTCTCTCTCTTAAAATTCTACCTCCCTATAAAGACATACATACATATGTACATACAATCTTACATACATTCAAGAATACATGTACATATGTACATTCAATATTACATATATACTTACATATAGGCATACATACATACATACACTGATACATGCATACGTACATACTAACAAGCATACATACATGCATACATGTCATACAAGAATACATACATACAAACACACAAATATATATATGTGCATATATTCAATAGAGTAGCATTTAACACAAAGAAAGACATAATGTGAGTGTGTTATAATGCGCTTGCATTATGTCTTGCTAGACATGTCTTCGGCACAAACACAAAACCACGTCAAAACTAAGAAATAATGTGAGCACATTATAACCCACTTGCGCTATTTCTTGCTTTGGGAATCCCCAAACCTTGGGCTTGGTATTTTCCTTGGAATACCAATCCAAAGGCTTGGAGTGTCTTCCCAACATCCAAAGATGTGTTTTTGCAAATTCTACAATATTTCACATAATCGTATTGGTGTTAAGCATCAAGTTTGCACGTGTTTCAATGTCAAAAAAATCAAACACTTGGGTAATGTTAGGATCTTTGTTACCTATCTAACAATTTAATGCTTTTCACATTTTGACAATGTTAAGCCTTTGATCTATAATTTATTTTGTTTGTGTGTCTGTTTTTTGGAAAAAAATAGTGTTTGGTGTTTTTTTCATTATAAATTAACCATTCATTGAAATTTCAAATAAATTACATTTTTATAAACTAGACTCCATTATATGAATATTAAAAAAATTATTTTCAAATATTTTCCAAAATTTATAGGGGTAGCATGGCCAAAATTCTATTTTTTAGGAAGTGTCCACTTTAAAAATTAGTAAAAAATCAAATATTCATTTAAAAATTATTAGAAAAATTGAGCATAAACTAATACTATTAGCTAATTTCTCCCTGAAGCAATTTTAAAATACTAAAAAAAGGTTAACCATTTGAGGGAGCCACAAAATTTTCTATGTTATGTTTTTTTGACAAAAGCATCACCAATTTTTGTGGTCCCCTCTTTTGAACCCCTTAATCTCAACCATTTTCAAAAACTAATAGTAGTTTAGAAAGTAGACTCAGAGCACTACGATCTTTGTTTTTTTTGCATCTCAAAATTTTGAGTATAACTATCCTCAATTTCATGTCCAAGGTCAGTATTTCCTTATTTCAAAAAAAAAAAGTGGCCACTTAAGCCCCCTTTTGGGTCCCCCATCTTTTTGCACTTACCCTTATAAAAGGTATATAAGTTTAGGAATTTCCATGAAATAAGCAACTTGAAATGCCAAAAGATATAAACTAAATAGGATAAAACTATCTATTAACTGGGCCCATCAATTCCTTTGCATGATGAAGGGAAAAACCTCCTCAATTTTTTGTAAGTACTTGAAGAAGATGACAAAAGGTGCCATAAGTGGTCATAATGGCCTACATGCATATGTCCTAGGCCAATGAGAAATAGACACATGTCCCATCACACCATGAAATGGAGAGGTCACCACCTCTTGCATTCTTTGCCTTAAATTTGAATTCATTCATTATTTGTAGATATTTTATTCGTTCTAGATGAACTTTTGTTGTGATATTTTCCTTAAGTGAAATTTTGTTTCTAAGAATTGTAATAGCTTAGGACTTCAACATAAGGGTGAGAAAAAAATCTATTTTTAGACATATACATTGCAAGTATTTTAATCCAAGGTATGTATGAATATAGGTTAACCCGCCTACTTTAACACTTCATTTGCATTTAGTAAAATTTTACTAGTGTTGTTAAAGTTTTATTTGTTTCTTGATTCAGTATCCTATCAAGGCCCCTAAATCCTAACCTACATCAATTTTGAGTTCTTGTGACTAAGGGTGTGCTAAATAAGAATCTTTAAGGATATTTTTTTAGAAAGATTGAAGAAAAGAAATTGCAATTGTAGAGGGTTGTGAAGACATGACACACAATGGTAGAGGCAAAAGAGCCATCCCACATGTTAAGACAAGAAGGAAGAAAAGGTTCCCAAAGAAGTCCAATTTTTTTTGGATGAGTTCATAGAGATTTTGACTGACTTACTCGACGGGTTACCACCTATGAGAAGCATAATTCATTGCATAAACATAATACTAGGTGTTAGCCTTCCAAATAATACATATATAGAATGACACTCATGAAGAATGAAGAAGTGAATAAGGAAGTGCAAGAGTTGTTACATAAAAGGGCAAGTTAGAGAAAGCCTTTTTCCATAGTTGTACCTATCGTATTGACACCAAAGAAAGATGGGGAATAGAGAATGTGCATGGATTTGAGAGTTATAAATAAGATTACCAATAATTATGGGTTCCCATTGCCTCAAATAGATGACTTGATGGATTATTGAGTGGAGAGAAGTACCTCACTAAAATTGATTTAAAAAGTGGGTATCATCAAATTAGAATTAGAGAGGGTAATGAATTGAAGTTTTTGTTCAAAATCAAGGAATGACTATATGAGCGAGAAATGATGCAATTTGGGTAGGAAAATGCAACAAGCACTTTCATGAGATTGATGAATGAGGGAATGAAGAATTCAAAATTATTTTATTGTTAATCTAGATAATATTCTAGTTTTTAGTAAACAAAAAAGGAGGATTTATTGCACATTAAGTAAGTTTTGTAAAAGTTAAGGGAAGAGAAGTTATTGGTCAATTTAAACAAGTGCAATTTTATGAAAAAGGAACTAGTGTATTTAGGATTTTTAGTATTTGAAGGGGTTGAGGATGGAACCAGAGAAGGTTAAGGAAATAGTGGATTGGCCTTCACCTACAATCATGTTTGAGGCTAGAAGTTTCTATGGTCTAGCGAGATTCTATAGGGAGTTTATCAAAAAAAATAGTGGGATATGTGCACCAAATATAAAAAATTATGAAATATGTGAACACATATTTTTAGTGGATGATTGTAGTAAATAAGAGTTTTTAGTTGTTAAAGAAAAAGGTGACTAAATAGCTAATGTTGGCAATAGTAGACTTTGGCAAGGTGTTCCAAGTGGATTGTGATGCTAGTAATAGAAAAATTGGAGGAGTGTTAAGTCAAGAAGGTAGACCCATTTCTTACTTTAGTAAGAAGCTCAATGAAGAAAAATAAAATTACTTAGTATATGACCAAGAATTATATGTTATTTTTTAAGCCTTGAAGAAGTAGAGGCATTACTTGCTTCCAAAGGAGTTTGTGCTTTATACAAATCACCATGCCTTGCAATACATCAATAATCAACGTAAGTTAAAACAACAACATATGAAATGGGTATATTTCTTGTAAAGTTATTCTTTTATTTTGAAACATGAGTGGTAAGTAAAATAGGGTTACAAATCCACTTACCAAATGAGTTTATTGATGAGTAAGTTAAGAGTCAATGCGATTGGATTTGATTCCCTATAAATTAAAATTATGTATTAGATTAATATTGAGGATTCCTATCCCACTTTGATATGTTGAATAAATTTTCTCTAGTACCAAGAAATGATATAACAATATATAATCTAGGAATTAAGAGATGTTGCTCAAGTCAAATTATAAGAGTGGAATTTTCTCCAACATTAAGATAGAACATGAATAGGTATGATAATGTTCTTTGAACAAAACATTTGCATGTATATAAACGGCATAAAATAATCAATGAAAAACTTTGATTCCTTGGGAGCTCGAGGACATCGTTACGTACTAAAAATATTGAATTACTATGTCTTGTAATATTAATTAAATAAAATGGTGAGAATAGTGCCATTTATTTATACATCATCATTATACATGAAAAGAGGATAGGTCAACTTAATTATGACACATATCCCAATGTAATTTAATGTCAACTTCACACATGTTTAAACCGATTGTTTAGAGTGGTTTTACTAATGCATCTAAGGCTTATACCAAGTATACGGTATGAGTAAATAAGAGAAAAGATATCCCAAAGGTGTACCATGTGTTATTAACTCAATATGATCAATATAAAAGAGATGTAAGTTAATATTACAATATTTAACATTTCCTCATTAAATTGACTAGGGTCTTTGAGGATCAAGTTAATCTAGTCATCCAATTGTAAGGGGCAGTCTCAAAGCTCATATTGATCTCAAAAAAGGAATTGAATATGTGTTGAATTATGTTGCTACTACTTGTGATTATAAATGTTGAACATTAATTTTTAGTGCATATAAAGGTGATACCCAAAAGATTGTTGAGTTTTATATCGCATATGAGAGAAGTGGAATATAATAAGTGTTCTTGTTGTTGTCATTTATCTTATGTATTAGATAACTCAGTTCATGCACAAAGACATTTTAATAACTCTATATGGGAGCATGAGCCTTATAGGTTGAAACCTCTTCGATTGAGAGCCAAGAATTGAGGGGTATCCATTCTGCCAAATTCATCTTGGGCATGATCCTGGCCTCATTCCTTATGAAGTCAGACCTTGCACTCAACATGAATTGATCATTGGTGGACTAATTTAGAACCATACAACATCATCAATAGATCAAGAGACCACTCACAAATAAAATAAATTTGAAAAATTAAATACTTCTTTATCTTTTAACATTAAATTAAAAAACAATTGATTATCATCCCATCCCATCCCAAAAAACCTAATACCAATGATTTTTTATTATTAAATTTAAAAGTCAAAATACTTATTTAAAAAACATTGTTATTCTAATTAAAATTGATTGCCATCTAGTATACCTTGAAAGTGTAGCTTGATAATAGATGTTACTTAATATATAAAAAAAAAAAAATCGTGAATTGATGTATGACAATAGATGATTAACACACTTATGCATTTGCAAAGAAAAAAAAAAAGACTACTTGCTTTTTAAATGTGATCTCATAATATCTTATTATATTTAAATAGACTAAAATGACTATATATATATACATACAATTCCACTTTGATAAGCGCATTCAATTTTTAAAATGTTAAAAAAAAAAATTAAAATCAAAAGACAAAGTCATGATAATAAAGTAATATACTAAAAGAGTGGTTCACGTCTTGAATCAATGAAATATTAAAATAGTGAAATCTTAGTACATCCAAAATATCGACCCAATAAAAAAGACCAAAAATCAAAGTCTTTTAGCATGAGCCCTGGCCCACAAGTTGCGTGTAATGGAAGCCAAGGAATTATATAATGTTCAAAGATTCTATAAGACTCCGTCCTCCTTATTATCTTAAAGGAGAAACATACAATAAATGGAATCTTTTGAAACATACAAAGCTATCCTTCCCAAGCTGGTAGGCCACGTGGGGAAACAAAGATCAAATGTGACACAAAACCGACTAAAGCGTGGACTTACCATCCAATGTCTGCACACAAAATAACAATGTTTTCTAAATATTTTTTTTATTTTTAAATTTAAAAATAAAAACAATTGGTATTAGGTATTTTGGGTGGGGGAATTATGGTATTATTTTGGATTGAAGGATTGACAAATATTCATTTATTCAAATTTTAAATTATTAAATTATTAATGAAATCTTTACAAAATCTTAAGTCTTTGTCTATTTTTTAGATAAGGTTGTTCACTTGGTCGTTGCCTTCCTAATACTTGTCAAGATTAGACATATATCAAATCTTAAGTGCATTAATGAATGAAAATAAATGATAAAATAATATGCTTGATAATAGTGTGCAACCCTAGTCTACACATAGAACTATTATTACATGTAAATAAAACCAAATATAATGATAACTATATTTAATTATATATTGAGGAAATTATTGTACAATGAATAGAGAAAATAAAATAACACAATAAGAGTGTTACCAACAAGGATGACCTTAATGAATGTGAAAGATGTAGAAATGAAAGCCCTTCTTGAAGAGTCGCAAACTATTGTAGAAGAAGAAAATGATTAAAAAGTGCTTTGAGAGATGGTTGTAATAGCTGAAAATATTTTGGTATGGTTTCCCCAATAGAAGATGGTAGAGATTTGTCTTGAAAATTTGCAAAAAGATCATTGAAAATAGTGAGGAGGATAGTTTTTTTTTTTTCTTCTCAAACAAGAGAAAAGAGGCATTACTTTCTCATTTCAACATTACAACACACATTGTAAATGAACCATGCAAAAAGCAGGATTTAAAAAATTGATTTTTTTTTGGACATCTACACATCGTGCTCCCATTCAACAAAATTTTATTGAAATTGGACATGTAGGTTGGTAAAATATTATGTTCTTTGAATGTGATATAAAATATTTCATATAGAAATATTAAAATTTATCATTAAAGCATGGACTAAGGTGAGTTCAAAACATAAATATGAAATTGCACAAGCATGCAATTTTCGACTCTACATTTCGCTCCCACTTTAGTGAGCTAATTACACTAAGAAATGAATTGTTCTAAAGTAAATAATAAAATGAAAGAAACATGAAAATAATGATACCTCAAAAAACAATATTGTAAAGGATGAAAACAAATTCTAAGAAGACTAATCATGCCCTAGATTCGAGTTTGATGAAACATCAAAGTATTCAACTCTAAAGTTCTACAAGACTGTTTATCATTAGAATAAAAATTCACATAGATCTTGTAAAATTAAATATATCAATTTCTAGAAATTGGAGGAAACTAATAAAGAGAAAAAAATTGGGAGAAAAAAAAGTTCAAAAGGATATTCAAAAAAGGGTGAAGGGTACCCACAAGAAGTTGGGTCCACAAATAGGGGAAGTTTCAAGCAAGAGAAAAATGTCAACAAGAACAGTTACCTAGTTTAAAGAAAAATGGGTACCCATTTAGCAACAAGTTCCCTAACCTACGATCAAAATAGGTGTATGTTATGCTTTGGGATACCATTTCAAAATGGGTTCCCATGACCTATAGTTATTTAATTTTAAAATAAAATATTGTTATTCATTTTTTCCCAACCTCTACTAGTCAACAATGACTAGGCAAAACATGCACATATTTTTGGAGCTCTTTACACCACCAAACTTCACTTGCTACCTCTTCCCATCAATATTGTGAGCTTTAGCAAACTCCAACTTAGGATTTCATTTTCTTCTATT
This sequence comes from Sequoia sempervirens, assembly GCA_007258455.2. Classification (NCBI taxonomy): domain Eukaryota; kingdom Viridiplantae; phylum Streptophyta; class Pinopsida; order Cupressales; family Cupressaceae; genus Sequoia; species Sequoia sempervirens. Next base: position 518,338,610 of record VDFB02000015.1, read on the forward strand.
TTTTGACTATATATTTAATGTTTATAGTTTGAAACTAGGGTTTACATTTTGGCTTATATTTAATGTTATATTTTGAAATTAGGGTTTAGATTTTGGCTATATTTTAGGATATTGTAATCTCCATATTGAGGATGAACTTTATAGCTCCTAAATATTTCATATTAAAATGTGTAGAAAGTTGGCCTTTCATTTGTTTTACTATATACTTATTATTTCTAATGACTTAGATATCATTGACATAAAAATAAATAATAAGAAAGTGATCATTGACCTACTTAGAGTAATCACCATGACCAAATTAAATATGATCAAATCTAAGTTTCAAGACATTTGAGTCAAACCTCTAGTACAACATCCTAATAGATTAACTTAGACCTTACATAGACCTTTTTAACTTAATACTGCATAAATTCCCTTCCCTTAATAATGAAAATATTAAAAGCTAAGACACATCAATAGCTTCATCTAGATCCCCATGTTAAAAAAAAAAATTAACATCCATTTTATCTACCTCAAAATTTGAAGCAATAAAAATAAAAATTTATAGTTTAATAGAATTGGGTTTAGAAATAGGAGAGAAGATTTTGCTAAATTATATTCTCTCAACTTGCGACATCCCTTTACTGCTATATTATGCCATCATGAAATTTAATGAAATTATTTAGATGTCTCTTATGCAAGTGTTCTCATTCTTAAATATTGTACATAGCGTTGGATCTTTTGTTAACTATTTGGACATTTTATTGCTCCTTATATACATGTTCCATATAAACACACTCAAGTATATAAAAAATATCTTTATATGACTAACATCAAACCTATGGATGCAATGTAACTCCTTGTTTGACATAGAGTCACCTAGTTAAATTTAGAGACACTCTAATTTGATTGATGTGAGTCCCCTTCTTCCAACATGCACACTACCTAAAATAGATATTCCAATATCTTATCTTTCAATTACACTTTATATACCCACATATAATTCTATTTTACACCCATAATAATATGTAAAACTTAGAAAGCATTAAAGTAAGTCTTACATGGAATCTTGGGATTCCATCCATGTGTGGCATTCAGTAGATTAATCATTTCTTTAAATAACATAAATTTCTAGAACAAATAGACCTAGTTTATAAAATTCATAAAATGAGTCAAGTTCTTAATTATACTAATTTAAATATGACCTATTGAACACTAACTTGATACCTTGAACTACATGTTTGGATCACACTAAACTGGTACCTTTCTACATTCTTGAAGTTAGTTGCATCTTTGTACCCTTATAGATAAATTTATTAATTATGTATGTATTATATAATCAAATCATTTACCTAAAACTATTATGTTAGTAGATTACATAGTGATGATTGATGAGTAAGGGTTTGTATTTGGGTGAAGCCACAATAGTGCTTTACAATTTCATGGAGGAAGGAAAACTAAGAAAAAATTACCCCAAGGCAAAAAAAAATGATTTTAGGAGTTCGAATGAGCCTACAAGTTCTACCGAACCCAAAAGGGATTCGTCTAAACTAGGGTTCAAGCGAACCCATTAATTACTAGGCCCACATGTCTCACCCAAAAAAAAAAAGGAAATACATATTGAAGGTGGTTCACTCAAACCCCAAGTGTTCGTACGAACCCCCCTTATTCCTCATTCTCCCCCTAAAAAAAAAACCTAAATTTTTACGCTTTGAAGCTCGGGTTGAAGATGAAAATGGAGGAGTCTTCACAAACCCAACTGGAATCAAGTAGTCCTCAGAATGAGCTATCCAACGAATATAATTTTAATATGTTTTGGTTTTATTATGTATTTGTTTTTTTAGTTTTATTAAACATAGGCTTTTCATCGAAAATGAAGGTCTTCATTCTACACATGCAAAAATAGCAGATTAGCAAAAAAAAATTGAAAAATATGAGTGCACCAAATATTGAAGTCCTTGCTCCAACAAAAAAAATATATAATTTTGATATATACAAAAAAAGTTACTTCTTATACAGTCACACTATGTTTGAATTGTAATTGGTTTGACTTTGAAACTTGATTAAAGAAAAAATATTCAATAAAAAACTATCTAACCAAGTGGAAGCAATATATATTAGAGTTAAAAATCTAAATTCAAAAGAATTATAATTTTATCCTTCATGGAAAAAAAGTTATGCATTATACAGTGTGTGTCACTTTTTAAAAATGTTGATTTCTGAAAAAAAATAGTTTTCGTGGGAGATGGAAAAAGAAGTACAATTTGATTCCAAAAATTTTGAAAAAAATATTTTTAGAATCTATAGACAAAATGTGATGAGACTCTAGTTTGCATCATCTTCAAATTCCTCACGGTTTAGCCGCTATAGGTGCCCGAATGTGAATATTTAGTTAAAAATAATAATTTCAGTGTTCAATTTGGCCAAAAATTGTAAACCACTATTGTGGGATCACCCATTTGGCCAAGTAGTTTTCTTGGTTTAGAATTGATAAAATGGTATTGGTTTTCAATAGCAGTTGATTCCTTGATCGATGAACTTTAGATCAAATGATACTTGTTTTAGATTGTAGGAATTGAAATTGGGTAGTTGCCCCCTATAAACTGTAGTGCACCTAGTAATTTTTTTTCACATGACCAGTGACATTGGCATGACACACCCTTTGGTACCACAAGGATGGTGGGGATACTAGACCTTGTGACCTCTTAACTACATTATGATGCTTTAGTCAATCGAGCTAGGCCCATTTCCCCAGATCAAATGATACTTTAATATCAACATGGAACTCTAATTATTATAGAAAGTTATTGATTAGCCCTATGGATCAAGTGCATATTTTAAGTTTCATAAAACAATATCATTTTTAAAGCTTGAATAACATGACTAGACAAAAACTCTAGTGAAGTAGTCCATATTAATTAGATCTAGATTTTACATGGTTATAATATTATTGTTTTTTATTATAATAGAAGTCAATGTGATTCAAGTGTGAGGTAGTAAATGTGCTATAAATATTAATCATTTCTTTCAAAAACACATTAAAATTTTACTAAAACTTAAGTAGACCTAGGCCACAAGCTCTAGTTCATAAATTTAGTGATTCTTCATTTTACTAATCAATATTTAACCTATATTATACTAACGTGATACCTTGAACTCACAATATTTTCAATTAGTTGCAAATTTGTACAAGAATGTAAGAAAATATAAATTTTACAAGTGTATCTTACATCTAGCCAATTGAACCATTGACAAAAAACTATTAGCTTAGCATTTAATAGATAAATACTTGATCAATAGTTTAAAAATATATCAAATATTTAATTCTTAAACTTTTTGATAATTTTTAATTCTATGTAATTTAAATACTTAAAGAACTTGATGTTTGGAGAATATTAAATTGGGTTATATATTAAACCATCTCATGAAAGTACCATGGTGTTAGCATGAATACATTATATTTAATTTATAATATCTCCATATGAAATACAACCACCCCTCACGACTAATCAAGGGCTATTGATTGACATTTCATGAACCATGTACATGTCATCTTGCACTACAACCAAACAATATCTACATATGACTTATAGTAGTAGAGATAAACACTTGTTTGATCCTAGATAGTTAGATAAAAGGATAAATGTCAACATGAACATATAGGAAAGTTCATGACCTTCCATCATTATGAAACACATCAAGAATTATCTATGGTTGAATAGAACACTAAACTTGTAATATTATATCTCTCTTTCTATCCATCATGTAGGGAAAAATATAACATCTTGATGTCAAATAGGGAGGTCTTCAAAATAATCAACACAATCTCAATCAAAAACAACAACTCACCAAGTCATAAAACTCCAACTTATCCTTATCACATCAAACCTTCACTAACTCCTTGTAGTATTTCCACTTGAATGAATTGGGTATATATTTTAGAGAAGGCCCTTTCAACTCAAGACCAACACCTTTTTAGATACCCCTTAGGGCATACAAAATCATATTATAAAACCTCAATAGGCTACTTTGGAACAAATTCATCAAAACAAGGCACCTACGCTGTCCTATACCTCAAATTAGGTCACTTTTACAAAGGAACTTTTCTCTAATCTTCTTCCAAACCTCCAAACTCACTTGGGAAGCATTCAAAAAGTTAAAAAACCATAGATTCCACAGATTTTATTAGAAGAATCGGCCTCTAATGCACCTAACCTTGAAATCCTCCTTTTTAGCAATCTTCATAGGGTTTTATCAGAAATCAACCTTCCAGACCTTCTCTAACCATTCCACCACTTCAAACACCCTCAAATATTCCTATACATTCTCATACAATCAAAAAAATTTATTGCCCCAACAGATTTCATACTTTTACACCCCTAAACCACTCATTTTCACTCAAAATCACAATCTTTCACAACTAGGGCTTCCTACAAACCCCATCAACTCACCTTCAATGCTCTCAAGAATAACTTGAAATCCTAATCCTAACTAATTGGGACCAATTCCACGTAGAAAAAACATTTACAGAAGGTGGAATGGGTCTTTTACATTTTGGAGTTTGCAAACCCTTAATCCCTTGTTTTCAGGCCGCCACAAAGATTTCACTAACAAATCCTTCAAACATAATAAAATTTAATAAAATAAACTATAGAAGGAGGTAAAAACATATATATAAATGATTCTAAATCATTTAGTCTTAAAACACATTGTACAGATTCGTACAGACCAAGAAATTAGCAAATTTTCTGGAAAAACACTAAAATTTGAGAACTTTCAAGATGATTTCTTCAAAACTTGCCAACCAACCTTTACAATGACACAACAAAGATATAAATTCCTTTTCCCTCATAAAACCATCCAAAAACTAACTTTCAACTCCCATGACCATTGGGATTCCACAAATTTGCATTTTTACATCTTTTTTGACAATTTTGCAATTTCCATATTGACAACTTTTGCATACTTTGCAATATTTTACAAATTGGACCTCCTATCACCTAATGGACTCATTACATCAATAAATGGTATATATGACCTTATTTGAACACAAAATACTCAAACTATTTAAAATATAACACAAGACCCTACTTGACAACATTTACCCAAAAGTGCACTTGGTGCCCCTGCACCAATCCCATGAAGTTAACCTCATGTGTAAGATAGGGATAAACCCATCTCTTCCCTATACCAGGTAAAAACATCAAGTATTGTTCATAGGAAATTTATTAAATAGTTAGTATAATTTTTTCTAAGGGGGGAATCAAGAGGTGCAATGTAATCAAATTGAATGTGTAGTAATGAAAAAAGTATCCCTTTTCCTTAATTTGGAAATATTTGACATTGAATTAACCTAATGGTGCCTTGGTGTAATGTTGTAATGTGTTGCACACATTCACATTATTCTAGGGCCTCATTTTAATTAAAATGTGCTCAAATTGTACCTTGTTAAAGTGTTGTAACACAGTTTCACACTTTTCTACAGTTTATTTAATTAATGGAGCTTAATGGGCCCCTTTTCCAAACAAAATGTACCTAAATTGTACCTTATTTATGGTGTTGTAAAGTGTTGTAGCACACTTTCGAACTTATTTAGGGTGGAATTAATTAATTATGGTTAATTAGAGTTAATTGGCTCCTTTAATTCAAATTTAATCCCTTTTAATTGCATTTCCTAATAGATCTATCTCAACGCCCAATAATTAAATAATAAAACATTTACTTTGGAAAAATCTAGGTCCTAGAAATTGGTGCTAGGACCCATTCGCCACTAATGGAGAATGAGTCCTCCCTCTTTAGGACCCCCCTTTCTTTACAAATTCAACATGGTTTCTTTATGTTAATTCACCCCCTGAAGGAAAGGTCCTAGAAACTTATGCCAGGATCCATTCGCCCTAGGTGGCAAATGGGTCCTCCCTTAATAGGACTCCCCTTTTTTAATTTAATTTTGGTAGGATTTTAATGATTTTCATTTCTAGATCTAATGTCGGTTTTAGTTATTTGAATTTTGGGGTTAATCTCTAGATTTAGTATCAATAAGGGGTTAATTCACATTGTTTTCACCTATCAAGTTTTCAAGCATTAGAGCATTCCAAGAGCATTTCAAAATCATTCTAAGGTAGATTATCAAGATTTTATTGCAGAAATTCAAGATCAATTCATTATGTCTAAGGCATAATACATTCATGCATGTTGTTGAGCTAAGAAAGTTGATATAGCATTGAGGATCTACTTGCAAGAATTGATTCCATATCCTAATTGAGATCAAAATCTACATTCTTCATGGCCACTTAATTTTAGTTTGTAGATTTATACTCCAAGACACCATTCAAGGTATTAAGACTTCATTGTTTCATGTCCATGCTTCAATTTCATTATTTCATCATTCGGTTTAATTACCTAAAAGGGGTTTGACTAAGGAAAACCCCTATTCACTAACAATCAACAAGTTTTTCTCCTCATGAGTGTGTGTTTGTATATTTACAAGTTGAAGATCAAATGGAGAAGAAGATTGGAAAAATATTGTAAAAGTTGTCAAGTTGCTAAGTTGACCTTCATAGTGCAAGAACAAAGAATTGAAGATACAAAATTTATTATAGGTTTTCAAGAGTTGACATCTGGGGATCTGAGAGTACAAACATCAAGGAAAATAACCTAGATCTTAGTTTTAGAAACCCTAATAGGGACCTATTCGCCACTCAAGGCGAATGAGTCCTTTGTGCCCTAAAAATAGGCTTCTTGTAGCAAGGTACACATCACTTTGAGCTCTAAAAACTCCCCTCATAGTTGCTATAGTAGTTATGGTTAGTTTCTTATTGTTCTTGGCAACATATCATATCATAATTATATGTCTTATGGTGAAAATTAGTGGTTCACCATCTTTTTGAATCATTTTGATGCAAACCCTATTTCCCCATTAAACATAATGGTGAGCCTGACCTATTGAATAGTGTAATTTTCTGATTTTGAAGTTGTTTCCTGCATCCTATATTATATCTTGCATTACATTTGCATTGAATTAGATCTCACTTAGGGTTTCTTGATTTGCATTCAACATTACATCTCATTTAAGGTTTAGAATTACATTGGTTTTGCATTCTCTAAATCTAAAAAATACAAAACTAATTTAGTCATTGTGCATATCATTTAGATCTCATAAAATTTCATTTGAAAATCAAAACAAAATTGTATTTCAAATTAGGTCTTTGCATACATCATTTCATTGCATTTTCACATTGCATTCTTGAAAATTTTGAAATTGCAACTTACTATCTAAGACCTAGAATTGAAAGACATTATTGAGAGCTTGAAAATCATTCAAAAATAGTTTCAAAACCCTAATCAAGGACCCATTTTCCTTTACTAGAGAATGATTCCTTGATCAAGTTAAACCTCAACCTTTTGGCATCTAAAAAGGTAGTAAAAAACACTCTGAAATTAGTCAAACATCTTAGAAGCACCTAACTAGGACCCATTCCCCCTTACTGGTGAATGAGTCCCTATTAGTTGTTGATCTACATTTTATGGAAATTGAAATCTCAATTTTAGGCTTCTGTTTGTTGTTCTTTCTTTCCTATTTCAATTTTTTTCTTTGGTGTTTCATCAAAGTCATTGCATATAGCTTAAATTGCTTCATTTGGTGCATTGTCAAAATTCAAAATTTGTATTTATAACATTTCATTTTCAGCTTATTACATTGTGTAATTAGTAATATAGAATCTAAAAATTGCATTTCATTCTAGGTTATTGTATTGTCCCTTTCCATTTAGGGTTTTCACACTAATTTTGTGAAATCTTGCATGAGCTTTACAACTTGGTGTTATATTAGCAATACTATTATAAGACAGAGTTTGAGGCTCATGTCATCTCATGATATCTCACTTGCCATGGATCTTGGTTTTCCTAGCTCTCTTTTTGATGGTGTTGATAATCAACCCTCTATGGCTAATAGTTTGCATACCAAATTTCCCATGACTTCACCTCCTATAGCTAGTGTGCCTTTTCTCAACAACACTGTTCCTACCATCACTGCTTGTACTCAAGCTTCAGGGTCTACTCAAAGCTGAGGTGGAATTCCAATTCCATCCTCCACGATACTAATGTCCGTTCCTACATATACTAGTACACAACCCACAAAAAAATTTCAACCTCCTACAACCATTCAACCAACCACAACAGTCATACCTACTAGCACTATATACACTTCTATAGGTATTGCTATAGGAATACCTTATACCCTTGTCCATTAAAATACAATAACCCCTCAACATTCCTCTTTTACCAACTTACAATTCACTAGTCCTCTGCACATATACACTAGACCACCTTGCTCCCCTCAACCTTACAACCAAAATGATCCACTTCTTAACTCACTTTTCCAAACCATGACATCTCTCCAACAACAAGTTGCAACATTACAACAAAACAACAGTCAACCTTTGCAATACATCAAATCCAACACACCATCTTTTGACATATTAAGAGCACAAATGCCACAAGGTATAGAAGTCCGTCGATTTGAGAAATATGGTGGGAAAGGAGATCTTGTTAGCCATGTTTATTCTTTTACAACCTTTTGTAGTGATTTCATTTTTGAAGATAATTTTTTTGCTAAGTTATTCCCTAGGTCATTGAAAGATACCACTTTAGAGTGGTTCTCTTCCTTACCAAACAATTCAATTGGTTTATTTAATGAAATAATTGATTCCTTTTACAATAACTTCCATATTCACATGGGTCCCAAGATGACCCTTGCTGATTTAATGACATGCAAACAAAAAGACGATGAGAAAGTGACTGATTTCATAGCAAGATACCAAACACTTTATTCACAAGTGAACATTAAGATTCCTAATTCCAACCTTCAAAGAATGTTTATTTCCAACTTAAAAGATAAAATCTAAAGAAAAATTGAAATGTTGAGATTCCCATCCTTCACACAACTATGCACAACCCTCTGTGATTATCAAATTTTGACTTGCGGTCATGATGTAAAAAATCCCCCTAGTCATCCTAAAAAATTAGAATCTACAACTCAAAACAATCATCAACCTTTTAGGAAACAAAATAAGGGATTTTTACAACTTAATTCCCCTCAAACAAGTCAAAAAACTAATAATCAAGTGGTTGTTATAAAGACGATAAATCCTTTCAAGAAAAGGGATAGGGAGTTCACTCATTTACCCCATACCCTTCATAGTATCATGTTGAAACTTATTGACAAGAACATGCTTACTCCACATCCTATTAGAGAACGTGACCCTAATATTCCATTGCCTAAAAGATTTTGAAAAAATTATTATTGTCATTATCATTAAAAAAATGGACATGGTACAAAATACTGTAAGTTTCTTAAACATCTTGTGCAAGACCTTGTTGATTCTAATCATTTAAAAATCAGAGGTGTGAATGGTTAAGATAATAATTGTGTAACTCCTAATCAAAGTTTAAAAATCTTTACAAATCCCATGCCTAAGCACACTATTTCATTTGTCAAAACTAGTGAAACTAAGAATGATGTGATGAATGTTGACACGGAAGATGACAATATGGATATTATTGAACAAAGTCTAGTAGACACCGTGGTAGAATTTATCAAAATTAGACCTTGTAAGGGCTCAACTAAAAAGCCCCTTGGCATTGCTTTCTTACAAAATGACATACTTAAATGTGCACCTGATGGTCCTCTTTACATAGCTGGTTGAATCAATGACAAGACCACTAATTGGATATGAATTGATCCCATCTATGGAGAGAATGTGATCGCTGAAGAATTCTTATATGTGCATGAACTATATCAAGATATATATGACAAATTGAAAGCATGGATCAAGGTACATAATGGTTTTACTTGCCCTACGATAAGCTCGATAGATCTTCCTTTAAAATTTGGATTGAAAAAATTAACTACCTCATTCACCATAATCCCACAATTAGACCAATTTCATTGAAGTTAGGCTATCCATGGCTTTTCTCCATGACTGTTGTCCCTTCAGTTTTGCATAAATTTCTAAATTTTCCATTTGGAAATGATATCTTTACTATGCATCATAGTGGATCTAATCCTACCTCGGCTCGAGGGAAATTTTCATTAGATTTCTTTTGGCCCGAGCCTATGGAACCTATTAAGCCTCATGAGGATTTCTTTTTCAAATCATATCAAAATTTCAAGGCAAAGAAAATAGTAGAATTATCCCTTCAAAACTTGCCTCAACCTATGATTGAAATAGCTATCCTAGATGAAACAATGGTTGAACCGAAATCCCTTCCAAACATCCAAGAACAACCTATATCAAGATCTCCTACCATTTCCTACAAGAGACCATGAGATAATCAAACAATTTTGCTATCCCTCCTAGAGTCAAAAAAGTTTACAAAGCTAAAGAGACAATGGTTCAACAACCTCTTGTTGTTTCTTCTATTCCTCCCAAGGAAGAGAAGGAACCTATGATTGATGTTGTATAATTTTTGGACCTTGAAATTTTTGAAATTTTTCGTTACCAAGATGCCAGTTAAATCAATCTTGAGTGTGAACATGTGTTCTTAGAACTGATCATTTATTTGAAACTGTTTAAAAACAATATATATTTTTTGTCTAAGAGTGCCTCTTACTCCTGTGTAATGAGTTCATAGATCATAATCCTTAACACCATCTCTAACCTAGATGATGGTTGTGTTACATATTTTTTGCCTCAGCTCAATTGGTGGAGCTGGCTGGATGTTTTTAAATCATAAGGTGGAATTGCACTTAAGTTCAAATGTTGTTTCACATTTTTACATTGAATAATAGTTATATTTTTTAAAAGGAGAAATAGAGTTTTCAAAGTTCCATTTAGATGTTGCAGAATTAAAAGAAATACAAAATTGATAACATGAGCAAAATAGCATTTCAGATGCTTTCATTTATTTCATAAAGAACTCATATTTTTGCAAGGCTTCATTTGATTTCACAATTAGAATGATATTACAACATTGCATGAAAATGCATTTTCTTTTCAATTGAAAAGCAGAATTGAAATCAAAGATCCACACAAGCCGTGGATATAACTATTACAACATGTTGCTAATAGCACATTGCACTACTGAAGATGTAGAAAGTAAAACACATAAGTGATAGCATAATCATCATTGCCTGATTATCAACGTTTGATGTTGAATGGTGCACTTGTCTTCTTGAGCTTCATCGACCTGTAAGAGGAAAGGAGGGGTGTCAATGGCTCCGATTATGATGTAACTTATATGGAGCATCCACAATAGTACAACCTACTATTAACCATGCATAGAAACAGTAAATCAAGTGCAGTATGAAAGAAATGAGCTGAAGGAGAGATAACAATGTCATGATCAACATTTTCTATTTTTTATGCTAACATTGTTTGTTTCCTTGTGCAGGTATAGGTAAAGTCATGAAGTTGAACATTATTCGAAGACCAAGCATGTGGAGAAAAACAGGCTCCCACAAGGGTAGAGCTCGGCATGCTACCCTATTCATTAAATGGGCTGATTTTAAAAGATACTTTATCATTTTTATCAAATGAAATGAGAACAACTGGAAGAGTAAAACAGAGTTATCCATCAAGCAACGAAACCAATTGTTCATTCATAATGATCAGGGTTGCTTTATGAAGGCTACAGGTGAACAGTGAGTTTAGTTCACTTAAGGAATTCAACTGAGTACATTTACATAAGATATTGTTGAATAAGTTCATGTTCTGTGATGATCATAATCATATATGTCATGCAAGTTTCAGTTCATCAATTCTTTCTCTTTACAGTCAAGGATCGTGAATAGGCATACATTATGCCTTAATGTTTTGTTTTAACTTTTATCAGGAAAGAGAACAAATTTTTAAAAGCAGTTTGATAAGTGGAACATAAAAATACATGAAGAGTACCATGTTGCCCAAAAAGTACAAAAGGCGGACAGTGCATTCAAATGACAAATGATAGCCACTTCTGGTTTAATAGTTTCCTTCCACAATGGTGCTTTTGAGGCTTTAGATATGCATATGAACTGGTGAATAGAGGTGGTTCACGATGTTGTAATGTTCAATCTAAGCCTCTATATAAGGTCTAAGAGTAGAAATCTATGTTGCTATATGGTAAGATCAAATATTTCAAAAGGGAGAACATTTCTGAGTGCAAAGGAAAGTAGCTTGATATAGTAACAAGCATCAGTGATACAATACCTGGATATGGAGTATTGGTTAATAAAAAGCTACAACAAGGACAACTAACTCAATTTGGTTGGAATGGTGTTTCAAACAGGATCGTTTATCAATGCTTATCAATGCTTAAGGCAGGGCAACAATCACTGTTCATTCAAATTGCTTTCAGAGAGTTACATGAACAAAATTGTCAAAGCCAGACTGTGGAAGTCCAGAAGTCAAAGGACACTACTGTTTGTACAGAAAACATGCATGGGTACAGTATATTTAAGAATTATTTCTCTTCACAATGCATAAGCATAGAATCATGCTAGAATTAACAAAATTCAAATGCCTTAGAAACCCAGAATTTGCAATATTATCAGGATTACTAATCTTTTATATCCTAAGCAAATATTGCATAGCAGAGATTGTTCTGTTATATCTTCAAGGAGTTATAAGTATTGTTGGTATGTGGCGACTGATCATGCTATACTATATAGCCCATGGTATACTGTACATCCCGGCCCCCTAATTTTGTAGAACCCTAAAATTTGGAAGCTTCTAAGCTTGGTAAAAAGGGGTTCGGATGGGGATTACTGTATGATGAAAAACGCGATTATTCGCAAGATTGTAAAAAGGTTTTTTCACTGGATAATAAAAGTATTGGATGGTTGCGGTTTGGTGGATGTAGCCCAGATTGGGTGAACCACGTTAAATTCTGTGTTATGATTTATTCTGTGCATGTTTTAGTTTCTCTGTTTATTATATAAAATCTGCATTTAATTGTTAGATCTGCCATCTCTAACCCTAACAAGTGGTATCAGAGCGAGTTGTGTTTCGATTATCGTCTATAGGAAATATCTCACGGTTGAGTGGGAGTCTCACGGTTGAGTGGGAGCAATGTCAGACGAGGGTAAGAAGGTTGAGAAGTTTAATGGGCAGAACTATCAGTTATGGAAGATGCAGATGGAGGACTATCTCTATCGGAAGGATTTATGGCGGCCATTGGAAGGGAAAGCCAAGAAACCTGCAGCAATGTCAGATGAGGACTGGGAGATCTTGGATAGAAAGGCTCTTGGCAGTATTCGTTTGTGCCTAGCACAAACAATGGCGTTCAATATTTCAAAAGCAAAGACAACTCAAGAGTTGATGGAAACCCTGGAAAAGTTATATGAAAAGCCTTCCGCTTTGAATAAGGTATTTCTTATGAAGCGTTTATTTAATATGAAAATGGTAGAAGATGGGTCAGTTACTGATCATTTAAATGAGTTTAATACGGTCACCAGTCAATTAACTTCTGTAAAAGTAAAATTTGATGAAGAAGTTAGGGCTCTTTTGATTCTGTGTTCTTTGC
>VDFB02000015.1:518355696-518382419 GCA_007258455.2 Sequoia sempervirens
GTTGGTATGTGGCGACTGATCATGCTATACTGTATAGCCCATGGTATACTGTACATCCCGGCCCCCTAACCTTGCCGGGCCTCGGGCAGGGGTTCGGGGGCGGCAGCCCCCGAGAAAAAATTTCTTCCTACTTTTTCGCATGATCACCGAAAAAGGGAAAAATCAATGAAAAAAAGAAAAATCCGATTTTGTAGAACCCTAAAATCTGGAAGCTTCTAAGCTTGGTAAAAAGGGGTTCGGATGGGGATTACTGTATGATGAAAAATGCGATTATTCGCAAGATTGTAATAAGGTTTTTTCACTGGATAATAAAAGTATTGGATGGCTGTGGTTTGGTGGATGTAGCCCAAATTGGGTGAACCACGTTAAATTCTGTGTTATGATTTATTCTGTGCATGTTTTAGTTTCTCTGTTTATTATATAAAATCTGCATTTAATTGTTAGATCTGCCATCTCTAACCCTAACAAGTATCAAGCAAGTGATCATTCCAGAATATTTAAGAAAGAAAATAAGTAGTTTATTTCCAGAAAGATTTTATGAGGTGTCAGTTATGCCTAAGAACATATGACTAGTTGCAGTCCATTATTACTCAATATTTTAGCTAAAAGTCCTGCATAAGTGCTAAAACAGGAAAAGCAGGAGTTCGCTTTAGATCAATTGTGATTTGAGATCTTAACCATGAAAAGTTCTGTCTCAGGGGAGGTAGCATGAGTTCAATGTTCAAGTAATACAGAATGTAGATTCAAGAAGGAATTTGAATGATTTAAAGAGTCTCAGATTTTTTATACAGAGAGCAGTTTTCCAATGCTACGAATGAGCTTCAAAAATAGAGAGTATCAATGTTCATTCAAATGTCTAGGAGAAAGTCCTGATAAAGATCAAAATTTATACAACATTTCTATAAGGAAGGATGAGAAGTGAAAATATCATGTGAATCAGATTTTTAGTATTTCTGGTTTACTCATATGTATGTGTTTTTTAGAGCAGCAAAGTAAGCATTTTGTCTTATGAAAGTTTTCAAACAAGGCCTAGTTTCCTTATCACTGTCAAGCATTTGTATGGAGGGAATTAACAGGCACAGAAACACTAATAAAAGAAAAGCATCACTGGTTATTTGAATCGAAACCCTAAGAGTAAATGCAAGTGGATGTACAGTTTTGTCACCATTCACAAAATTATCCATGTTCAGAATACATAAAGCATGTTTTGTTCCATTTCCTGTGTTACCCAAGAGAGGTCTTGTTAAGCAAATGTCAAGATAAATGTAGAGAGGAGATGGGTCATGCATCAAAGAAAGAGAGGTACAGTTTTCTTCATAAACATAAAATATCCATGTTGCCCTGTGGTTTCAGGAGTCCAAATAGAATCATTATTTGTTTTGGTCCGAGCTCATATCGATAAAAACAAATAGTGAGTACCCAATTTAGGGTTTGCATTCAAAGTGCAGGGAAAGCAGTAATAGAGTTAATTCCATATGGGTTTTACATAAGTAGCAATAGAATATAAGGATGCAGATTTCTGAGATAAATCAAGCTTCATAAAAAAACAAAGTACAGTTTTCTTTAGAGATTTTGAGTACCCATTTTCAGGGTTAGCTTCAAAATGCAGAAGTAACTATAGTAATGACCCATGTGATGTCTTGAATGTAATAAAAAATGACATAAAATGAAATATTTTCTTAGTTGGGTCGAGTAAAAAAAGGAAGAAAAGACAACTTTATTCAAATTTCTGTGATACCCATATGCAAAAATGCTTTCAAATAGACATAATGGCAAATTTTTTGTTCTGGGTCAAGCCCAAAATTCAAAGAATTGCTTTCTACAATGCACATTTGACATGGCCTAATATGGCCAAAAATCTATGAGTAGAGAAGAAACCCTCTAAGTCTCCACAGAGAAAATGTTAGCAAAGAAGGTTACCAGTTCAGATTTATGGAAAAGCACCCTAGCCACGGCCAAGAGTTCCAGAAAACTTCCAAATGCCTTGGGTTTGAGCTCTTAAGTAATGGTCGAGCTTTCAATGAAGGTCAAGCTCACACAACAATTTGAGTTGTCAACACAGAGAATTCAAGAAAAATGTATTAGAGGCTGTGTATAGCCGCAGCCTCAGGGCCAGAAGAACAAAATATGATGCCATTAAAAGTTATGAAGTTGTGTGCAGATGGCTTACCCTCGTGCTTGGAAGAGAAGAACAAAACCCACAAGGCGAGCTTCCTCCTAGAGCTTTTGAGATGAACACGAGCTCACAAGTCAGCCAAGCAAACAAAGGTCATAAGGAGTGCAAGGAAAAATCAGAGAATAAACTCATAAGCTCATACAGGTCGCAGCCTTAATGTATTCTTGGTCCTTTGAAATGAAGTGAAGGAACTTTGATACTATAAAACTAAGCTTACCCACTAAAGTTTTTAGATGAATGATGAGCATGGAGAAGATTATCAAAGCATTTGAGCTCGAGTTCAACTATCATGGCGGCGACAGAGCTTCTTTCCTTCAAACTAGAGAGTGCAAAATGAGTGATCATTAGGGTTTGATTTTGTTTTGATCAAAGCCCTAATTCAACCCTATGGTGATCTAGAATATTCGATTAGAACACATGTTGAATTTCAATGGAGGCTGAACCTTTGCATTATGATTTATTAAAATATGAGCTAAGGTGTATGTGGGGAGGCCAAAAATTTTATGTGCTTAGATCATAGTAAGTCTTTGTGACTTATTTGTTTTGCCTAGTGAAATGTGAAGCCTTGGGTAAGGTTTAGACAATAATAATATTAATGGATATCCTGTGACCTGGGGTTAGGGCTTAATGGTTATACCTTAGAGTTATGATTTTAGTTGATTTTAAAGAAATCAATGAAGATTAAAGAATGAGAGGAGATAATTATGTTACATTTTTTTTATAATTTTTTGAGAAAATCTAATATTGTGATGGAGAAATAAGGAGACTTTATTTTTTGCAAAATATTTTCAATCTTTAATTGCAAAAATATGATTAATTATGCAAATCTGCATCTTGTAAAGTAGATTCATAAAGCGATGTTCTATAAATTGCTTTGTGTTTTCTTTCTATTTTTAGCAGATTTTTGTTGACCTTTCCTCTTGGTCAGATTTCAGACTTATATTGTAGAGATAAGGTGTTTTTAGAGCTTTTAAAGCAAGATCAGCCTATTTTTAGAGGCTTGACAGTGTGATCATGAAAGCATTGTGCTTTTTTCTGCTTTTAAGTAGTTTTTGAGACAGTTAGAAGCCTTTTTTCCTTGAGCTTTTTCTGAGCTCAGATTAGGGTTTCTTGAGGGCTATGTATTGAAAGACTTAGTTTTTTTTCCTCTTCTTAGTAGTGCAAATCAGAGTTTTTGGCTCTTACACATTTTGGAGCTTGTAAACTTATGTGTGCTCATATTTTGAGAGTTCCACTCCATCATTCAATAAAATAGCAGAGTCTTCCTTCCTCGGTTCTTTTTCATGACTTGGAATAGTAATTTGATTTGTCTTGTGATTCAAAATTTTTGAATCCTTTTCTTTTCTTACTATTTTTAAGTGATTTGTAGGAGTTGCATGCTAGTTCAGGTTATGCCTTGTGTTATCTTAACCTTTGCATAAATCACTTTCGAACTAGATGTGTTGTGAGATTGTGAGAACTTAATTTTAAAGAGTTGGTGAGAGTGAGTTATTATCATAGTCTTCTTACAGTTGGTCAATATTTTTGGGGTGATAGAATTTCAATTTTAAATTTTTAAATCTAGTTTATCCTTCTATCTTTTTTCTTGGAAAGTCACATAGAATAGAATTCATCATTCAGAGAACCAACTCACTCTGGAGATTCCTCTTTCATTCAGATCACCCACATCTGAAGGAGGTTTCCATGTTTTAGTAGTTTGCTAAATATTGCATTCAGCAGGGTGCAAAACTATTGACAACAGGTTGATACACAAGTTTGGCATAATAAGGAATTCAATGTCTGCTTGATAGTATGAATAGATTTCTATAGGTTATCTATAATGAAGAAAATATTCAAAGGTCAAAGTACGTTGATAAATATAATGTTGTAACCTGTTCCTTTGATTGCACCTCTGATTACCATCACAAATGAGTTGATTTCCTATTCCTGATGCAAAAGATAGTTACAATCACTATGCTCAGCATGCTCATCGTTTCCATGAGGACAAAAAGGGAAGTTGCATTCCTAGTGATCGTGGCTAAAAGGAATAGAATATTTTCATACACAGTCTATGATACTTTCCAAACATCCTGAGGTAGTAGGTTCAAGGTTGTTGCATTATATTTAAATTTGCTTCTATAATTGTGAAAAACAAGAGACAATATTCTTGTGAAGGAAATGTTGTCTCTCAGGTTAGATGTACAAATTACTGAGGCACCAATAGATTTATGCCTTGGTATGCACATCCCAGTCAATATCCAAAAAAATATGAAAGGTTCCTAAATATAAATTTCTCATCTAATGAAGCAATGGTCTGATACTTTGAGGGGTGGCGAGACCATGTTTTAGTTCACAAACACTACATTTTAGACACTTAAGCAAAGGAAGTTGGCCTCCATTTGCTTTACTTCTATTATATGGAACTATGCACATAATCGAGCCTTTGATTGAGGCATGAATATTACAATGGCATCAGTGTCATGGAGTTATTCACAAGGAGAAGGAAGTCATTTTAAAGCCAAAACACTACTAAATGCACATGGATGAAGCATAAATTATGAAGAGGAATGGTTTTAAGTGTATTATCAATCTTCAACATTTTAAGTTGAATGTGAAACCATTGGTGGAGATTTATGAGGTTTGCATAAAATTGAAAAATACTACCTTATCATTTGAAAGTGTATTGATGGTGATTTTTTAGAACTATGAAACTTCCCACTCGAGTTGGAGGAACCTATTAAAAGGCTGCTAACACATCACTTTATGAGGAAGAATGTAAGATAAAGCTAGTGGTGTTTTCAAAGAGTTTTAGAACCATATGATTTCCTCGCTAAGCAATTTTAATTGCGAATAAGATAAAAATATTGAGTGAATGAAATGAGATGGCAGATTGCATAACCTAATAAAAGGGGAAATTATTTAGAGTTCATTGTATGATTAATGAACCTGTGATGTTTCTACTCTTAATCCAAACAACCTCAATGTTTCATTGGGTAGTAAGATTTTTGTAAATTACATTGCTACAAGGACAATAAGCTTGTGAAAATTTATGGCAATTAAGATTACACTACACTATACTAGGTATTTGATGAATGGTGAAAAGGCAACTGATACATAGTCCATTGGGAAAATTATAGTCAATCATCATTTTCATTCAATGATCATATAATTGGTCATTGATGTGTGGCTTGAGAGCATCGAGGTAGTCGTTGGGTGATGCCCCCTATGTTACCATAGAAAGCTCAAATTATCAAAAAATTCACATAAAGATTTGAGGAGACTAATGATCAAAATGAGTTCCTTTCAATGAGTAATTGTAAGCTCGACAAAGACAAATATTGAATGATTAAGCATTGGTTGTATTTAAATGTCTCTAGATTAAGTCTTCAGTCATATATGTTGTTGATTACTAAATTGTTGAGCTCTCCAAGCACACTAAGATCTCAAGTTCATAATTTGCAATGGTTGAGGATGCAATAGAGAAAGTGAACGTAGATCATGAGCTATGTGATGCTAATTCAAAGGGCCTTACATTTCAAAATTAGTATGTTACAAGGCTCCCATGTAACAATAAAAGGCCAAGTTGAAGGTTTCAATGTATTGACTTCTCAAATGAAGAGAAGGCCACTGCAACATTGTAACAAAACAATAAGGAAATGTTAGTAATATTATTTAGATGTTTTCTCCAAATAATTTTATCATGAATCTATTCTCAATAATCAAGCTATTTGGAACCAAGCTACTACTGACCGAGATCACTTCAACAAGATATTAAGAGTTCAGTGGTAAACTTGGTTGAAATGCAAGGATACATTTGGTGGATACCATAATAGATTCAAATTATCTTTTTGTGGCCTCTACGGTCCCTTGTAAGAAAGCAACATAACTGCATCAATTTCTCATCTATATTATATTATCAGGAATAACATGCACTCTTGATGACAATATTGGGGTCTATTGTGAAGAGACTCTTGACAAAGCATAAAAAACATTGAGAAAATGGCATGAATGATAGATCAAAACATAGAGTTTGAATGTGCCAATAGAGAAATATATGTATCAGGAAAGTTTGCAGCCAAAAGCTATGAAATATTTCAAGCAAATGTTATGGGGAGATCATAGAACCAATGGTGCAAAAATCCTTTGTTTCTCTGACACTGTTTCCTATTAGTTAGAGACTTCGAAGAGAATAAAAATATAGTGAAAGATTTATGCTAGAGAGTATTGCTATAAAGGGCACATGAATCATATGATTTCATGGATCAAAATGCTTCGACAATTTAAAATTGTGCATATGAAGACCACCTTCAATGCCAATAATTCAAGATTGGTTCGTTCTATGAACTAAAATGATTGAGACCGTCACTTCCATTATGACATATGATGACATTAATGGAATGATAATTCATATAGTGGATGGAGGAAACCACATGATTTTAGCGAGACTCCAAAAAATGAAAACTTGACATCTATGAAGACATTCCTACACATAAGGAGTAATAAGAGGAGGTCCACGTAAGGGGATTTGGAAAATTTTGAATTCAAGAATAGTTACAAGACATTGAAAAAGTTTCCAAGAAGTGGTTACGAGAATTAGCCAGATGATATTTTCCATAAATTGGAAATTTTATCAAATAATTTCAATGTGTGTAGGAAGGGATAATTGATGGGAGCAAATTTTCAAGGAGTTACAATAAACCAAAGGGGCTAGTGTTGGAAAAATTATAAATATGTACATCTGAAAATAGAGGGGATCTTTTGGCCATTTTTCATCTGAGATCCTCTGTGCAGGCTATGAGAGGGAAAATTCTTTTTAGTTCTAAAAGGGGAAGATAGGAGCATATTTCTTTTCAACATAGTTTGCTATATGGGAATTTGGAGTCTGTGAGATCATTTTTTTATATTGGAGAGATAAAGAGATATATTAAATTGAATTGAATTTGTTAATGTTTCTTTATGATTGTGAACATCATGTGTGTCTTTTGTCAGCATTCTTCAGTGTGTTACCTATTATATCATATTGTGGATGTGTTCACTACTGAATCTATGAATTCCAATGAATTCATTGAAAATATTCTTTGTTCATCTTTCCTAATTGTTGTTCATGGATATCTACTAAATGAACTTTGTGTCATTTTCTTTCATTCCCTTTCGTATTATCTTTCTCATTTGTGCCATTTTTATGCACAAATGTTTGTTTGACTTTACTGCTTTCTAGTTAAAAACACATCTTAGTTTTATTTTTAGTCCTTTCTAATTCATTGAAGATCATACAAGGGAGCTTGTACCTCTAAAATTTAGAGGAACGTCACAAATAAAATTGTGATCTTTCCAGAACTGTTGGAAACATTGGCACCTTTCTGGCAAAGAGTCAATATTATCTCAAGGTACCCAATTTATATACTAATAGATTTTTGGTCACTATGTTGGGGAAAGAATTGAAGTACTAGTGTCTTCCCATATTTTATTTTCTTAGAAATCTAAAGGTACCTCCCTGAGGATAGAGGTTGGAAATGTTGCAATATGGAATGTGCTCATGAAAAGTTTTTGGTAGAAAAGTTCTAGTCATTCTTTTTAAATATACATTATGGCACTGGTTTTAGCCCAACCATGGTGTGCTCAATTTGGGCCTTTAGCACTGGCAACATATTCAAATCTGCCTATGGGATCAAGAAGGAATTTTTCAAAATTTAATGGAGAAAATTCACAAGTTGTTGATTATCATATTCGAGCCTTCATTGTAGCTTGTGGAGTTTTGAGGGTAAGAGAGGAAAATGTTTTTTTATTATTATTTGTTGAAACCCTCACTGGAGCTACTGCAATTTGGTTTCAATCTTTAGAATATGACTGATCAGTATATAAAATAAATTCTTTTGGCAAAAATTAGTGTCTCCATTTCTTCAAAGCTTGAACCATAGCATAAAACTCCTGATCATAGACAAAAAAAAAAATTCTTAGCATCATTCAACTTCTCACTGAAATAGGCAACATGCTTACCTTCTTGACTTGAAACAAATCCTATGGCAGTGCCACTAGCATCACAATCTACCTGAAAGACCTTATTGAAATCTAGAAGTTCCAAAATAGGTTGCTCTATGAATTTCTTCTTCAACATATCAAAAATATTTTTCGTTCCTATAGTCCATTTAAAATCTTTTCTATCCCCTCTCATTGATTCAATTAGAGGTGCACAAATACTACTAAAATTCTTAATAAACTTTCTGTAAAAAATTGTTAGACCACAAAATGACCTTGCCTATGTAACACTCCTCGAGGTAGGTCATTCAATGATATCTCCCACCTTCTCTAGATCCATTTTAAGACCCTCTGCTAAGACAAAAAATCCCAGATACACCAACTCTCTCTTCACATGACTACATTTCTTCAAATTAATCAACAACTTCTCCTCCCTTAGCTTCTCAAAAAACTTCAGATATGCATCAGGTGCTCCTCTGATGTCTTATTGAAAATCAAAATATCATCCAAATAAAAAATAACATTTTTTTCCTACAAATTCTTTCAATACCTCATTCATGAGCCACATAAATGTGCTTAGTGCAATGGTTATCTAAAAAGGCATGACTAACCACTCATACAAACACTCCTTTTTTTAAAGGTTATCTTCCATTCATCTCCTTCTCTAATTTGGATCTAGTGATATCTACTCTTCAAATCTATCTTCGTGAAGTACTCATCTCCACTCAAAAAATCCATATTGACATCCATTCTCAGCAAGGGAAATCTATACTAGATAGTGATCTTGTTGGTGGCTCTAGAATTTGTACACATCTACCATTCCCCACCCTTCTTTGGTGCTAGTATTGTAGGTACTGCACATGGACTCAAACTCTCTCTAATCAATCATTTCCACAACAAATCATGCACTTTTATGTTCAACTCTTCACTCTCTATTGGAGTCATACGTTGAGCTTCCTTATTTAGAAAACTAGCTCCAGGAATTAGGTCCATCTGATGACTAATATTTCTTACTGGAGGAAAATCTTTAGGTACATTATTAGAAATAATAGCTTGAAACTCATCCAACAGATCTGAAACCTCTATAGGCATCTCAGTAGTATCTAATTTATAAACTCTTGAAATAAATGAAAAACACATATGCTCATGCCTCATACCTTCTAGGAACTTTCTTCCATCAACCAAACAAATTCTTTCATTACTACATACCTTTTCTTTTGTTTCCCTCAAGGATTTCAACTTATGAACACCATCCTTTGTCAAGGAATAGGTGTTAGCATGTCCATCATGCACCACATTCCAATCAAACTTCCACAAACTACCTAACAACATATGACAAACATCCATAGGCATAATATCACACAATACCTTATCATGGTAATTTCCAATCTTGAACTTTACTAGACATTATTCATTTACCAAATCTTTATGGTCCTTCTACAACCAAGCAATCATGTATGGATTCAGATGCCTTCTTTTCTCCAACTGTAGCTTGCTAACCATCTCTTTTAAAAAAAGGTTATTAGTACTACCTCCATCAATAAAAACATTGCAAACTTTACCTTCACACTTGCATCTTGTGTTAAAAAATTCTTCCTTTGAGTTGGTTCTTTATCCTCATTCAATAGGGCTCTTCTAGTAACAAGAACCTCTCCTCTTTCTACATCCTCAGAACGCAAAGACTCAGCATCTTCATCTACATGTGTAACTCATGCATTACCCTTAGGTCTTCTATTTTTCCTTCCTTGATATTGAGGACTCTCATAGGCTCTATGTCCTTCTACGCACTTGAAACAGGTTCCACAAAAGCCTCCTCTTCCTGGTCCTCATCCAGATCTTCCTCTTCCTCTTTGTTCTCCATTATTTTGATCATGAGGATGATATATTTTATCTTCTTTCTGGTTATGGCTGCTACTAGATCCTTCACCCTTCTTTTGATCTTCATTTTGACCTCCATATGACCATCCACTGGTCTTTCCACCATGACCCCCACCTCTTTTCTTGTAGCTTTTCTCAAACAACCATCCTTCTAGCGCCAATTTTGCTGATGGGTGTTTTAGCACCACTCAACATAAATAAAGCAAGAATTTTCTCTCTCTTGAAAGGTGACCTTCCTCATATAAACTTAAAAAAATAACCCAAAGATCTCTAAAGTTAGGTCTTGACAATGCAAAAAAAAACTTAGTGGTAATGTGTTGTGTTGGTAATCACAAAGGGGATTTATGGTAAAACAAGGCTGGAAACTTATGGGACTATGATAAGGGTTTTGTAAAATCAAAAGGTAAGGATAAAACCTAATCAAAATTTCCAAATTTGATGTTTAGTATTTATATTATCATCAAATATAACAATTTTTAGTGATGCTTTTATCCTAAAACTAACATAAATTCAAATAAGAAACAAAATACTTACGGGTTATGAGAGATTTTAATCTAAAACCTAGTGCAATCATGCAAATAACTCAATATTCAAGTTGGAAAAATCTCGAATAAACCAATTTTTCATTAACCAAGACAAATCTATAGTATCATAGATATGGTGCTATCTTCACAGGAATATCAGAATATTTTTAGACTATAAATAATTAAACATACATCTAGATTTCTACATAATATGAATAACATTCACATTTGAACCATTGCATAAAATATGGCCTAGGTTAACTATGCACAATGACTTACAAACAACAAACCATAAATAGTATGGGAAAAAACTTCATCTAACATCTCCAATGCTTTTCCATGCACATGAAAGAACTACAACTAAATCTGAAACTAAAGAACTAAAATAAATTGAAAACTTAAGAACCGTGCAATATAATGAAACAAAAAAAAATAGAACACAAAATAAATGTCTCCTTATATTAGCTTCATCAAAAGGCTACAAAAATTCTAGATTCAACTTTACAAATGAGGAAAAACCTTATAGAGTTTACTAAGAAAAATAGGGTTTTAGATCGATGATTGAGATTACATCTTACATGGGTGCCCTAATTAGGTTAACCAAAATATGTTAACATCATGTGATACTAATGCCCATTTAAATTTAAACATTAGAACATCAAAATCTCATTTTTACATTAAAACCCTATTTAAATTTAAATAAAGTACCCTTGGCATTGATTATAAGGTCGCCCAATTTGTCTTTTAGTGTGTTGATGAAGATTGGCATAAGATTTGAGGTAGATTGGCCCTTTATTCTCCCTCCTTGATTATTTTTTTCCTCTTAGAGAATTCCTAGAATTTATTTAGGATATTATTTAAATTCTCTTGGTTGGGAGTTGGGATAAATTTTATTCTTAAAAATGTTAAATACAACTTAGCCTCATAACTTTTCAGTACCTTGTCCTATTCTAGCTTGGACTCTTGATATTTTTGCATAATAATGATGTACATTTTTGCTTCATCTAGATGATTCTCTGTAATATTTCCATCATTGGCTTGGACAAAGTTCTCCTTCCACCATTTCTTCAACAAATCATTTTTCATGTACTCTTTATTCAAGGACTTTCCAGTCATAACTTCCAAAAATAGGATACATCCTATAGAAATATCTTCCAATTATGATTCCATCTTATTAAATTACTCCAAGGCTGTATCCATAATTTCCATTTTAAACTCAAAAGCCTCTAGCCACTCTCTGGGTTCATCAATGTTTTCAACTGTGAGGACTTTCACTTCAATTAGAATTTACTTTGGAACCTTGAACAACATATTCAATTTGATTGTAGCTTTATCATCCGCAAACTTGCATTCTATTGTAAGTTTTTGAATCCTATCCTTGTAGTTGAAGCATCTCTCATATAACTGAAGAATTTCTGAAGCAAGGGGAATCCCCTTCTAATAAACTCCTGCTACCCAATTCTGAGAAACCTAAGAAGATGACTTCATCTTCTACAACTCATTTATAACATCTTTGGAGAGAATGTTGGGCTGTGTAGAGGTACCTACCTTGGTCTATAGAGGCTTTTCCAAATTCTTGATGTATTTTTTTAGTTCATCCACCTATTTTTGTAGCCTCTCCTTAGCTTTTACCTCTTTCTCCAACCTCTGCAGAAAAGCATCCACGAGTCCCCTAAGATCTACTTCCAACTTCTTTGTTGAAGGCCCCAAGTTTATTCTCTGTACATTGTATTCTTTTGGAGTAATTTCCTCCTTATTCTTTTCTATAGTAGGAGTTGCATTGTGCAACACCCTATTATTTGAATCATCCATTGCAATTCAAGAAATTACTTGTGCCTTCTTCTTTTCCTTTGGTGTATTTAAACTAGTAAAAAACTCATCCCAATTGGGAGCTTCTTCTTCAATTATTGGCTTTGGTTTGAGGCTCTCCTTTAGCCAATTAGGAGTTGTAGACAATTCAGTATTTGTGTCTAATTCCTCTTTATTTATTTTTCTCTTGAAGGTCCTCTTCTTTATTCATCTTAGTATTCTAAGGTCATTCTTCTTCCTTATTTACATCATCTCTTCCTTGTGAACTTCTTCTTCCTCATGTTAGAATTGGTCATCATTTTCTTGTTGTTGTTGATTATCACCTACTAGCTACTCTATATCTTGTTTATTTACATTCTTAGCTTCAACTTTTGATTCAAGATCCTTGGAAGCATCTTCAAATGTGGTTTATTTTCTATCTACATCCCCCCCTTCTCAAAAGGCATATCTTCTTGTGGCAGCTTAGGTGGAACATTCTATATTACTTCTTCTTTTGTAACCTTTTCTCCCTCAAAATATGTTGTTTGAGTATCCTTTTCAAGTTTAGCAACCACTTTCTATATGATATACAAATTAGGAAATGGGATTCCAAACCTAGGAGAAGCTTTTCTTTTATAGAATTGAGTCCTCTTTTTATAACTCTCAACATTGATTGCCTCCTCTTGAGTCCCTTCCTAAACCGTATCTTGAGGTATCTCCTCACTTTCCTTTTCTTTTTGCTACTTCTGGGGAGGGGAATCAACTAAAGCATGTTTACATTTTTCCCTTATTAATATTCCTCTCTTTAGGGAGGATGTTTCTTTAGTGATGTTGGTGGATTTCTACTTCTTGGGGATTGGTTGCCTCTAAGTTTCTTCTTATTTAGCCTTGGCCTTTTGTTTCAATTTTTCTCTTTTGATGACCAAATTTTTTTCTTCTTCTAACTCCTCTCCTTTGAAACATTATCCTCTTTATTTTCTAATTCTTCTCTTGAAGAGGATTGTGACTCAATATCTCCCATTAATTTGTATATAAACTTCACTTAATCAACTTCTAGCTCTAGAATTTTATGCTTTGTCCATTGTTTAGAGTATTTTAGAATGGGGGTAGTCATCACTAGTCTGAGATCTATAATTTCTTCCTCTACCCAATAAAAAGGATAGAGAGGTTTATTGGATACTTCCATGTAGTCATGATACTAAATCACATCATCATCCTCTATTTGGTCAGGGACCTCCATAATTCTATATAATATTATAATTTTCAATGATAACCAAGAGAACCTCCTCTTAAACACTTTTAGCTCATCTCAAGAGTTAGCCCAATAGTCCTCAATATTAAATTTATGCTTGTAGTTCCTTGTAGTTTCCTTTTGAGTTGTTCCATGTGGGTCAAAATGACACCTGAATGTGTGTGTACAAAAGTTTATATCTCTTGAGTGTTGGACACTTTGAAAAGAAGGATAGGCTACCAAACCATTAATATTCAAGGGGAATTCCCCTCCAATCCATATCTTATGGAATTTATTCAATACCTTGTCAAAGGCTACCAAATATCTTGTCACTTCTAATAACACTAGTTTATCAATTGGGTACTGGGGAATACTATATGGTACCAAAGGAAATCCTTGTATTCTAATATATGATAACATTGGGAACTGCAAGAACCAATACCAATATCTCTTCACCAACTCAAAATTTTTGCATCAATTGATAATTTGGCATGCAAAGATTCTTGAAGAGTCCTAGTGATGTACATTGTGAATGCATCATTAACCCTTTTGTAGTGGGAAAAGCTAGATAGGTGCAATTGTTTATAAACTTCCAAGACCCTATTCTCCCCAATGGTGCACTTGTAGCTCAAACCCCTATACTTAAAGTTCCTAGCAAGCATATAAGAAATGTAAGAATTCATTCTAAACTTTTTTTTATCATGTACGCTTAACAACTACCTGTCTATATTGTCACTTATTAAAGGCTATCCCAATGGTAGTTAGTTCCCTTTTCAATTTCAAAGATGATGTAGAATATCTAATCTTCAAAGAAGGAGCCCTTCTCAAGTTCCATTAATATGCTAAGGAGAGTGATATACTCAGCCTTGAAGTCACTCCGGTGTAATAGGTTGGGAAATTTGGAGAAATGTTTCCTTGGCTTGTCAATCCATGAGGCATTCATAATTTCAAGGGCCTTCTCTAGATTGTCAGTGTAGAATTTATTCACTGAATCAATCTTAAAATTGACCATTTTTTTGGTGGGAAGGGATCCCAAAGGCCTTAGCTAAATATTATTTAATAATGTTGGCCATTATCCTTCCTTAGGGGCCAATTATCATTCTCTTGTCTAAATCATAGTGCTTTGAGCACTCCACTATCAACTCTAGGAATTGGATGGAAGGAAGGAAACCTACAACCTATGCCAATCCAGTCTTAACCAACCTAGTTTCCAACTTAGTGGGGGTTGCATAATACATCCTCTTCTTGAAATCCCTTAAGTCAATATGGCCTAAGTTGGTGTATCCAAGCTCTCCCAAATAAGATGTGATCTTATACTCCTAGAGGACACCCTTAAAATCATACTTCTTCTCAACCCATGAAAGCTTCTCCTTTTCTGCCACTAAAGTCTTCTTTGCTTTCCCTGCCTTTTCCTTGCTTGACTCTACCTGCATATGTTAGCCAAAATAATATAATCACTAGAAATGCTAAAAGATTTAGAATATTAGAGAAACAGGGTTACCAAAATCAAGGTACTCCAATTGGCAATATATAAAGTCACGTCACTAATAATCATGCCTAAGAAGTCAAGCTTACAACCCTCAAATGCAATCTCATTCAATCATCAGGTTTTAAGGCCACACACGAAATCTAAAGATTTCACCCTTGCAAGAAATTTGTGCGTTAGATCACCTCAGGAAATCCGCAATAGGATGAGATTCTCTTGGATGACTCATAAATCAATATTTTCTGCAAGGAGACACCAATCAATTTTTAGTAGGTTACTTACAAATAGGAAAAGTCAAAGAAGATGATATAAACATTAGACAATAACACTGGCATCATACAAATTAATGTGCATACAAGTATAAATTAATAAGAACCAATGTGCATACTTACAAATTAATCCAAAAACCATTCGGATCTACTCTACTCTTTATTGTGTTAAGTATCACCTCATGGTCAGACTCACAGACCTTCCAGAAGGTCTTGTTCAAAGGTCTACCCCCATATTTGGTCAAACAAACATTGGATTCCATGACAAGGTTCAAGTAATGAAGAATCTTCTAATGCATGTCAAAGTCCTGAAACAACCAATATTTAACACTCTTATGTGGGTACCTTCTAAGCCACGTTCTAGTAACAACAACTGAGCCTGTAGGGTATTTGATGTTTTCTCCATCTATAACTAGGGCCTCCAATTTATTTTTGGCCTCAACAAAATGACACAAGTAATAGTGTGTTCCCTCTTCATTGTCTTCATCTGCAGTAACTGCATAAACATGCCCTGAATTGATATGTACAAAAAATCTCTTGAAATTAGTAAACATTACAAATGCACTACAAAGTAAGATAACAATAGGAATTTCAAAAACTAAGTAGATATATTACCTGGTTGAACTAGATATGATGTGTCTTCCAAGTCAACCAATGAATCCATCTGTGTTAGTTCCAATGTCATTGGAGGATGATATGTGTGAAGTGGGCTAAGATAACTTAATAACCATTTCTCAACCCACTCCTTTGACTCACAATCATCCCAGGCTTGCATTTTACATGAAGAACAAAAGCATGCAATCTTCTATGTATTGATACTCCTTGAACCTACATCTGAGCTAAGGAAAGAGTGTAGATCACTCAATCTTGTTAGTGTACAAAAATTCTCATATGGTGCAATGTTAGTATCATCCATCAACCAAAAAAATTATGAACTGAAGACGTACCTTCATTTCCTAGACCCATCAAAGCATTACACCACTCGACAATTGATTTTGCATTTGTCAACTTTGCATTGTCTTTATACTTTAACTCTTCTCATGCTAATGCTCTTTTCACACATGCTCCTGCACCATCATGCTCCCCCTTTCCATGTTCGACCTCACAAAAGTTCCACATATGTTGAACACCTGTAGTGGCATGCATCCTACACAACCAATAGAATATGCACAATTTCTTAAACTATGTTGCATAGTTATCTGACCATATTATATGTCAATCATATGTTATGCCCCTCTGAGCCAAATCATTGTAGAACATCTAGAAGTAACCTTGCATGAACTATGGAGAATACAGTGTGATCATAACTAATATAAAAGTGATACTCCCTCAATACCTTCCTTTGGTCCTCTATACTATCAGTTGCATGAATGAATGCTATGTGCACAAATATCGAAACTTGTGTGGAGTTGTAATATTGTGACTACACCTCACGCTATGGCTATAGATTGTAGTTCTCTACAAATTTGACCACTGAAAGTATGCTACCAACTGGAAAGGTGTCCTTGCATAGCTTGAATTATGTGTCCATCCATTGGGCTCTATGGGTATGCCTTGCATGTACTCATACACATATTGTCATAAAACATGGACATAAAATGATACAATGGAATCTTTTGAATAACCAAATCAAACCTTTTTGCTTGATTACCATCTTTTGTAGTGTATTCCACTATTTTATACTTCCTGAACTCTACTAGTTTCTATCCCACCTCATATGTGCTTTCCATATGTTGAAATACTAGCATACGCTACAAGTCACCGCAATGCTGACATGAACCATCCAAGCATAGTGTTCTATAGAATATTTGGCCATCGTCTATTTCACATAAATTTTTTGATAGGAACTCTCTTGAAGATGTTGGTGGGGCTTGTATGCCACAATCCTACAAAACATTGTTAGTATGCAAATCTAAACATATAGAATGATAAACACCATAATGGTTAGAGAATTCAATATGTAGTCTACAACAAGAAGTAGTGTGTGTGTGTGTGATTTATCTTGACATAAATAGGTTTACTAATTTCAAAATATCTTTGAAAAATACTAATTTGAGGATAATCTTATTGAAATTTATGAAAAATTTGGGTTTTAGTCATATCCAAAAAATGTTTTGAATGTGGCTCACAGTTCTAACTATTGATTCTCCTTACCACATCCCTTTGATTCAAAGATGGCATTGTGTTATTCTTCCACTACTCTTTAATTAGTGTTCTCAATGCTTCAACAACTTTTTTATCTTTTCGTGGTAGTCTCCCTGAGAATTCCCATAATTCATTTGAATCGGTGCCCTCAATTCTTTGTCATCTTCGAACGACTCTTGATAATTTTTTTCTATTAATTCTCAATTGTTCACTTGTCTTTCTAATGAGATGAGCTCTTTATTTGAATACTTACCAAATTCAATGTAATGAAACGTCAAGTGACATTAGTATCATTTGACTTGAGTCTTCATGATGTTTCTATACTTTATACCTTGCATCATTTCAACAAATAGTTGATATCTTGCAATCTTATTTAGCCTTTCAAAGAAGAATTTCCAAATCATATCAGCATATCTTCTACAAGAGTGTGTTGGAATATTACCTTCTGAGTGTGTGTGAAATGTGTAAAGTTAGTATCAACACAAACCTTAATGAAACGATTTATATTCAAAGATTCAAAGCAAAGAAACAATTATAATTTGCAACAAACTAAATCTTTCAAGAACATCTCATTGTCCTCTATTCTTTATGATTCTTTTAACCTTTTGGCCCTCAGATTTCTATGTGCACAAAGGCTATTAGAATGACACTTAAGAAACAAGATTAGTATTTAACTTGCAAGCCAACTAAATGCCTACCTGAAACTATATGCAAACAATGATGATGAATGCTATGATGAGTGGAGGATGATGTTTATGATAAATGAACAAGTGGAGGTGGATGCTATGGTATTGAACTATGATGATCTATATATGATTCTACATATACTCAAATGAGAACTAAAAATGACTAAGATGATACTCCATATGCTCAAATGCAAACTTTAAATGAACTAATCTAAAATGTAAGATGGGACATAAAATGCAACTATGGTGCAAGATTTAAAGCTAAGATGTAAATGAAAAGAAAAACATGATGTAAAGAATAGCTATATAAGACTCCAAAATGCTCCAAGCTCCAATGATAAAACCTGCATGATAACTTTACTTCAAATGTGGATGCAAAATACAATGCCTAAGGGTTGTATTTATAGCCTTTTCCAAGCATATAGTGAGGTGGAAATAATAAACGGTCCATATTCAAATAAGAAGTCTAATGGATGGTGAAGATGAAGAGAATCAAGATGTTGTCCTCTTGACCAAAGACAACATGCCATTTGGATGGAAGAATATTTTGACCAATGGGAAACATGCCATTTGGATGGAAGATTCAATTGTGGGAAGAGAAAACCATTTGCTTCCAAAATTGGTGGAAGTGTGGGAGGAATAAGTCATGTGCTCTAAAATTGGTGGAAGTGTGGGAGGAATAAGTCATGTGCTCCAAAATTGGTGAAAGTGTGTAAGGAATGAGTCATGTGCTTTTTTTAAAATGAGTTGAAGATAATTCTAATTAAAAATTAGAGTTATTTATTTTCATGTGACCTTGGTGAGGTGGCACAAAAAGTTGTAAAAATGTGCTTTAATTCCTAATTGGATTTAGTGAAGATTTAATTAAATAAAAAAAGTTTAGGGAACCTTTTTTATTTAATTAATTTAGAAGAATGTGTTTTAGATTTGGAGAATTTAGAAAATGAACAATATAAATAAATTGAGAATTTATTTATATGCAGTCGAAATATCAATTAAATAGCTCGTATTTAATTAATTAAAGGTGTCTGACTGATTTTAGGTGTATACATTTTTCCCCTCTTTGAAGTAATGTGTTTACACATTGCTTTAAAGAAAAATTTGATACCGATGCTCAGAAAAGTTTCAATGCCCCAGACGTTGATTTTCAGGAACTGATGGATATATGCCCCCTTGGGAGATAAATCGGTGAATTTTAGAATTTTTAGGATTTTTCAATGATTTGATGATGATTTCAAAATTTTATGATCTAGAAATGATTTATCTCCCAAAAAAGAAGATTGAGCCTTCTAGATTGATTAATTGATGCCTTGTGTTGTCTCCTTGTGTTTGATGTTTGATGATTGTGTTCAACCAATTGATTTGATGGTGTTGGTGTGATAGTTGATGATTGACCTCATGATAGGTGAGGATCAATGATAGGATGATGGTGATTGACCTCATGATAGGTGAGGGTCAATGATCGAATGTTGATGATGTTTCAACCTCATGATAGGTGAGAATCGATGATAGGTTGATGATTGACCTCATGATAGGTGAGGATTGATGATAGATTGATGATTGACCTCATGATAGGCGGGGATAAATGATAGTTTGATTGATTGATGGACCTCATGATAGGCGAGGTGCATTGATTGATAAACCTCATGATAGGGGAGGTTGAATTGATTGATGAACCTCATGATAGGCAAGGTTGGATTGATTGATGAACCTCATGATAGGCAAGGTTGAATTGATTGATTGATGAACCTCATGATAGGCGAGGTTGATTTGATTGAAGAACCTCATGATAGGTGAGGTTGGATTGATTAATGAACCTCATGATAGGTGAGGTTGAATTGATTGATAAGATTGCTGATTTGTGATATGTTATGATCATAGGAGGATTTTTGCATCTAGTGCAAGCGGATTCAAATATGATTGGGTGATGTAGTCTAACTTCTCTGATTGATTGATATGCCCCAATATAGGATTGATTAATTTACTGAGACTTGATGATGTACCGAGACCTGATGTATACACTGATTCAATTGAGACATTATGATTTTTTCCATTTTTGATGATGTGCCTCTCAATGTTTGGATATCATTGTACACTTGACATTATGAGTTTGAGGTTATATGATATGTGGAAATGATGATGATTGATCTATGCGACTATGATGTTCATATGATGATGATCATGATGATTATGATGGATGCAATTGATTTCTATGTTATGATGCTAAGTGGTGGATTTTATTATGCCAATGATATGTGATGCATTTTATGTTTTTGTTCTTTTCTAATGAAAATAAATGATGTAATGAATGTATGAATGTTTCTATGATATGTTTTATGGATGATGTATTTGATTATGCAAATGATGTATGATGTTCCATGTGATGATTATGTTGAGTATGTATGGATGTGATGAAAATTATGTGTGATGTTTTGTAATGATGAATGATGATTATGTGATGCAAATGATTATGCATATGATTGTGTTCTAGGTTCTTAACCTTAAATGAGTGAATCTATCCACCTTCCAAAAGTTGTGGGAGGGTTGTCGTCAGTTGATTCTTTGTTAAATTAAGCTTCACAAAACCTGACATATTTCCCAATTATGTTGGAAATCTGAAGAGACTCACTCATTTAAGCTTAGTGAACCATGTTCCTAATGCCACTATATGAATGATTTTGATTATGTGAATGTGATGCGATGCATGTCTTTTTGTGTTTTTTGATGCAAATATTATGATGTGATACATGGATGGATGGATGATGTTGTAATGTTTTCTGATGCAAGTGATATGGAACTAAATGAGAATTTTTTCTAATTGATGATAATGTAAGTGGGTATGTGCAGGATCATCATGGAAAAAATAGGCCCTTAAGTGACAATGAAAATTCAGAAAAATTAAAGTTAGGCAACTTGACATAAAAATTTGAATAAGTTATCTATATTATTTCAAAAATATGTAAGAATAGAATCTATGGAAAATTGAATTTATTTTCTAAACTACTAGGTTTATTTTTCTACAAAAAAAATCTATTTGGTGAAAAATTGAGATTTCAATGCAGTAGTACTTAAATTTCAGGGAAAAAATTAGAAGTAGGTGTCTATCTGACCACCCTAACCATAATAAAATGATAATATTTTTTTATAATCTTTTACATATAAGTAGAGGACTCATGTTCGGATGTGATGCATATTTTTTGTAATTTTTTTCCAAGTAAATAATTAATTATGATTTTTTTATTACAACTTTTAAAAAATATAAAAAATTGTATGTTTGGCCACCTTAACTTGGTCAAAACTTCATGATTTTTTTTTTTAATCCTGTAGTATGTGAATCATAGAATGTGACACATGTTTTGGATTCAAAAAATGTGATACCGTTTGCAAGCTATAGATGTTTTTCAATCAGGACTTTAGTCATAATTCTAATAGAAAATAAATAATAATTATTTATTTGTTTCATCAATTTTCGGTAAAAAAAAGTTGTCAGCCACATGGGCGAAGTTTGGAAAAGCAAGGTAAGTTGCTAAACATGTCTTTTGTATTGACTTCTTAGGATTGGCAGGTCCAAACCAAATTCCAAAGCAAGCCCGAGGCTAATCCCTAGGCATTAAATATTGTGTCAGACATATCGGATATCGAATTCAAATTGAATATATTAGATATCCGATTTGAATTTGATATCCAATATGTTTTAGATATGAGTTTTAAAAATGTATACAATTTATAATATATGATTTAAAAAATGAAATAAAGTTTATAATTTAATATATAATATGCAATATAGTTTATAATGTAATATATAATATACAATTTATGATAATCTCTTACCGAATTATGTATTTAATATATAATATATTATATTATTATGTATAATATTTAAATATATATATATTACTAATTTATAAAATATTTAGATATTATCTATTTCCCTCTCTCTTTCTCCATCTCTCTCTCTCCCAAGTCTCTCACTCAATCACTCTTATCTCTCTCCACTCTACCCTTTATCTCTCTTCCACTCCCTCCCTCTCTTTCACTAACTCCCTCTATCTCTCTTCCCCACCACTGTTTCCTGCTGCCCCTGTCCTCTCTCTCCACCTTCCTTCCATTCCCTTCCACTGTCTCCTCTCTCTCTCTCTCCTCCCTCCACCCTCCCTCCTCCGTCTCTCTTTCACTCCCTTTATCTCTTTCCCCTAGATAATCTTAACCCTTAAACCTTAAGCCCTTAAACCCTCCACCCTCTCTCTCTCTCTCTCCCTCCCTCCTACTGGCCCTCTCCCTCTCTCAAGTCTCTCTCTCTCTCTCTCACTCACTCCCTCTATCTCTTCCCCACTCTCTCCTACCCTCTCTCCCACTTACACTTTGCAAATATTGCATAAAATTATCAAACATAGTGAAACAACTCTCAACAAATGCTTTGGCAACATTTTCAAACTCAAAAAATTTACAAAGGTTGTCTAGCCATTTGCCTAGTGCATCAAATCAACCCAACAATTCACCATGTGAACCCTAATGGTCAACATAAGGTGGCACTAGAAATTCCCCTTTTTGAATCTCCCATATGTATCATTTGAGGCTTGATCTCAAGTCTCTTATTTGAGATTCCAAGTAAACCTCAATGGCTTGCTACCGTATTATCCCAAGAAGGCACACATATGCTCTTTGGAAAATAGTGCACTTATTTTAGTGCATACAAGTTGATTTTCCAGGTACATATCTAGTATCTACAAGTGGGGCCCTAAACCATGTGGACCTGAATTTGGACTTGTGGATATGATCTAGTAGAACATGGACACTCAAGAATCTATCCCACGATGATGAATGATAGGTCTTAGGACCAAGAATGTAAATCTATGGATTGGTGATAAAGGAAATAGGATGCCATGAGCCAATTTCATACATTTGTGTTGCTTATATGTTGATTATTACATTTAGATACTCTAATCAAATGGACCCAAAACATAAGGGAAAAGAACATTGATGTCAAATTTTCACCATAATAATTTACAATATTTAATAAAGTGGCTCAAATTTCTAAATATGTAAGATATAGATTTATTTGAGATAACTTAAAGTTCATTTTGTAGAACTCTTAGTGCATGTATACCATAATGCTATAATGCTCAATTTGTTTGATAAAATATTTAAATTACTTTAAATAACATTGTTATTACTATGCAACAACAAATTGTATTATAATTTTTTTTTTTTTAATAAAGCCTTGATTTATTAATAAAGTTAAATGACTAAAAAGGTCACCATAAAATTATCTCATATTTATTTTCTTTGAAAATTCAAAATATTGTTTCATGACACATTTTTAGAGAAATACGTGGGCGGCCAAGTTAGTATTTAGAATCTTACCGATTACCCAGGTACATTCGGTGTGACATTTTTATAAGGTATTGTTATTAGGTAGACTACGAGTGTGGTGGGGTCCGCCATGATTACGATGGGCGAACAGAATTCTTTTCGCAGGCCCCTCCATGCTGATTTCGAGGCAGACCACGTCCACTGTTCACTGCACTGAATTCAACACTTCCTAGATGCTTCTGTGTTTGTTCCACGCGGTTTCCGATGTCAGCCCCGCAATCTCCGCCTTTGGTCACTTCTTTAATTTATTAAAAGTGACAAGATTTTTGTCGTGGTTAACATGGGATTCTTTCTGCATTACTTCCATGTGGTTTCCAAGTCATTTTTATGCGTTCTGCTCTGTATATAATCCCCCTCTGCTACCTAGTTTACCACATCGCTTCAACTTCCAAGTTATATCCTGCTTTCCTTTCATTGTTTTGTTGTCTTCAGTTCAGTCCATTTTCATGGCATCCACTTCTAGGCAACCAGAAATTGAGCGTACGCATGTTTTTGAAGAAGTTGCACCATCTGCATCTACTTCTGGTAGATCCACAATGCCTGTGAAAAAGCTGCCTTACGATGTATTTATTAATCATCGTGGCCCTGATGTCAAACACACAGTCGCGGCCGATCTCTATAAGACTCTCACTGGCATGGGATTGAGGGTTTTTCTTGATTCTGAAGAGCTTGACTTGGGGGATTTCTTGCCCAGAGAAATAGAAGAAGCCATGCACAGTGCTTCGCTCCATATTGCTATATTTTCCAAGGATTATGCACAATCTCCGTGGTGCTTAGCAGAGCTTTCATTTATGCTCAAAACGGGCACCCAAATTGTTCCCATTTTCTACTATGTTCAGCCTGATGATGTCCGATATGCAAAAGGAGTTTATACGGATGCATTTTCTCGGCACAAAAAGAAGGGTAGGTATAGCTCAGAAAAGCTTCAGGAGTGGAAGAATGCACTCAACAATGTTTCCTTCAATGTCGGCCACATCGTTAATAACAAAGAGTGAGTACTTAATAATTTCTGTCCACCACTTATCTTTTTCTTATTAATCATCTTATGCCTTTGGTGAATTCTTTTTTATTTCTTATTTTTCGATGCACATCATATTAAGCAATGTTTGTTCTGTTCTGTTGTGCTGTTGTTGTATGTGTTTAGGGATGAGGGGAGGCTGCTCAAAAAAATTGTTAATTGTGTTTTGGAAGTAATTAAAAATGTGCCATTTGTGGTTGCCAAATATCCAATTGGTCTAGATGAAGTTGTCATAGATTTTGAAAAAACACTTCAATCTATAGAAAGCCATCACAATGTGCACATTGTTGGAATCTGGGGCATGGGTGGTTCGGGAAAAACCACCCTTGCTAAACAGTTATATAACAATAAATACAAAAATATGGAAAGGTCAAGTTTTTTATTAGATGTAAGAGATGCTGCTTCTAAAAATATATTATGTGAGAAACAAAAAAAACTCCTAAAGGACCTAGGTCTCAAAGATGTATCTGTTGACAA
This sequence comes from Sequoia sempervirens, assembly GCA_007258455.2. NCBI lineage: Eukaryota > Viridiplantae > Streptophyta > Pinopsida > Cupressales > Cupressaceae > Sequoia > Sequoia sempervirens. The sequence goes on from VDFB02000015.1 coordinate 518,380,703, forward strand.
TATAGAAGAAGGGCAGGGGATGCTCGCTAGTCGTTTAAGATCTATTCAGGTGCTTATTGTTCTTGATGATGTGGATAAGGTAGACCAATTGGATGCACTAGTACCTAAGAGGGATAGTCTTGGACATGGTAGCTTAATTGTTGTCACTACAAGAGAATTTCAAGTCCTTCGATCTTGGGGCATTTCTTCTATTTATAAAATGAAAGCACTAGGTTCACTGCATGCCAAGCAGCTTTTTTGTTGGCATGCATTCTTACAGCCTTCTCCACTACCAGATTTTGAGGATTTGGTTAAAAAATTCCTAGATGTTTGCAACGGATTACCACTATCTTTAAAGGTTTTTGGAGCACAGCTATATGGTATCTCCAACAAAGATTATTGGAAATCTCAATTGGATAAGATATCTAGAACACTAGATGAAGATATTAAGGAGAAGCTAAAAGTGAGCTATGATGCCTTAGATGATGAAGAGAAGCAGATGTTTTTAGATTGTGCTTGTTTCTTCATTGGAGAGGAAAAAAGTTCAGCCATTGCAGCTTGGGGTGGATTAGGGTGGAGTGGTTTGCATGGTTGGGAAAGACTTCTAAATAAGTGCCTAGTTGAACTTGATGAGGATTGTATAAGAATGCATGATCACTTAAGAGATTTAGGAAGAGAAATTGCAAATCAAAAGCCACCCTACCGTCTCTGGTCTCCCCAGCAGATTAACCAAATTGTTAATGTTGATAATGAAGCACGGGTAAGATTAGTATTTTCTTTCATTGTCACTCTAAACAATGGTATCACGACCTTCTTTGTCTACTTAAATTATTTTTTATTCTAGTATCCATGCAGTTCATTTTTTCCTTATATTTTATTTCATCATTTTTTTTCTATTTCATCATTCTTTTCTATTTAATAGAGAATTGGCATTCGAGGAATAATGGCCACAACAACAGGATCCACAGGCAATGTTGAGTTTCTTCGATGTTCCCAAAGCGGTGAGCTTATAGTTAACACAAGCAGAGGAGATTATAGTCTCACAACCAACTTGCTTGAATTAAAGTTTTTTGAATTCAGAGGAAATTATTATAATTAAGTAATTGGTGATAAATTGAGCGAATTGGTATGGCTTTGCTGGTTTGACAATGGACAGAGAAATCTTCACTCTTTGAGCTCATTGAAAAATCTGAGGGTTTTAAAACTATGGAATCATGAGAGCGATGAATCAGAGGATGATGAGAGCAATGAATCAAAGGATGATGATAGGGATGAATCACAGGATGTTGAGAGTGATGAAAACCACTTAGAAGAACTATGGGAGACTAACGACATAGTATCTATCTTCCTCTACTAAGCTCTTTATAGCTTTACTTAACATTTTTTAATTTTTTATTATTATTCAATTTCAGTTGATCTCATTGCGATTTTTTTGCAGGGTCCTGTGCATTTAAGAGAGTTGTTTATTTCTGGGTGTCCCAAACTCCAAGGATTTCCAAATTCAATAGGATATCTCAAATATTTGAAAAAAATAATCTTGGAATTCTCTGGGAGAAAGATGAAGAGCCTACCGGAAAGCTTTTGCCTTCTCCAATCACTTGAGCACCTGAATTTAGCTGGATGTTCTAAGCTATCATCACTACCAAGCAGTTTTGGTGATTTGAGAAACCTGAGACATCTACATTTGTATGATTGCAGAGAATTGAGGGTTTTGCCAGACTCTTTTAAGAATCTAACA
>VDFB02000015.1:518382519-518494634 GCA_007258455.2 Sequoia sempervirens
AAAAAAATCCAAAATAAAAAAAAATCAAAAAAAGGATCAAAAAAATCGTCCTCTAGTGAAAACCACTTCTGTGGCACTTTGGGCAAGTACCTCAGTGAAAACCTGGCAAACAGGCGCCTTGCGTAAATAAGCACTTTCCATCCACCAGGATCTTTATGGCTTGTTCTTCATTATCCCTCCATTTCACTTCCATCATCCATCTCATCCATATCTCCATTCATCACTCATCCACTCGCATTCGCACCATAGCTTGGTCCTGTGCTCGTATCATGATCCCTCCAAGTACTACTCGGCCCATCCTCAAGGTCAGTTTGTCCTTCCTTTATCGGGTAGTCTATTGCATCACGCTGGGGGCACGTTCTCATCAGATCGGATTCGTGTATGGTCTTAAAATCCTCAAATCTTAGAAAATCCAAAAACATCAGAAAATCAAAAAATCCAAAAACAGGTCAAAAAGTCATTCAAAAAGTCAAAAACAGAGTCATCAGTCGAACTATGTGGTCTCTGCATGTATAACGTAGGCAAGGCTAATCTGTCGATCAACCCCCAAGACCCCTAGGATAGGTCTTTAGGTTAGTCTCTCGGTCAAAATCTCAGAAAATCCCAAAAACATTGGAAAACTGAAAATCAAAACATTTGTAAAACTTCAAAAAAATACCAAAAACAGCCTCAAAACATTGCAAAATTTCAAAAACATCCAAATATTTGAAAAAATCCATCCGCCTCATCTCGCTTGCACCTGCAATAAACACCATTCATAATAAACTGATCGTCATCATCAACCTTTGGTGAAACAGTTAGAAACAAGTCTAGCAGGTTAAAAGTAAAACTCAAAAGCGTCAAGTCGCAAGTCTAAGTCAGTACGTAAACAAGTTGGTCAAGTCTTTGTGTCGATAGTCCATCATCCAAATAGTCTCATATCAATCATCTGATAACATCATGTCGTAGGATGAATCCTTCCTACAAGGGGCATTACTTATCAGAAAGAAAATTTTGGATAAACGAAATGACGTGCCGCCATCCACTAACATGTCCTAGGATGTATCCTTCCTACAAGGGGCATTATCCTTTGGCAATAAGTTTCGGTTCCTATCCTTAAAAGCACATTCCCTTTTGGTTAGCGGTATTAAAGAACATCAACTTGTTTGCGTACTTGGTCTTTTTCTTTTGACTTATCTTATTGCGCTCAGTCCAAGGACCTCTCGATGATATCCGAACGAAGGATTTAGAGAGATAGGAATGGGGCAATGATCATTATTCTTTTATCTGTTGTGCTTGTTGAACGTTCTTGTAAAATAGCGAATACTTGCTTTGTTAGATATGTATGGAGGATGTTTGAGGATAGCTTGATGACTATTTGCATTGATTGGTTATACCTTCGGAGTGTTTTGGTCGAAGATGTTTGGGAACTTCTAAGAAGTGCATCCTAGCAAGGTTTCGTATGTCAAAGTGTGAACAAAGATATATCTATTTAATAGGAGTCAAAGTCCATCACACTAAGTACAAGCATGCATCACGGTCCTTTATACCTTGATGCATCATAGCAAGTGATGTTATCAAACATAAAGTAAGTGACCCTTTGAAAATCCCAATCCTTGATAAGCAAATCATCATCATCTATCATCATCATCTCTAATAAAGTCTTGACCAATCATGGACTTGTTGGATCCTCTTGTCATATCTGATTTCCACGCTAACATCATGCATCCGTCATACATCCATCATGCATCCATCCTGCATCTACAAACTGTCAGCATACCACATATCATTCATATCATACATCATAGGAAACATCGATCATTTCACATGCATTGCATAATCATCATAATAATATAGATCTGTTAGTCTAAGCATTTCATAAATCATCCATTGCCTAATCACAGCATATCACATCATATCATCATTTAAGTTGTTTAGGATAATATAGATTTGTTATTCTAAGCATCATGAAATCATCTCATTTGCATCATCGTCCATAACCATCCATTCTGAACCTCTTTATCGCAAGATCGACCCTCAAATTGAATCTTTTCGCTCGATCTCTCGAGGGGCAATGTACCAGTGTACTTATTTCGGTAGAACATCGAAAAATAAAAATAAAAATTATTTTGATGGCGGCAAGTTTATTCTTTTGAACCAGCATAACAAGTACATTGCTTCAAAGAGGGGAAAAATGTAGACATGCAAAATTAACATTATGCATTCGATCGGATTCGGTCAAATTAGGTCTCACATTAGGCCCATTCATCACTTTCATCCATTCATTAAATAATCTCATTTATCAAATAAGCATTATCATTCAACCTTCATCTTGCATCATCCATTTAATTAAATAAATCAGGACTTTATTTTAAATCAAATCCAAATCATATTCCATCATTTTCTAACTTAAATAAATCAATTATCAAAGTCTTGAAAGTCAAATCATCTAATCAGCATTAAATCAGCATAATCATCATCTAACCCTAATTAAAAGTTAATCCCACCCCACTTGCATTATCTAGATATCTCCACTTGCACAATAAATCAATTTTATTGATTTATTAAAACACTCATTTTCCCTCAACATGACAAGTCAAACATTGCATTTATTGTTGTTTTTCTTGTCCCCTCTCAAAATTTATTGCAAATTTGAATTTGAATTCTCCCCTCTCATGGGCACTCTTCCAAAATCTTGCACAACCATTGACCACTCATCATTTGACAAGTGTCATCTTCTCATTGGAGGATCTTTAGTCCCACATTCACCATCTTGGCCAATCTCTCATCAACAAAATCTATAAAATGAGGCCTTCATTCTCATTCATGGATCCACAATTTTATGCAAGGTTACTCTCTTCATTTGAGATTTGATCTTGTTCATCATCACTCCACCATCTCCATTTGCATTTTATCATTTTAGCTTTGATCAAGGATTGGGAAAGGGTCACTAGCACATGTGACACCAATCCAACTATGGAATAGGTAGCTTGCTTTTGTTTTCATAATGCTTTAGTCTTTCTAGTATCATTTGTTGCATTTGGAAACATTCACAAGGTATTTCATAGAGGCATTTTAATAGAGTTTGCATAACACTAACCCATGCTTGAAGTTTAGTTGTTTGCAGATTTGAAAAGAATGCCTACACCTATATTCACTTGTATAGTGACCATACTTGTGACAATAGTAACATTGCACATTGCTCTAATCAAACTTTTGATTTGAGTTGCTATTCTTCTTTGTGTTTTGAAAGTCAGATTAGGAGGTGTTGGCCTCCTCTTGACTATTTGAGCCTCCTCTTCTGGAGTTGCTTCTACCTTTGTCTCTTGAGCTTCATCTAGAGTTGTTTCTACCTCTCCCCTACCTCTTGCATTGGCTTGAGCTTTGAAAGCTTGCTCATGGGAAAAATTTGCAGACCTATTTAGGCATTACTCATGGGTTTGAAGTGAACCCATTAATTCATCAACTATCATTTTTTAGAGGTCCTTTGCCTCTTCAATGGCAATCACTACAACATCAAACTTTGAGGGTAGTGATAGGGATGGGGTTGGATGAGGCACTCACTACCCCATGCTTTGAGTCCTTGCTCCTAATAACTCCTAGGTGTCTCTTCCACCTTGTCCTAGTGGTCCTGCCTCAGGTTTAGGTGCCACTGCTCCTACTGACCAACCCCACTATCAACATACTTTCCTTCTACCAAGCCAACCTTGATGCTTCGCCACATGCTCTCTATTGACCCTTATTCTTCTTTAAAGGCCAAATATCCTCAACCTTCAGCTAGGTTCTTGCAGGGGTGTAAAAGTGTTGTAAAAGCTTCAAAATAGCCTATCTAGGGTCTTTGTTCAATCACAAGACTCCAATTTCCCATCGCTTCCACCAAACCCTTTCCTAGGGTTAGAAAGGCTACAAGCCTTGAGCCCCAATTAGGCCTCTTAACCCAAGGGAAACACAATTTCCTCAAAAATCCACCAAATGACCTAGGTTCTTTGTTTGGGGTTTGTGTTTCTCATGCCCACACCTTAAAGATTTTTGGGGTTTTAAGCCTACATAGCCCGTACACTATCCATACACAAAATTGGCCCAAAAGCGTGGGTTTGTAAGCTTTCCCAGGCTGATTTCAGACTGTCAGAGTTTTCTCACACCACATGGATTGGTGGAGCCTCCTCCTAATCACCAAGCCTTGCCAAAACCCCCAACTAAATTCTCCAAAAGAAATTTCTCCAAAATCTGAGCACCCCTACAAGTTATGTGTCTTTCCCTCCTTGTCTTCCCTAGCTAGACTCTGCCTAGCTCGCCTAGGGCAAGACATTGCTAGCAACTCCTGAACTCACACATGCCCTGCAAGCTATCATATTTACACTCATGGAGCCTAGTCACTATTCCCAAAGGGCCATACAATTTGTACAGTGGGAAAGTGCTCTAGAACTCCATTCTCTCAAGACTGCCTGATTCAGGCCAGAAAAAGACAGAAAGGAAACTATTTACAAAAAAAAGATGAAAACAATTTACAAAGACAAATGGATGGCACACCAAGCTTGTACTATATTCACACTACATTCTACAAATAAAAATAACAGCAAGTTTACTCCATCAAAGCACAATTTGGATGTAAAAATCAAAAATCTGCCTCTCAGAATGATGTTTCCTTCAACTTCACAAAATGTCAATACAACAATAGTGCCTCTAACCCTATTTCATGGTTGAAAAATGTCTTAAATAGGCTCCCAAAACAATTAAGCTCTTCTTGACGAACCCATAGATGACCTAATGATGCAAATTATAAAACCCACTGTGTTTTCTAACCTTTGACAAGGTTGGCAACCTAGACAAGTTAGAGCTTCAAAACCCATCCATGCTTTCCACCTCCCAATCCATTGATCACAGCAGATCAAGTTTTATTCCTAATCCACCAAATGCTAACAAAAATGGTCAACATGACCTAAAGATAACACAACCAAAATAGAACTTCATACAAAACTTCTAGAAAACCTAGTATTTCCCAGGTGCTCCGGCACCATTCTTCCCCTCTCAGCCCAAACACTAAGGATTGGAAGGAGAGATCAAGGATAGGTCAATGCCCTATTTTTTGAACTCAGCTTCATCCACCCAAGTAGCCTCAGATTCATGCTTATTTTTCCACTTGATGAGGTGTTCTATGTACACCTTGTGTCTTGTGGCCGTCTTCACCCTTGACTCTAAAATCTTCTCTGCCTGAGGCTTGTCCTGAGTAGGTAAGGACATGCTGCTGATGTCCTTGAAGATCTCCTTACTGTCCTGATCCAAATCCTTGACTGTCCCCTTATACTTGATCAAATCAGCAACATTGAACACTGGTGAGATTCCTAGAGCGGTAGGTAGCTCCACCTTATATGCATTCTGCCCATACTTAGCCAATATCTTGCATGGACCCACTCTCTTCATCTGCAACTTGGTTGACACTCCCTTCTGCAATCTTGATTTGTTAAGGTGGACCATGACATAGTCCCCTACTTGAAATTGCACATCTTTTCTTGACATATCTGCTTTCTCCTTCAACTTTTGTGTAGCTTCAGTGACTGTCCTCTTTACCTGCTCCTGAATCTCCTTCATGGTTTGACTGAAGTCTTGTGCATGTCCACTCCTATTATCCATAGATCCAAGGTCCCTAAGCTCACAAATGCCTCTTGGGTGCATTCCATACACAACTTCAAAAGGACTCTTCCCTGTAGTTCTATTCACACTATCATTGTAAGCATACTCAGCTTGTGAGATAACCATATCCCATGTCTATCCATATTCCTTAGTTAGGCTCCGTAAAAGATTACCAAGCACCCTGTTAACCAACTCTGTTTGACCATCGGTCTGAGGATGGTAAGCTGATCCAAAAGATAGGTTAGTACCCAATCTACTCCATAGAGTCTTCCAAAAGTGACTCATGAACTTCACATCTCTGTCAGAAATAATGCTTAAAGGTAGCCCATGGATCCTAACAACTTCCTTGAAGAAAAGATGAGCTATGTAGCTAGCATCATGAGTAGTTTTGCAAGGAATAAAATGACTCATCTTGCTAAATCTATCTACCACAACATAAACACTGTCAAAACCAGTCTTGGTCTTAGGAAGGCCTACCACAAAATCCATGCTCACACACTCCCATGGTTTATTAGGAATGGGTAGGGGTTGGTATAAACCAACATTACTAGCTCCTCCCTTAGCTTTCATACACACTACACACTACTCAACATACTTTCTAACATCTCTTGCCAACTTAGGCTAGTAATAAAATCTTTGTACTAGCTCTAAGGTCTTGTTGATGCCAAAATGTCCACTAAGACTGCCATTATGCTTTTCCTGAATCAGATTTTCCCTCATTGACTCTCTTGGTACACATAACTGATTTCCCTTAAACAATAACCCACTTTGCAAGGTATACTCAGAATATTGGCTATGGAAATGGTTCTCAAAGTTAGAACATACCTTATAGACCTCTGAAAAGTCTTCATCTTCTCCATATAGATCCTTGAAACTCTCTATGCCAATGCTCTTGAGCTGTATCTCTTGTGCTGTCAACAACCTCCTACTTAGTGCATCTGCCACCTTGTTCATTTTCCCTTTCTTGTGCTTGATGGTAAAAGTAAAAGCTTGGATGTACTCCATCCATTTCAAATGTCTATTGCTCAACTTCTCTTGAGTGTTGATAAAACTAAGTGCCTGATTGTCAGTGAAGACTACAAACTCCTTTGGTAGAAGATAATGCCTCCATTTCCTAAGTGACTGAACCAAAGCATAAAGTTCTAAGTCATAGGTTGAATATTCTTCTTTGCTTCATTGAGCTTCTCACCAAAGAAGGCTATAGGCCTGCCCTCTTGACTTAACACTCCTCATATTGCCACTCCACTTGCATCACATTCAACAGTGAAAAATTTGTCAAAACTAGGTAATAAAAGAATAGGTTGAGTTGCCACTTCTTGTTTCAGTTTCTCAAACCCTTCCTTAGCCTCTTGAGTCCATATAAACTTATTTTTTAAACCACCCTTGATTGTATCTAGAATGGGTGCACATATGCCACTAAAGTTCCTTATGAATTTTCTATAAAATTAAGCCAATCCATGAAAACTTCTTACCTCTGTCCCTGTGGTTGGAGTAGGCCAGTTTAGGATGGCTTCCACCTTGCTTGGATCCATCTTCAATGATCCCTTGGACACTACAAAACCCAGGTATACAAGCTCTTGCTTAAAGAACTCACATTTCTCTAGATTGATTGCCAACTTCTCCTCTTGCAACCTTTTAAGAACCATCTCCACATGCTTCAAGTGTTCTTCTGTTGTCTTCCTAAAAATGAGTATATCATCAAGATACACTACCACAAATATCCCTGTAAAGTCCTTAAGCACTTCATTCATGAGTCTCATGAATGTACTAGGGGCATTAGAGAGGCCAAATGGCATCACTTTCCACTCATATAACCCATCATTTGTCTTAAAGGTTGTCTTCCACTCATCTCCATCCTTAATCCTGATCTGATGGTACCCACTCTTGAGATCCAACTTGGTGAAATACTGTGCTCCTCCACGACAATCCATTAAATCTTCAATTCTAGGAATAGGAAATCTATATCTAATTGTAATCTTATTTATTACTCTAGAATCAGTACATAACCTCCACTTACCTCCCTTCTTGGATGCCAAGACCACTGACATTGCACATGGGCTGATGCTCTTTTGAATCAATCCTTGATCCAACAATTCTTGCATTTGCCTAGCTACCTCTAGGTTCTATTCTGGTGTAAGTTTGTATGCTGCTTTGTTAGGCAATGAGGGTCCAGGTATGAAGTCAATTTGATGACTTATGGCTCTCTTTGGTGGTAGAGTTGCAAGTGTACCATCACTTACTATACTCTTGAACTTATCCAACAACTTTAGGACTGCTCCGGGTATGACTATCTTTTCAGCCTTATCTTCCTCTTTGGATTGCATCATGATCACATATCCTTCATTCCCTTGATGTAGGTTGTTAAGAAACTCTTTACCACTGCTCAACATGATGTTTGGTGTCTTTGATTGTCCTTCTTCTTCTTCTGACAGTGACTGCAACTTAAAAGTCTTCCCATCCTTCTTGAAAGAAATAGTGTTCTCCTTCCCATCATATATGGCACTCTTGTCATATTGCCATGGTCTGCCCAGCAGTAGATGGAATGCATCCATGGGTAAAACATCACAAACCAACTTGTCTTTGTATTCTCCAATGGAGAAATCCACCGTTACTTGCTCATTTACTAAAACACTCTGCCCTTTGTTGAGCCATGTGACCTTGTAGGGGTTAGAGTGGGGTACCTTCTCCAATTTCAATTTTGCTACTGCCTCCTTTGAGATTATATTGTCTGTTGAACCTAAATCTACTATGACCTTGCATACTTTGCCAAGTATCTTGCACCTTACTCTAAAAAGAGCTCTCCTTTGTTTAGGTTCTTCCCTAACCAGTTGTCTGATCAAGACTCTATTGAACATCAGATTCTCCCCTACCTCAGATTCAATATGGCTGATCTCATATGCCTTAGGACTCATGGTGTCCTCTTGTGCATAAGCCACTCTCCTATCATTGCTTGATGAGGATGCTTTCTCTGGGCACCTATAGGCTGGATGACCTATTTGACTACAATGGTAGCATTTCATGTTTGCAAAATAAGAATTGCTCCTGCCTACTCCTCTTCCTCTGGTTGAACCTCCTTGAGGTCCTCTTCCTCTGTTATATCCTCCTCTAGAAGAGGTTTCTCCTCCATGCTCAGTGAGTTTAGATTCTCCATGATTTCTTTGGTCATTGCCTCTACCGTGGTAGCCACCACACTGTCCTCTTTGATCTCTGCCCTTGCCTCTGCCCTTAGAAGCCTGATCTTGCTTCCTCTTGTTCCTTTCCTCAATCTTTATGGCCAACTAATAGCATTGGTGTACTATCTTGGGACTTAGAATAGCCATCTCCTCCTGAATGTTCCATTTCAAGCTATTAAGATACCTAGCCACTTTGAGACTTTCATCCTCTGTCACATTAGACCTCATACAAAGTTTTTGAAACTCTTTAGTGTAAGTGTTCACATCTTGATCTTTCTGCCTTAAGCTTTGCCTTTTCTTGTGCAACTGAATCTCATAGTCATCTGGCATGTATGCTTCTTTTACTTTAGCAACCATTCCTTTCCAAGTTGATATGGGTTGTTTGCCTTCTTTTTCCCTCTCTATTTGAATGATCTTCCACCATGTCAAAGTAGAACCTCTGAGTCTTGACTTGGCCACCTTTACCTTCTGTGCTTCAGTGACTCCATCACATTCAAAATGGTTTTCCATACCTTCTATCCAATCCATAACTAGATCAGCTTCCATCTTTCCACTAAAAAGTGGTATGCCTTCAAGTGCTTTTCCACTCAAAGCTTTCAATGCCTTCAAGAAAGGCTCCTCCTTCAAAACAGGGTTAGGTTCAAGGGTCTTATCTTCCTCTGCAACCTCTTCCTCCTTTGGTATCCTTCCTTCAAACTGCGCACTTCTCACTGCTTGCTCAAGTTGGGCTATTCTTTCCCTCAACAACCTATTGTCTTCCTCTTGCTCTTCAACCATCTTGGCTAATTGTGCATTTGTCACCATGATGGTAGTATCACTTGACTCAACCTCTGACATATATTATTCTTTCCCAAATCTTTTGCTTGCTCTGATACCAAACTAATAGGGATGGGGTTGGATGAGGCACTCACTACCCCATGCTCTGAGTTCTTGCTCCTAAGAACTCCTAGGTGTCTCTTCCACCTTGTCCTAGTGGTCCTGCCTCAGGTTTAGGTGCCACTGCTCCTACTAACCAACCCCACTATCAACATACTTTCCTTCTACCAAGCCAACCTTGATGCTTCGCCACATGCTCTCTATTGACCCTTATTCTTCTTTAAAGACCAAATATCCTCAACCTTCAGCTAAGTTCTTGCAGGGGTGTAAAAGTGTTGTAAAAGCTTCAAAATAGCCTATCTAGGGTCCATGTTCAATCACAAGACTCCAATTTCCCATCGCTTCCACCAAACCCTTTCCTAGGGTTAGAAAGGCTACAAGCCTTGAGCCCCAATTAGGCCTCTTAACCCAAGGGAAACACAATTTCCTCCAAAACCCACCAAATGACCTAGGTTCTTTGTTTGGGGTTTGTGTTTCTCATGCCCACACCTTAAAGATTTTTGGAGTTTTAAGCCTGCATAGCCCGTACACTGTCCATACACAAAATTGGCCCAAAAGCTAGGGTTTGTAAGCTTTCCCAGGCTGGTTTCAGACTGTCAGAGTTTTCTCACACCACATGGATTGGTGGAGCCTCCTCCTGATCACTAAGCCTTTCCAAGACCCCCAACTAAATTCTCCAAAAGGAATTTCTCCAAAATCTGAGCACCGTTGCAAGTTAAGTGTTTTTCCCTCCTTGTCTTCCCTAGCCGGACTCTGCCTGGCTCATCTAGGGCAAGACATTGCTAGCAGTTCCTGAACTCACACAAGCCCTACAAGCTATCATATTTACACTCATGGAGCCTAGTCAGTATTCCCAAAGGGCTGTACAATTTGTACAGTGGGAAAGTGCTCTAGAACTCCATTCTCTCAAGACTGCCTGATTCAGGCCAGAAAAAGACAGAAAGGAAACTATTTACAAACAAAAGATGAAAACAATTCACAAAGACAAATGGATGGCACACCAAGCTTGTACTATATTCACACTACATTCTACAAACAAAAATAATGACAGGTTTACTCCATCAAAGCACAATTTGGATGCAAAAATCAGAAAACTGCCTCTCAGAACATTTTTTCCTTCAACTTCACAAAATGTCACTGCAACAATAGTGCCTCTAACCCTATTTCATGGTCGAACAATTATAAATAGGCTCCCAAAACAATTAAGCTCTTCTTGATGAACCCATAGATGACCTAATGATGCAAATTATAAAACCCATTGTGTTTTCTAACCTTTGACAAGGTTGGCAACCTAGACAAGTTAGAGCTTCAAAACCCATCCATGCTTTCCACCTCCCAATCCATTGATCACAATAGATCAAGTTTTATTCCTAATCCACCAAATGCTAACAGAAATGGTCAACATGACCTAAAGATAACACAACCAAAATAGAACTTCATACAAAACTTCTAGAAAACCTAGTATTTCCCAGGTGCTCCTGCACCAGGTAGACTTTTGAGGATTTTCTCCACAATCCTCTGCTCTTCCATTGATTCTCCATTTATCCTCAACTGATTAATCAAGGTGGAAACCCTTGTATGAAAATCTGAAATGGACTCATTGTCCTTCATCTGCAGGGTCTCAAAATCTCTCCTTAACAGTTGGAGTTTCACTAGCCTCACCTTGTCAGTACCCTTGTAACTATTTTGAAGTATTTCTCATGCTTCTTTTGCATAACTAGCTGCTACTATTCGGAGAAAAATAACCTTTGTCAAAGTTGCCTCAATCAAACTGAGGGCTTTAGCATCATTTTTTCTTGTCTCCTTCAACTGATTCTTTTGGGGATTGGCCAATACTATAAATGCATTTGGGTCAGTCACATCTGTAAACCCATTTGCTACTAACTCCCACAAATCATTTGCAACTAAAATAGTTTTTATTTTCTTTACCTAGACGTCATAGTTTTTACCATCAAACATAGGTGGTTGTTGCCAACTCCTATTATCTCCTCCTGCCATTTTGCTAAATGAAAGGAAAACTACAAATACCTAGAAAAAATCTAGGGCTTTTCTTCACTACCTAGAAAACTAAGGCTCTAATAAACACGGCTCTGATACCAAACTGTTGGGAAAAGATCCCAACTAAAGTGGGCAAAGATGAAAACACATAGATCAAAGGAGACAACAAGGAGGCACAATAAATTTTCTATTTCATTCAAATACACAAAAGAGTGACAACAATAGTAAGTAGGCAAGTTTTATTTCTTATGTGAAGGGAAAGTCAGTAGTGTGGGATTTTTTTTAGTGTTGTGGCAATGCAAACTTTGGGCTACAAAGAAGAGGGTGCATTTGTGGGAAAGGGCAGCTTCCTCCCACAGTCATCTGGAAATTGCTGTCTGTGTCACCAGCTGCATGTGTCGGGAAAAACAGAGTCAGAGAATGAAGGTGTGAATATGGAGCCGATGAGATTGCGGTTCTTGTCAACTCAATCTGGTATGTTTTATACTTCTGATAATATTCAATGACTTTTGACACAATCTCGCATTCATCCAAGATTCATGTTATGATTAACTCATGGAGGATTACTTCTAGTTTATTGTGATGTAAAAATGATAAACATGAAATGTGTCCAGAGTCTTTGAAATTAGTATAGTGAAGTCCTCTTGAAATGTTGTTGAAGACAAAATATATGGTAATCTGCTTTTCTGTCCTGCACATTCGGAAATTCCATGGCATTTTAAACAGTATATATATTTATGTTCCTAGAAAAGAAAAAGAAAGAAGCTTTCAACAAATGGCTAAAGTAGGTTAATGTATCCCAAAAGTATAGCCAGTTACAGTGGCAAGGGCGAGCCATGAAGGAGCTCCAACGTCTAAAAGAAGCAATATTTTGTGAGTTTGTTGATCTGTGCAAATATAATATTTATATCGGCCTAAGCAGTTTAAAATTAAATGGATAATGGTACGGGCTACTGCTTTCAAATACATAACCCAAACTCAATATTGCAAGTATCTATAATAGTAAATCATGGATGCCCATGTCCTGCTCCACAACGCCCATTTTGGCATAGGCAGGCGAGACGCTGGACAAAGTTGTGGAGTTCGGCCTTGCACCTGTCAATTGCTTTTGCTTGAAAATTTCAAAAGCTTTTTCATCAAATCCATCTTGTTCATATCCAGCAATCATCGCAGCCCTGGGAACAAAGTTCTTTGAGGCATTTTGTCCAACAGTTCACGTGCCTTGTCTATGCGTCCACGTTTTGAATACACGTCGACCAGGGCAGTTGCAAGTTTGCAACTACAACATCTGACCAAACACTCCACGCTTTATGGTTCGATGGATGTCCATACCCCGCTCCAAAACTCCCATATAGGAAAAAGCAGGGAGGATATTGGTAAAGGTTGCGAATTTGGTTGTACACCTATCGACTACATTTGCTTGAAAGTTTCTAAAGTCTCTCCAACAAATCCATTTGTCTGTATCCTGTAGTTGATGCAGCCCACCGCATCTCTTTGTGCACTTCGGTCAAACAGTTAGCTGCCATGTCTCTGCAGTTGAATATCTTGCAATCATCTTTTCCACTTAGAAAAGCTAATTGCACGTCAAATTGCTAATTGCATTACATGCATGTGCTGTATGCCATTGCCAATTTAGTATTTTATATATTTGTTGATGTTAAAGAAGAGAGTACAGCATGTCTAGCTGCAACTAATCAATATGTCGTCTCTTGAGCTCATATGAAGTTCATATCAGTTGTTAGAAGAGTCTAATGTTCATAACTCAAAAAAATTGATTCTGGTTCAAGAGTAACGGAATCATGTTCTTCTTCTACTGTGAAATTTGTGCAGGATGCATATTGTTGTATCTACTATTCCTTTCTTCTGGAGAATAGTCAGGTTTGTCCTTCATATTATTATTTTTAGTACCTTGGGGAGCATGCTAGAGCATAGAATCAACTAATTTTGTATGGCCTGAAAGTTGACTAGAAGGTAGATATCACTAGCACTTGCACCAGGAGGGGGTGCAAGGGTTATGCTGATAGATAATCATTTTGAGGATTTTGTAGTCAATGATTCTGTATGTTTGTATGCAATGAGTTTGAAAAAAAAAAACTGATTGTTAATTTATTTGATAATTTGACAAGTATAATTTGATTATGTTGAAAAATCAATAACCATATGTGGATCTCCTATAACAAGATACCGAACCAACATTACATAACTATTTTCTCCTCTATATAAAATTATATGCAAAATTTATCCATCTAATCTTGGTTATTCGCGAGAAATCAAGTATGGTCAAGCCCCTCAATCAAGACTCTTAAGACTCTTGAGTGAAGTGTTAGAGGTTACATGGAGAATCTAGACTTGTGTGTATAGGATTCTGCCACCTTTTTCCTTCGTGAATTTTCCATAGGAATCTTGATGCCAATCCTCTGTTAATATCTTCACATAGCCTAAACCTAATCCCCAATCTGATTTAAGCAATAAAAATTTTCCCACTCCATTGAACTGATCTTATTTTTGTTTTTCATTTCTTTCCATGTCTAAAAATAGTAGACATTGCCTTTGCAAAAAAGCTATGATTCTAATACTAGTTACATCATGTGAATAGGTAATGCCTATAGAGATGATTGTTTTAGCTAAGCTCTGACACCTAGTGTTTACCACTTTACATTTCCATGAAAATAATATGTTTATAATCCTTTCTAGATCTGTTTATGTTATTCTCATGAAGCATTACCTTTAGATGAAACATTTCAACGCAAGAACAAGGCAAATCCCTATAGCTAAATGCCAACAAATTTTGATTTATCAATAAACTTGTTTCTAAGCCACTTACAACACATATCTTGGATTTTCTAAATTGGTCTTCTCTATAATTTGAGGTCTATATAAATGTCCTTGAATTAACAATATTTCTTATAAAACAAATAGCCTCAAAAGGGATTGAAAGCCCTTCAAAGATGTCATACAACAATACCACTAGGATTTAAAATTGAAATGTTGAATGTAGTTACCTAGAATGCACCATGTGTTTTATCCCCCACTATATGTATCGATGTCAAATAAATCAATCTTTTCTACACAAAAAGGTTTTCATATCCTAGGTTGTTTAGACCTTAAAATATCCATTTACCATTTATGTTCTTTCTTGCTACCTCTTGTCTATTTCCCCTTATTTTGAAGTTAATATAAAGAGATTTTTTTTAGAGAATTGGGAGCATTTGTATCGATATGACTCAAGTTCAAATCTTGCCACTGTAATGAGGTGATCAATATTTCTAAACACATGGCAAGGAGGTGGCCTAGCAATTATAACTTACATTTGGTAGATGAGTAACTTATATAATGTTTAACAATTTTACGATCACATTTGGAAACAATTATGAAGATTCCATACTCTTTCCAAGAATGTTGCCTAAATACCACTTTTATGATATAATAATCTTCTAGCATTAAGCCATTCATGGGGAACTATTATACATGCATACAAGATCCAAATGTATAATGTACATAGAATAATATCAATGATAACATTGCAAGTATGCATTTAAAAAGAAATATGATACAAGAGTAAAGTTATAACACAAAAAAATAAAAATTTGGCAGGAGAAATACACCCCTTCTTGATTAGTGAAAGATTCCAAGAAATATTTAATATTGAGATCACAATATCAAGATTTTTGGATTGTAACTGTGTATGATTTTTATTATCATGAACTGTGAAAATTACATATTACTAATTGAGATCACATCAAATGTTTGGAAATACATTCAAGTTTGTATTGATTCTAAAACTATACACAAAGCCTATTTTTGTTTCTCCAAAATAAGAGAAAAAAATAATTCTCAAGTACTTTATATTTTAAAAATATACACCATTTCATTTTTATTATAATTTGGTTAACCATAGCAATAATAATCTCACTTGATAAGCAATCTTAAACATTAAGATTGAATCAAATGTTTGGAAATACATTTTCAGGTTCATGTTGATTCATCAATGCCTCCAACTGCCCGTGTTGTGTAGATATATATACACCTGCAATAAAGCCTATTAAACCTCCTGTTGCAAACATGTTCTTTGTTCTACGAGTCATGCTAGAGAATCTAGGCATAGCTCAAACCCTAAGACAATAAAGATTTGATATATGAAGTTGGTATTAGGTAATTATATTTCCAAAATTACAATAATAATGAATGTTAGAAAAGTACAACTAAGTTTTAGTGCTTCAAGCCTGAATAATAACAAATTGCAATGAACAAAACTAAGCAAGAGACCAAAAAACATGCAAAATATGCTACAAAGTATATTATCACATGCTAAATAATCATAATATTCCACAATGACTGACACATCCTTGTTGTCTTGCATGAAACTTGATTAAACAAGATATGATCATATGACAAAAATAAAATTTAGAGATTTGGTTTCTTCATAGAATAATCATAAATCTTGTGACTAACATTAGAAAATCATGGTTGCTTGTGCATATGCCTTTTCTAGACTAAAAATGGATACATGAGTACAAAATGAACAAAGAAAAAATGTAGATATAATACAACTGAGTCAGTTTCCTATCAAATACTACAACAATGCAAAAGTAATTGACCCAATGTAGTTTGAAAAGCCTTCAAAAAATAACCACCACTTATGAAAACAACCAAAGGTAAAGAAGACAAGACTATATAGAGCATTAGAAAGAGTGTTGCCTTAGAAGCTAATTGTTATCATGGTATGATAACACATTCATAAACACAATTAAAGGGGAACCAAGCTCATGCATTATTGTTGGCGAATCTCTTGCAATGTAAATACAACTTTTGTTGATGGCTCTAAAACCATAGAAGTAGAGTTTTACCCTATGAGGGGCATAAAATGGTTGACAACTGTAGAGAAGTGGATTTTTTGCGGATATAAGACAATCATCTTTTGGCTAGAGCTCTTAACTATCCAACTCCAATTTTTACTTAAATCTAACATAGTAGTGCACTTCTAAAATGAAAAGCTAAGTCTTGATGAAAGTAAATGTCAATCATGTGCAATTTTCAAAGCATATCCTAACTGAAAAAAGCTATGCCAAAAACCCATCTTAGGTTCGACTCTCCTTAGATTTTAAGCTCAAATTGGAAAAAATTAAAATGCTTAATTGTGGCTAATTTTACAGCCAAAGAGCCATAGCATGACCATTTCTACTAGGCCCATGAGAACCTGAAACAAAACCTCTAAACAATGTTATAACTTATTTGCTAAAATCTTCACTACACAAATTCAACTGTGCAAGTCTTGAACTCAAATGGTTCTTAGTTCTTACCCTTGTAACTACACCAATGAAGCATTCTTTCAAGTACTACATGACAAAGAGGATCCTCATCCACAACCAAAACCTTAAGCCCAAAAGGTGAAAAGTTCTTGATTTGCTTCATTGCTCTTGACTCCTCTGCGGTATTTACATGATAGCTCCCACTCAACCTCATCATGTTCACTATCTTTCTTGTATCACCAACATAGACACAGTCAAATGATTTTATAATATTCATTCATAAAACTTGCCTCACCCTATTTATTTGGAAATACAATCATGCCATATTCATTTCAGCAGAGACAAACAAGAAGTTTAAAGACTTCACCACACAAAGGCTAGTCATACAACTATGAGTTGAGAGGTTTCAAATGGTGGAAAATACCACACAAACACATGAAAAAATGATCTAATCCCCCATGACAAAGGCACATTTTAATGCTCATAGTGGTCAGTTTTCTATCCATACTCACCTACAAATCCAACACTTGCTCTACATGGGTATAAAATCATATGTACAAACAACCCAAGCCCTTATGTGGATATGGATTATTTGTGATTGGCTATACTATACATAACCCAACCCCTTATGCGGATGACTTTGAAGTCTACATTCATGTTCTGTAGAAACTTCAAAAGAATGCCTAAAACTAATGTCACCATGACTAAACTAGTAAATAAAATTTAAAAATCCTACAAAGGATCACCAAAATGTACAAGAAGGCTCTTTAGATAGTAGCCCTCCTTCAGATAATGACCAAAAAAGCTAAAAAAATAAAAAATTAAAGCTTGGACCATGCCAAGTTTCTACAAAAACCAAGCTTTCACCACTATAATGAAGCTTGGCAAAAACCATGCCAAGTTTCTTCAAATTCTAGCCACCAGATCAAGCTAAATCTGGGAAAAAGAGACGTGTACTACAAAAAATAAAAAAATTGATGCATATAAAACGACTTAGAAAAGAAAAGCCTCCAAATTAATCTTTAATTCAAAACATTAAAAACCTTGAAAAATCCTACTTTCTTGATAAAAATGGGTTCCGAAAACCTTGATTTTAACTTTGTATCAGTCTACAAATATGAAATTGGCATCAATGGTAATAGATGAATTATTTCAAAGTCCAAATAGCCATTAAATTCAAATCAACATATAACAACATAATTGTTCAAAATAAAATAAAATAGAACAAATAAACAATCAAAGTGACATACATATTCGAAAAATAAAACTCATTGAGACCATGGCAAGTGACTTAACTCAATATTTCAAGCACAAATTGAGTTGTTTGAAAATGATGTTAATGAGAGAAAAAATGGGCAGAGTTTGCAGGAAATTTAAAGAAGCCCAGTACAATAGCTGATTTTTCTTTTAAATTAGACGAACCAAAAAATTCTCCCTATAGCTGCTACTTCAATATTTTTAACGAAAAGTGGATCTAAAAATATCAAGGAATTAGGGCTCGCGTGTGATGGAAATTCAATTAGATTTCAATATTAAATGTGAGTCAATAGAAATCTGATTTGATTTGGAGAATTATAAATGCATGAACTAACATTCGATATAATTGAATGCAGTGAGAAGCAAGAGTTCTTCTGCCATTCAATTTCATTTTGTATAAAAACCATTAACTGTTTTCTAAGAAAATTTTGTAGTTTACCAACATTGTTTTCTAAGAATTTTTTTTTGTTTCTCAGTGTGAGACAGGTTTCAGGATGAAACCTCTCACTATATATAGCCTATTAGCTAATTATTAAGACCCCCCTTTTCCCCCCATTCTGTAGCATATTAAATCCCTTTTCTCTATCTTACTCTTTTGGAAATTCATGATTTGTGCCAAAAATAAAAGATTTAGATTGAGTTGAAGACTTACCAGGGTTGGACTTTCTAATTCCAAACATTTTTTATTTATTTTTTATGTGAGACAATTTTTTTTACTTGTTTGCAATTATTTTTATTTTAATCATGAAAAAAATTAGAGTGTGTTGTGTCGATGTAGGTTCTAGTCATCTTACCAAAGTTTTGAGTTCTACTAAGGCTCAATTTTCATTCGGTTACGCAAGAGGTTTGAGACCAAAGCAACTAGTAGAAAGATTTTCAATTGAAGATTTTCCTTGAAGAAATCTTAAAATTTGAGTTGGTAATAAATCTCATCAGCATATTATATTGAGAAGGATGATGTACCACCCCATACCATAGGGTGGTATGAGTACATATTAACACCTTGCAAGTGGTAGTACATATTAAAATATTGCAAGTGCTATATATACTCTATTTCTTTGTATTTAAAACAATGTTTTTTTTAGTTTGAACACTTGTATATTGTTCATGTTGTCTTTGCATCTTATGGCTAATAGATAAGTTATAGTTAATTATGAGGGATGACATTACAAAGCCAACATCGATTGACCTTAGTTTTACGAGCAACATTTGTGTGAATACCGTTGGGGTCATGAGTGAAAACATGTTATAGTGACATTTGCATAAAGTTATAATCATTGCATAGGTCATTATTTGTATTTAAGAATAAATATTTATTGGAAAGATACATGTAGTATTATGCATAACTCTCTTCTTGTGATTTATGAAATAGCCATGATATGATTGTTCTTGTTGGTAATTAGCCTAGCCTATGGCTCATGGAGATGAATTAATATCTATGTTCCTTGTATGGTATTTGGACTATGGCCTTGTGATGAGTTTCCATGCTAGAATCAATTGTAATATTTTATTTTGTTTCCATCTTTTCTTGCATATTGGTTACAAAGAGTGTATTTGATCTAGTTCACAATTTGAATATATGGTTCAATGCATTATGATTGGGACTTATTTAATCCTATGTAATATTGGTTAGGAAGTACCATTATACATTGAGCTTCTATTATAAAAAGAGTGGCAGGGAGGTTATGGTGGTGATGTGCCAAAATTATTGTGAAACCCTAGTAATGTGTGGCTTAATTTGTGGTGTTAGAGTTAGCTAAGTATGCCTGTTTATGGAACTTAGATTATGTGTTACAATCTTATGTTAGAGTTATATTTTAAATGTTGCAAATGAATAGTTTGAAAACTATCAAGAAATCTAAGTGCTTTGTTCGTGACTTTAATGTTGTTTAACATATCACATACTTATAGGTGTTACTTTTGGAGTTTATGTTTTGTAGCATATTACAAAGAGATAAACATATTAGTAATGAATTCCTTATTGTTTCCATATTAAGAGGTCATTATTTTGAGTATTAAGTTTAACTTATTCAATGTGTAATGGGTTTTGTCAAATTATAATAGAATGAGTGAGAGTTGTCACTATGTACATTATAGGTGAGTTCCTTTCATCATTTAACTTGCAAATTTAGATTGGTATCAAATTATGTTAAGTATGCAAGGACTTTATTCTTGAATTATTCTCTCACCTTGTATGAATTTATGATTTAAGTAAAATTTATCTTTAGTGAGTAAATGGTAATTTTTGAGTTCATGGGAACCTATTTACCTTTAAAATTCTAGAGTAATTAACACTCAATAAGGAAAACCATCAAATATCAATTCAAGAAGAATAAACCTAGGTTTCCAATCCACGACTTCACCTAAGTGAGTGGAAACCAAATTTGAAACTATCTGGGGTAATTGACCCTAGAAAGGGTTGCATACCTACTCTTATATCATGTAAATTTTATGGGACACCATTCTTTTGAGTAGAGGATTGATTTTAGCATATATCAATGTTATTGTGCTATGATTATGACTGACATAGAGTCATTTTTTGAAACCTAGTGGATATACCCTATGTGGGTGAGTCAAATGAGTTGGAGAAAACTCAAATTTTCCAATTATGGAGCCTCTACACAAATGTTATGTAGGAAAGGTTGTCTGAGACGAGCCCCTGAGGACTAGGTGTGGCCCTTAGGATTTGTCTTTCTAAGGCTTTCTTGAACCCAACAACCTCTCTTGATGTTATTCATACACTATCCCTAATTGCAATCCAATCATAAACTACTCTTTTGATTATCTAGTTTAAATTAATGATATGGTTGATCTTGATAATCATTTATTTACCATTCATTGTCTTACATGTCCACCTAGTTGTGTTAACAACTTATAGGAACAGGTATTGGTAGTAAGGAAACTACAACACAAAGGAATGCAAGAGATATTGAGTAGGTAAGAGATATGTTGTGTCAATCTAAAAGAAGTAAACATTACTGTTAAAAAAAAATGACTCATTGCCATCTTTGCTCCTAACTAAATGAAATCCTTGATTGTTGTCTTAAGTAGTGTATTATCTTATTGTCTTTTTTTTTAAATTACAAATTAGTAAATTTTTTTGTAGATTAGTTAGGTTTTTTTGTGTCCATTAAGTGTGTAGAATGTGGGCATGAAATTGTGGCTCACAACCAAATTTGAACTATTACAATTGCATCTAACTTATACATGAAATACAGTTCCAATGAAGCTCAAAATACAGAATCAAAACTCTTCATACTGATATGAATTAACACTCTGCTCTACTCTGTATTCACTCTATATTCTCACAAGTTGCATCCACTAACACTTATCACATGCCACCATCATCAAAATATTGAAAAATATCTAACTTATATATCCACTTCACCTATAGCAACAATTAGGTTGACCTAATTAGATGTAATAAAAAAAATGTACTTTGTCGGCTCAAGATCTACCCACACACGCTTCGCTCCAAGATTCAAACCTTATAACAATTGAAATAGGTTTGCATAGACCTAAAATAACACCCACATAATAGATCATGACATACTCAACCTCTGAAATACACCCAACTCATTAGGTCAACACCGATAATGACCTAATTGCAAAATTGACCAACTATATAACCGTATTTCGACATGCAAACCTTAAAAATTTATGCCAACTAGAATATACACTCATCTAACACCTGTCAAAAACTTCCTAAAATCACAAATTCCAAATCCCATCTGTGGATCTAAGTGTGGATTCACCAAAGCATATGCACTAAACTAGAAAACACCTATAACTTCCAAGTCGAACTTTTGTTACTCATAACTCCAAAACCAGAAACCAAAACAAGATGAAACTCTGGAATTATTTTTTGTGCTCTTTGAATGTTTTATCTTATGTTATCTTACTATTAAGGGTTTCGAGATCCCTCTAAAACCTATTTGTTCCATAATCAAAAACTCTGGAATTAGGTTCCTCTATCAACTAATAAAATTATGTGAAAAGAGCAAATCAAAATCTTCACTAGTTGACCAATGTAGACCTAAATACTAGACCCCCTATACATAAAATCACCTGAATTGACACTTTTTCTATTTCCACATCATTACCTTCACCAAATCAAACCTTCTTACAAAATTATCTTCCATAATCATCCTTAAACATGTTCAAGAAATCTAAACTGATCTACATATAGACTTCATACTGGGATACAATGTTGGTCCATCAATGACAACACTACAATGCATAACTATATACCTTGTGCTAATTCCACATGCTCATGTTGCCAACAAGTTCATCAATGACATATACTTATTCTTCCAACAACCTCCCCTTTTTTCATTATGGAAACATGCTAAAATTATCTCCAAAAACATTCTCCCCCTTTTGAAATCAAGGGAAAAGGGTGCAAAGAACAATCTTCTTAACATACCGGATCTCTCCCTGAAAAGTATATATATATATACAAGTTGAAAATTTGAAAAAATTGCACTAGAAAACATTGAACATCATCCACATATATATATAGGAATCTGAAACAATAAACTAAAAAATGCATAAAAAGAAAGAACTGTTGTCAATCAGAGGAAGTTGATTCTTGGAGCTTCACAAAATGAACTGTCCATTCTTGTTTTCCCTCTTCCTAGATCTTCTTGGCTATGCCAAGCATTCTACACTATGTCTCAAGCTCCATAAGGCATTCTTCACCTTCTTCCTGAGTGTTGGGTACAAAATTAATCTTGGTAGCTTTATCAACACTTACAAGGGCACTGGAAATGGATGTGAACTTTGATTTCACCAGGTCCCTTAGGTTTCCAAACTGCATAATGATTTTCTCCTTTTGACCTTGATGTTGGAAGTATTTCTCATGTAGGTCTTCTATGGTTGATCTTATGCTTCCATCAAGATAGTGTGCCAAATCATATGCACTAGAATCTCTATTTGTTTGTGACTCAATTGAGTCCATTTCATCTTTAATGCTTTTTGTGGCTCTAGGTCACTTCATGTAAAACTGAAATAAGGCTTTGGCCTTAGCCACACAAGCCTATGCATCCTTGAGACTTTCCTATTTTTTTTGTGTGCTTCTGCACACTTCTCTATTATTTCCAATAGTATCTTCTCTTCCATTCTATTTTCCATTTCTTTTTCAAGTTTCTCTTTCAAACCAAAGGCATACTCTTTAAATGAATCAATTAAAAACTTTAGATTTTCCATATCGAAGAGTGAATTGTCAATTGTTATTCCAGGTATGGCCTCCTATAAGGTCTTGAAAACTTCTTCAATCAAATCTTTGTTCTTCTAATGCATTTCAATGGTTTCCTTCCATGCAAATGCATGGAAGAAATCTCCTAGCTATAGCTTGTGGAGCAGTGAAATCTTGGCAAGGTCCACATTTCCTTCTTGCATGGGCAACTATAATAATTATGCGGACACAATTGGTTGGAATTTCAATTGCATATTCAATAGATTTTGTAGAAAATATCTGGAGGTTCCGAAGGATTCACCAATTTCCTTTACCTCTTCCTCTCCAATATTTTCTTTTAGCTCCTTCTCCTTCTCATTATTACTAGTATTAATTGGTGTTTTTATTTCTAACTTTCCTCTTACATCACCAGAGACATCTTCCTTCTTCTGCTCATTTTCTTTTTTTGTTTCTCCATCACTAGTGATATGTTCAGTATTATGCAGAGGGATAACTATCCATGGTTGGTTTTGTATGCTCTCAACCTATGTGCAAGTTACTAGAGGAGGAGTAAGAGTATCCTCCTTAGCAACATCTTCTCTAGTAGTTGTGTTCTTCTCAACATTATTCTTAGCCTCAACATTCTCTTATGTCGTATCTTCCACTTCTGGAGGAATATTATCTCGTGCATCTCCTTCATTTTCCTTATGCTCATGTTGAACATCATCCATTTGCACATCATTTTAAACATTTTCTTTCGAAGCAGACATCTCCACATGCATTTCTTCCTTGCTTTCCAGAGTCATTCCTAGTCTTAGCTGCCTCAACCTATTCCAGTGTGAGGCCCATTGCCTCCACAAATTGTGTGGTCATTTTATCCACAATCCTCTTTATTTAAGATTGTCTTTGGTGTAGATAAACCTCCATTGATTTTCATTCATAGTCCCATATCTTCCTCCTATGGTGTCCTTAGGTTTGCTCAACATATAATCTACAGATTCCATAATCTCATCCTCAATAATCTCATATCCCATTCTTGAGATCCACACTGTTCTTGGCTCTACTGCTTGTATGATACATTCATCTTTAGAAACCAAGAAAATGATATCCTTTTGTACTTCTCAACCATCTTCCGGGGAATTTTCTCTCTCTTGCACCCTCTTTTAAAAAATTACAAAGAATGCCACAAGGGAATATTCTTGTGCCTTTGCATCTCTTAGACCTCTTAAGAAGTCTCTGATTTGATGAGCAATAGGTCTTCCTTTCAACCATACCATACTCTTTGTACTAGGGAGTTCTTTCAAAAAGTGAAACAATAAACAAACAATTAAAGTTCCATACTTAAATGGATACTTGGTATCCTTTATTTTCTACAAGTTCTCCATGAGATGCTACCTCAATAACTCACATAGGTCCTAATTAGTTCCATTCTCCTCCATTTCATAAGAAGCATTGATGATGGTGGCAGATACAAAATTATCCCTATTGGATAAATACAATGTGTAACCTATCATCATGGAGGTGTACTTAATAGCAGGATTCCTTGTCTTTAATGGTCAAAGCCCTCCTATCACACTTTTCTCCTATTTTCTCCATTACAATCTCATTCTTAATAGATTTGAGTACCAAAATGGGTCAAGTGGCACACAACCCTATAACTTCCCTAATCACCTCCTTTGTGATCAGTTCAGGCATATCCATCCATACAAACTTATCATGGATGTGGCTCAATTCAATCCTTACCCAAGCATAGTCAAGGAAAATGTTAGGAAACCCTTTCCACACATCAAGTCCCTTCGCAACTAGATTATGATATTCTAGATTCAACGTAAAGTCCTCACTAGTGAGCTCATTTATCCATGCATCGCCTAGTTTGGAGTGATCATACTCTTCAAGCTTGTCGTGGATATATATTCTTATGTTCTATATGTCCAGGACTCCATATGGAACCCTCGAGAAAGCACCTTCTAGATTGACCTCAGTGGATTTGTCAAGATGCTTCTTAAATTTAGGTTAGGGCCTCTCAAACACATCCACAACCCTTGATGTTGCCATTTCAAAGGTTTATAAATTTATTTCAAATAAATTTATAAAAAATTAGGGCAACAAAGTCTGTAAATACCTTTCACTTTGATTTTCTTACTAGGGTTTGCACGCACCAGAACTCAATCACTTCAACTGCACTGCTTTGCTCTTTTTTTTTCTCTCCTTTTCTTAAAAACTTGAATGCACATGAAATTTTTTTAAGTGATATCACTTATAAACCTTCCATCATGACCTAATTTCACATTAAATACCTAAACTTAAAAGATGGTAAAAAAACTAACTGTTTGCACACTCAACTTCAAATGCTCCACAATCTTCCACACTATTTTCTACTAGAATTTTCTCTAGTAGATAAAATGCATTGATCTACACCACATATCCTTGTGTTGAAGCATCAACACCATTTTCTTTGGAAGGGGATGAAATATTTCCATTAAATCTCCCCTTGAGCCAAAGCTCTCAACTTATTTTCCAAAGGAAACATCTGCACTAAATGTTGGTATAGATTCATCCTTAACCTTAGTCTCTTCCTTCTTTTTTCCAAATCTTTTCCATCTCCTTCCTTATCTCTATCAGATCAATCTTTTGTACTAGATCATTCTTCTTTACTGGATTATCATTCTTCATATTTATGCTTATGCAACACTTAGAAATGTGTTCAGGCCTACAATTGTAGCATATGACATTCTTTTGACTAATCTTATTTCCATTCATTCTAGATCTGCATTGATTATCTTTATGCCCAAATCCATTGCATGTATAGAAATAGCCATTGAAATATTGAACCATTCGACCATTTTTATAATCATTCATTATTTGAATTTTGCATTCACTAGCTCTATGACAAAATATCTTGCATGTAAAACATTGACCGAGAAGAGATGGAACATTTTGATTCATGATGCTTCTACATTCCATAGCCTTATGTCCAAATCTATTGTAAGAATAAAAAACCATTAAAATATGGGTACCTTTATGCATTTGGTTGTGTTATCAGTGGTCTTCTAGCTTCATTCCTTTGATTCTGGATGCGCTTTCCATTTTTCTTCTTGTCTTTAGTCTCCTTTTTAGGTTGTCTTATTGTCTTTGAGATTTCTCCTATCTGGAATCCTAATCCTTCTTTATCTTAGGATCCTTTTTTATTTGCAAACATTTCATCAACCTTTGCAGAGCTCATCTTGAATTTTTCTTCATGGCTTCTTTCTTTTTTAAGATCTAATCTCATATTCACAACTTCTTGTTCAATCCTTGTGCATTCTTTAGATTTTCTTTTCACCATTGCATTCAAACATTCTTCAACTCTTTTTCTTTCTTCAACTTGCACTTTCAGACTTGTAATTGTTTCATTTTCTTACTTCAATTGCTCACTGACCTCCTTATTCATTTCTTTGAATTTCTTGGTTTGTTCTCTCATTTTTTTGATGCATTTATCTACTTCTTTGATATTTTCTTTTAGATATCTATTTTCACCTTCAATTCTTTCCAAATCTTCATGAGCAACTTTGAGTTCTCCATTTATGTCAAATATGCAATCTTCTTTTGTAGATCCAACAATAGGAATCTCTTCCAAAGGAGTAGGTAACCTTCTAACAACCATTTGTTCAACCTCCAAGATCTTCCCAAAGTGGTTAAGCTCCTTCCAAGGAATCGAGCTCTAATAGCTATTGTTGAACACCTGAAATACAAGGGGGGGTGAATTAGTATTCTTTTAAACCATTTAAACATTTAATCATTCAATTCATAACTCACTCAATTTGCAACAATGAAGGAAAACATGCAAACATCCAACAACATCACATAACACATGAACACTAGGATTTTTACGTGGAAAATCTAAAATGGGAAAAACCACAATGAGGATTAGCTCACAATATATTATAATTGGTTAAACTTGTACATTAAAAAAGTGCTCACTATAGGTGGACTCACTATCCATTGACAAATAAAATAGATAGAAGAGATTGTGGCTCACTGCCAAATTTGAATTGTTACAATTGCAGCTAACTTATGCATGAAATACAGTTCTGATGAAGCTCAAAATAAAAACTCAAAACTCTTCATACTGATATGAATTAACACTATGCTCTATTCTGCATTCACTCTATATTTGCACAAGTCACATCCACTAACTCTTATCACATGTCACCATCATCAAAATACCAAAAATATCTAACTTATATATTTGCTTCACCTATAAGAACAAGTAGGTCAGCCTAATTAGATGTAATAAATAAAATATAGCTTGTCAGCTCAAGATCTATCCACACACACTTCACACAAATATTCAAACCTTATAATAATTAAAATAGGTCAGAAAAAACCTAAAATAGCACCCACATAATAGATCATAACATACTTAACCTCCACAATAGACCCAACTCATTAGGCCAGCATTGATAATGACCTAATTACAAAATTTTCCAACTGTACAACCATTTTTGGACATGTGAATCTCTAAAATTTATGCCAATTAGAAATATACACTCATTTGACACTTGTCAACAACTTCCCAAAATCACAAAGTCCAAATTCCATTTTGGGAGAAGTGCGGATTCACCAAAGTATATGCACTAAACTGGAAATCATCTATAACTACCAAGTCAAACTTTTGCTACTCATAAATCCCAAACCAAAAACCAAAACAAGATGAAAATCTATAATTAGGTTCCTCTATCAACCAACAAAATTATGTTAGAAGTGTAACACAAAATATTCATTAGCGAACCAATGCAGACCCAAATACTAGATCACCTATACACAAAATCACCTGAATTGACCCTTAGTCAATTTCCACAACTATTAGCTTCACCAGATCAAACCTTCTTGCAAAATTATCTTACATAATCATCCTTAAACATGTTCAAGACATCCAAACTGATCTGCACCATAGACTTTGTACCAAGATACAATGTTGAAATCAATGACAACACTGTAATGCATAACTATATACCTTGTGATAATTCCACTTTCTTATGTTTCCAACAAGCTCATCAATGACATCTCCTTATTCTTCCAACACATATTAACACAAGTAGTAATTCCTTTTTTGTTCATCCACCCATTTTTCTCCTTTTTGCACCCCTTATTTGTTTTCTATTCCTTTGTATTTCCTCACTATGGATTTGAGATGTTGCAAAGCAATGCTAATTCACAAAAGGCACTTCATTTGCATGGACCAAAATTGTAGTTACCTTTTATTTTTGCTTTATTATATATTTACATGGCCTTTTCCTTCCCTATAAAATTGTTTACATGCTTTTTTAATTATATTTGTGTTTTTGTGATAAATTTACCATTACTCAAAATAGAGACAAAAATTAAATACAATTTGATGTGAAATATAGAAAAATATTGAATATATGACCAATTCATTTTAAGGGGAAACCTCTATAACCTTATAATAATAATAGATATCACAATGTGATGCTATGGGAGAATCTTCACCCACACTTATTTATAAACATAGTTAGATAGGATAACACCCCTTTATCCTAAAGGCTTAACAAAGCAACAACAAATAAATGAAAATATAGTTATTATGTGTGTCATAATTCAACCAACACATATTCCTACACAAGCTATAGGCTAAGGGTTTAGTATATCCTTCCCCTTCAAACTAATGTTGTCTATGATGTTGACTATCATGTGATTTTGCTACATGAATGTTTTAGACCACCATGTTGCATATTCACTCAGTAGACTCTTTCACTTACTCAAATATTTTATAATCACCCTTTCCCACAACCTCTTAGTGCATGTTTGGAGAATCACTTTAGACTCTTCTCTCCTCAATGAACTATTTTTAGCAAAAAGAAAATGTGGAAGATCAAATGTATTTTCACTAGTGGAGATAAATATAGCTCATAAGCTACACTTCCAATCTTTTACAAGATTTGATAATGTTAGAGCATAATATTTATTGGGGCTCCACACTTAAGTAGGTTCTAATAACATTAATAAGATTATATTTTGATATAAGATTTAGCCTTCTATTTATTTATGATATACATATTCATATGGGGTTGATTATTTTATTAATAAGATTAAATACTATATTAATCTATTAATTAAATTATTTATCCTATGATGTAGTAAATTACTATTTGAGTATAACATTAATTTATTAATTAATATTAAGTATTATTTTATTAATTAAACTATCACATTCCTTAATTGGAAAAGTACAACCACCCAAAATGTCTTATATTTAATTATTCTTATTTGTGAAATACATTATTGGATATATAGTTTTTGCATTTCTAAAGTTTGTAAGAGATATTTAGGTTAGTGGAAGAGGGGAGGAAATGTTGAAAATCTTAGTGTTATTATTGTAGAATTTTCAATATAATTGAATGATGCTTGTTTGTCAAGGTTTTGACCATAAATCTTTTTCACATAAATTATTGTAAATTATGCACTATTGTTTCAAATTATTTATGAACAATTTAATTCATACTTCATTCATATAATCAATGATTAACATGATATCACCACCTACTTTAGGCCATGTTAACCTTAATTGTAAAATTGGAGAAAAAATTATATTGAAAATTTATTAGAGATTGATCAAAGAAAAAACTAAAATATACTTGAGCCTTTTATGAGAAAAACCAAATAAGATTTCACATAGTTTAAATTTTCCTTGCTATATTTTCTACAAAAATTGTAAGAAAGTTCATTTTCTAATTATTAGGGCTTACATGTTTAGAAATCCATTTGAAACCTTAGATTCAAACAGTTAATTTTTTTAACAATAAATTAGGCTCCAAAATTATCATATATAGGATTAAAATACCCTACACATACTATGTTTTATAGAAACCCTAATAACATTTTTTTTAAATATGCAAATAATATTAAAGTCATTGGCCCTAGTTAAACATGTGAAAATAAATATAAATATACAAGCTTCAGCTCCATATTATTAAGTTTACATTGATAAATATGCAAGCTTTGACAACTATATTATTGGTTTCCATTAGTAATACACAACCATTGATGAACATATCATCGACCACCACTAAAAAGCATATAGGTATTATTGCTACTATAGATTCCATAAACATTGGTAATAACATAATCAACATTCTTTGCAATGGCCATTTAAGGCCATGACTACAACCTATTATTTTTAGAGCTACACAAAAAATGATATTACGATATTTTCTTCACACATTCAATAATATGAATTACACACTCTATCTCTCTCTCACACACACATATACATGAAGAGTTGTCTACTCCTATAACAACTCCACCAACCTCTCACACTAAATCAGGTGGTTTGTTCAACCATCTTAATTCTCTCCCTCTTATTCTCACTCCTAAATCTCTATGTGAGTTGTGTTAAAAACACATTATTATGCTCACACATAATTAACTTACTCACTCTATTATAATATTATTTTTTTTGTAAATAACTTAATATTAGTTTATATAAATCTATTTATTACAAATATTAATAACGATAACCTAAACACCCATATGAACACTAGTTCCTAACACTCCCCATAGTGCAAACATGGGGAGAAATTACATCACATGAACTAGAAATAGAATCATGCATATGCACAAGTTTAGGTTTGCATACTACAATCTAGATCTTGCTACACATGATCACTTACATACAAGAAATTATCTCTCTCATTTCCAATGAACTTAACATTGATCGACCAAACTTCCAAGAATTCTAGTAGTCAAAGGATCTATATAGCCAACTACTCTCCTATACACGTTTACACTATCAATGTTATATGTATTCTCCTGTTTTCAAATTTACTAAGGGAATGCTTACAATATTTATTTTACACACAACAATAAAATAAAATTCCATTAATACAAAAAGTGGCCACATTATTAGTGGCTGATGAGAGCGCTATTTATCCTCCTTCCTCCAATGCTTCCAACCTCCATTTTTGAATTTATCTAAAATGTAAACTCTTCACCACTAGGGAAAGATAGTTATTCATATTTTGCATATTCTTCCCAATTTATTTCTTCATCCAAATAAGCATATTGATCTAGTTTATCATCCAATAGATATTATGTCTTCTTACAATTCACAATTACATTTCGTACTTCTTTACAATAGTAAAATTTTATTTTTCCCTTTAAAGGAACATGCTTTAATATTTACTTACCCTTTTTTTAATACATACAATACTTCTTCTAGTTTTGAACATTCATTTTGTTCAACTAGAGTAGATATTACTCCTTCAGGACTAATTTTTACATTTCTTAAATTAAACACCATACTAGACATACTTTTAGGCATACTATTCAAAAGTATTACTTTTGCATCATTCATCTTTTACCTTTTTTTTTAAGTCAACTAGTTGATATTTAGTAGGGGCCGAGACTTACTTATATGATATGCCATTTTGCACATGTATTCTTATTCAACCCATTCAAACTCTACTTTAATGTTGTTTTGGAACTTTTTGCTTTAAATATGAAAAGCTTGTTTAGTGACTCCCAAATCTCTTTTGTAAATTTCACAAAATCCACATGGTGTAGGTATGCTTTTGATAAGCTGAGGCCAATAGTCCTAAATGATTTTTTATTTTTTATATTCTTCTTATAAATTTTGTTTGCATAAGTTGGTGAGATAGTTTAATTTGACAACATACCAAAGATTTTTTCTATCAGGTATAACTACATTGTATTATCCATGTGTGAAAATCCACACCTTCAAATTTCTCAATGAAACTTAATCTATCCATGGCTACATCCTTAATAAAAAAATAGAAGGTGTTAGGCTCCATCAATATTGCACCTTGATTATAATAAATCTCTTCAAATATAAAATAATATCCAATTATGCCTTATTTGTGGAGAAGATGGCGAGAAGGAATCATTTCCCTTTCAGATTTGAGGCTATGTGGCTCAAACATCCCAATCTTAGAGACTATATTCATGACTAGTGGTAGGTTTATATTCAAGGGAAAACTATGTTTATAATTTCCAAGAGACTAGCAATTGTCAAGCAAAACATCAAAAAATGGAATAAGGAGTCCTTTGGGCATGTTTTTAGTGACAAGACTCTTATCTCCCAGTGTTTGGATTTGGTCCAAAAGGAGATTCAAACAGTTTGTATGTCTAATTCTCTTCAATTGGAATAAGATGCACTTATGTTGAATCTTCATGATATCATTGCTAAGGAAGAAGACTTCTAGAGGTAGTGCTCTTGAGCTATATGGTTCAAGTCTGGTGATAGGAACACTAAGTTTTTCCACCTTTCATCTCTTAAGCATAGCTCTGGTAACAAGATACACTCTATTTTGGTGTTGGAGGAGGATGGGGCTATTCATGATACATCTACTAATTTCTTTGCTAATTTTTTGAAAGGTGATCATCGCTTTGATCAAGGGGTTGAGGAGACTTTTCTTGACATCATTCCTTCTATCTTGTTTGAGGATCTGAATAAGATGTAGGTGGCTATCGTCTTTGTAGAGGAAGTTAAAAGAGTTGTGTTCTCCTTTGAGGGGAACAAAGCCCTGAGGTTAGATGGATTTCCTTTACTTTTCTTTCAAGCTTTCTAAGATATTGTGGCTCAGGATGTCATCAATGCTACTAAAGAATTTTTGGTTGTGGTAAGATTTTGCATGAGCTTAACTCCACTTTCTTGGTGCTCATCCCCAAGACCCTTTTGTGTGAGATATTTTGTGGATTTTAATCCCATCAGCCTTTGTAATTCCATTTACAATTTTTTTTCTAAAGTCCTTGCCTCTCAACTCCAAGGGGTGCTTCCTAGTATCATCTTTGTCCAATAGAGTGGATTTGTTCTAGGTCGTTAGCTTGTGGACTCTTTAATTTGTGTGCATGAGGTTTCCCACTCACTCTTAGTTAATAAGAAGGATAGGTTATTTATTAAATTGGATCTTTTGAAG
The DNA here is from genome assembly GCA_007258455.2 of Sequoia sempervirens. Classification (NCBI taxonomy): domain Eukaryota; kingdom Viridiplantae; phylum Streptophyta; class Pinopsida; order Cupressales; family Cupressaceae; genus Sequoia; species Sequoia sempervirens. The sequence continues at coordinate 518,415,794 of VDFB02000015.1, forward strand.
GTGTATGATAGGGTTAACTATAATTTTCTCCAAAATTTTCTCCTACGCTTTGGTTTCTACCAAAAATTTGTGAAGTTGATTAATCGAATAGTTTCCACTCTAAGTTTCTCTATTTTGATAAATGGATCCGCATCTCATTTTCTTCATAGTTCAAGGGTTATCAGGTAGGGTGATCCTATTTCATTGCTCCTCTTTTTCATTATGGATGAAGCTCTAGGTAGGACTATTCAAAAGGTTATGGTGGACTTTGCTCTCAAAGGCCTCAAACTATCTTCTTGATGTGCTCTTTCTCATCAATAGTTTGTTGATGACACCATTGTGATGGGGGAATCTTTGATTAGATAAATCAAGGTGCTAAAAAATATTATTAAAGGTTATGATAGGGTTTCAGGAAATACATCAACCTCCCAAAAAGCACTCTTTTCTATCTCAATATTGCAAATGTTCTTCAAGCAAAGATGAAAATAATTCTTAATTGTAATTTGGGCTCTTTCCCTAATATTTATTTGGGCCTCCCTCTGTGTGTCTCAAAGACCCCTGATTCCTTTTGGAGTGGGTTGTTGGATAATTTCAACAATAAGCTTGTAGGACGGAAGCGAACCCTTCTAAGTTAGGTAGGGAAGTTACAATTGATTATTTCAAATTTTCATAACCTACCTTTGTATGCTCTCAGCTTGTTCAAAATTCCTTCCAAATTTGGTGAGAAGATGGAACAAATTATGAGAATATTTCTTTGGACTAGTTTGAAAGAGAAAGCTAGACTTGCTCTTATGGCTTGGGATCAAGTTTACAAACCTAAGAAGTGGGGAGGCCTGGGTATCAGAGATATTAGATCCTTGAATCTTTCTCTTTTGTCTAAAAATATTTGGAATCTTTTGAGTGGTTCTACAAGTTGGTTTATTATGTTGAAGAATACACATCTTTATTCTCTTGATAGGCCTTGGGATCTCCTTGATGAGGAGTAGGGGGTTTTTGGTCTTTCTTTGGGATCTTACTTCTGGAGATATATTCTCCCAAGTAGAAGAGTGGTGAAGGAAGGGTCTCATTTTCTTCTGGGTGATGGAAAGAAAATTTTGATTTGGGAAGATGCCTAGTGTGATGTTGGGGTTCACATAGATCATCCATTAGCCATGGGCCCCCATCAAAGACTTTTTTTCTGAGAAATTTTGGTAGCAAAGTGGAGAACTATCTAAGGAAAGATTTATGGATTGATTTCCATGCATGGGACCCCTCTCTTGCTCCCCTTCAGGACTTCTTATCTCGTGTCAAAATTCCTTCTATATTGAAGGATGATAAAGTGATATGGAAACATTTTCCTAATGGGTTCCCTCTATGGAATCTGCCTTCAAAAGTCTCTTGTCCAAACCAGATCCCATTATGTTTTCGAGTTACATTTGGAATAAGGATTTAACCCCAAAGATCAAGTTTATTTCTAGCTCCTTATCTAGAGTAAATTTCTTATGGTGGATGTTCTTTGCAGAAGAGGTTTTTCTCTTCTGAAAAATGTGTGCTTTGTGAATGTGAGGCTGAAAGTGCTTTTTATATTTTTTTGGGCTATTGTTTTACTTCCTAGGTTTGGAGCAGATTTCTTTCTCTCTGGAATTTGGATTGGATTTTCCTAAATTCCTTTCGTAGTTTTGTTGATCAATGGGCTTGCCTCTCAACGTCCTTCCTATTGAGAAGGATTTGGTCTCTAATGTTTCCTCACATTGTGTGGTCGTTATGGAAAGAAAGGAATGATAAGGTCTTTAGGGAATTGAAACTTAAGGATGAGGTTGTATTCCATAAGATTCATAGAGCTATTATTGAAAAATTTAGGGTCTATTTTAAAGCTTCTCCTTCATCCTCCCATGGTGCCTTATTGTATTTTATGATCTTTCAGTGGTTTCTAATTGGAAGCTAACTGGTTTTTCTTTTCCCTCAAGCATATAAATCCTGCTAGAGACAATGTGTGCTAGAAATTCCCTCTGCAAGGGTTGATTAAGGTGAAATTTTATGGGGTAGCCAAGGGTAATCCTAGGCCTAGTGGTTGTGGGGGTTTCTGAGGGATGAGAATGAAAGGCTTCTAGTTATGGTGGCACTCCCTTTGGGAACCCAGTTCAATCATCATGTTGAAACTAAGGTGGCCTATTTGGGCATAAAAATTGCATATGAAAAAGGTCAAATAGAAGAGTTTGGGTTGCATGTGACTCCCTTAATATAACTAACTTCTTACATGGTTTTTCTATTCCTAGTTGGACTATTGAGGATTTGATTGTTGACTCCCATGCAATCATGAATATTTTTTATCAAGTCTGCATTACCCACATCTATAGAGAAGGTAATTCTCTTGCACACTTCTTTTCGAATGAGGGGGTTAACTTAATGATAGTTAAAATGTGGGATGGGTACACCTCAGTACTCGAGGAGGCTCTATCATTACTACATTATGATATCCAATGCAAGTTTGTAGATTCAACGTGATTGGGGTGCAATCATTTCACCCCTTCTCTCATACTTTTTGGGAATTTTAGTGCCCCTTACCAATGCCCCTTCTAAAAATGGTTTCTTTTTGAATGCTAAGTTGACTTCTTGTTTGCAATTAGGAAATTTTTGGAAAAGAATGGGGGTGATCATAGTTGGGTGGAGCCCATATCCTATGATAGGTGGAGAAATAAACTGAAGGTCTAGAAGATTCTAGAATAAGGTGGGCTAACTCCTTACATGGAAAGGCTTCATGGTTTTTACCATGAAGCCTCCAACACCTTTGTTCATGTATGGCATAATCATTCCCTAATAATCAATGGTATTTTCTTCCTCATCACTGAAGAATTTATAGCATAGATCATTGGTTAAGTTCGAGGGGGAGAAATTTCTTTAAGGAGCGTAAGGGAAATGATCATGTGATAGAGCAATTATTTTAGGAAAATAAGTAGTAGCAGATTGTAAAGTTTTCCTCTAGGGGATATGACTATTCATCAATCAAAGCTATTTGAGTAGAGGTGGTGGAGGTTATCATGAGGTACATAACCTTAGATGGTTGTTTCACTTTACCCTCCTAAATCATTTTCATCATAAGATGTATGTCTCCTTTTCATGTTTCCTTTTCTCTCTAAAGACCTCTATTTATGCCCATTTGAAGAACACTCACACTCCTCTTCATGAGGGGTTGATTCTCCTTATAAAGGAGTATGTAAAGGCTCACTCCTCAACCAAATTAATTAAAGGTAAAGAGGTCAAGCCTAGGGTGGTTGAACACCCTTCCACAAATTTTGCATCTACTGATCAAGAAGAAGAGGAGTGGAAGGTGGATGAAGATTCCATTGTGGTTTCATCATCCTCACTTGCAAGCTCGCTACCACAAACAAGGGGACCAAGAAGCAAGAAGAAGACCTTTCCAAAGAAGAACCCAAAGAATTAGGTGGCTCACCCTCGTGACAAGGGATATGGTGATGGTTATGAGACTAGTGAGGAGGAGGTTTCTTAGCCACCCAAAAAGTTTGAGAGGGAAGAGGATGTTATTCAACCACCCAAGGTGTCCCTAAATAAACCCATGAAACAAGGAGGAAATTCCCAAGATAGGGTTTTTGGTGGGTATGAGATGGGTGATGTGGAGATTATCCAAATTTCCAAAAAGCTAGTGCCCAAACCACATAAGAAGCATACTTCCACTGATGTTGGTGGGTATGAGACTGGGGATGAGGAGGACATCTAGTCTTCCATGAAGCCAATGCCAAAGCCTCACAAGAAGTAGATTATGTAGGAAGGTTGTTTGGTTGATCGTGTGATGGTTGATGAGGTTGATATCTAACCCTCCCCTCATCCTGAAGATGCATTTTTGGTTGGAAGCCTAGAAAGGAATGTGGATGTGGTATCTTCTAAGCCTACTACCAAGGAAAAAGGTAAGGAGAAAATTTTTGTTCCTGATAAATCTGTGGGAATGAAAATTTAAATTTTGAGGGACTCTTAGAGGATTGACCCACTTTCAGATGATTTTTCCTATTTTTGTGATGAGAACACTAATAATATGATACTTTTATCCATGGCTAAAGAGGGAGTTTCCTACAATTTTAGGGTGGAAAAATGGGTCCTAGATGAATTCAATAAGGTTAACATCAAAATCAAAGGTCTCAAGGAAAAATTTGATAGTATGCCCAAGGTATCTACTTCTAATATTCTTATTGAAAGAGTTGTGGATCTAGAAAATTTTGTTTCAAAATTTCAATCTGACTGTGTTAATTGGCTACAAGCTTTGGAGACTCAAGTGGCTACATTGGAAAAGGACATTCAGAAGCTCTTTGAGGTCAACCAAATGTGTATCAAAAATAATGTGGATTCTTTGAAGGTGTTAATGGAAAAATTAAGCAACCTTAGGGATCATCAGATGGAAAAATACTAGATGAGAGTGCAACCTACTAAGGATAAAGGTAAGGTCCAGGGTAATGAGGAGGCAAAGGGTCTGAGGGCCAGAACAAGGGCCAACTTCAAGAAATACTTTGAAGAGGAAAAGTAGAAGTTGTTTTCCATGGTTAACCTTCACTACAATCAGGAGTTGGAGGTTGCTAAAACTTTAAAATAAATGAGATATTTTAGTTCTACCTTGCTAAGTAGCATGTTGGCTTGTTGTTGTATGGTTTTTTTTCGGCTGTTGTTTGGCTGCTTGGTTTTATGTTTTATATTTTGTACCAATAGTATTTTACTTTTTTGATATACTTATGTAATGGGTTTTGAGTCCCATTAAAGCCTACTTTTCCCTCTTAATAAAAAAAAACACCTTTTTACAAAGGTTTCAAAAAAAACTCCCTTAAATGCACACTTTTCACATTAGGAACTCTTTCTAAAACTTATTATATCTCCCAAAGTGTAATATGAAATCAAAAATATATTGGAAGACTTGAAATTATAAATTGATTTTACTCCTTTTTGCAAACTCTTCACTTCTAATTCACAATTCGATCTTCCACGTTAGTGTTTCTTTTCTATATGTTTAGATTTATAAAAAGAAAAAAAATATGCAACTTGTACTCATGCAAATATACACAACAATTTTAAAAACAAAAAAATGACAATCTTCAAACTTCCACACAACATCAAACAATCTTCAAATGCATTTTTAATGGTGTTCAAAGATGTACCATAATGCAACTATTTTTGGTTTAAACCACTCACTCAATACAAAAAATATATTCAAACCATTTTTGGGTTTTGTTCTTCTCATCATCAATTTTCTAAAACATTTTGAATTTTTAAATGTTGTTATATAAATGAGGAAAATAGTGCAATTTTATTGATATGAAGTTAGAATAATATAAAATAGCTCATCAAAACAACATATCAACAAATATAATGGTGCTTAGGTAGAACTAAAAACAACATGATGGTGTCCCTCTTCAACCAACAATAAAAATTCACAACCCATTTTTAATGGTTCTCTAACACTATACTATTTTTAGAACACACAAAATAATATTATTATATTTTCTTCACACATTCAATAATACAAATTACATTTATACAAATGGAGAGTTGTCTAATTCTCCTAACAACTCCAACAACCTCTCACACTAAATCTAGGTGGGTTGTTCAACCACTTTAATTCTCCCCCTCCTATTTTCACTCCTAAATATCTATGTGAGTTGTGTTAACAACTTAATTATTATGCTCAAACATAATTACATACTCACTATAATATAATATTAACTTACTTAACTCTATTTTATTACACATACTAATAATACTAACCTAAACACCCATGTGAACACTAATTCCTAACACAACCATGCTCTAGCTATACATACTTTTGGCCTCATTTTCATATGTGGTCTTTAGAAATGAAATAAAATCAATTCAACCAAAAGAAAATAAGAGTTTTAAAAACTTATTATATGACATAAATATAGTTATTATATTTTATATCATATGATAATGTAGTACTAAAATTTATATATACAAATGTGATGTATATTATATAATATATTATGTTATTATCTTTTATATTAAGTAAAATTTAGGGCTTTGAAAGACCTCCAAATGTTGTACATTGAAATAATTTAGAAACAAACACTAAGGGTCAATTAGAACAACAAAAAGTTAGGATAGAGATAGGGGATGACAAAAAAACATCCAACAAACTACAAAACAATAGCAAAACCAAGGTATAAGACACACAAAGAAAATTAAGCACTATTATCTACCATGTTGTTGAGAGAAATTGTCACTTACTATTCTTCCATCATTTTTAGGCAATCTCTTAGGATGCTAACATGCATGGGGTTTATATCATCCAACTTGGATTGGATCCTAGTTCTTTTATTTAGGCTAATAGCATACACCCCATCACAACCACTCTCTTCTTTCCCAAAAAAATAGAATCTTTGGATGTTACTAATATAATTATTAATGTTGGTGATTCTCAACTTGATAATATTATTCAAGCTAATATTAAGAAATACCAATATCATCTCCATCTTTTTCATTTTCACCTTCACACCCATCAACTCTTTCCTCAATGATTTAACTTCCCCTTTTGAATCGTAAGAATATACTTCCTTGGAAACTATAGAGGGACCTACCACAATAAACTCCTACCCATCTTTTCCTAGCCAATTTTATATCCCCTTGAATCCATACACTAGCTAAGAATGTTCTTATGGAATTTTGATTTCTCCTAAAGCGTGATTTTTTTATGTAGGTCATCCACTAGCACCTCCTCATGGTAGTGGAAAATAGGGATGATATTATTATTCAACCATGACAATATTATCTTGCAGCTCTTTGATACATTACATCTCCCTACTCTATGGAGCATCCTCCTCCAAAGTATCAACAAGGATAGGATGAGCTTTACTCTTGAACTCTCTCTTGAAAATGGCTATACATTTCCTCATCATTGTCTTCTTGAACCTAGGGGTGACCATTGGTTCCTTTGTGTCTTTTCCTTTTACCTTTCTTGTCAAATACTCATTGGGGGAAAATAATGTCTTGGAATCCTCATTGGTTTGAGCCTTTTTTTATAAAAAGTGTGATTCTAATTTTCTTTACTCCTAGACTAGTCATTTTACCTTTAAGTCCAAGAACAAAGATATCACCTTTCATAATCCCTATAAGTTTTCCTTGCAAGGTATTAATTTCCTTATCTATGATGGTGAGGGATATATTAGGTAAGAGACCTTGAAATAAGTGTAGAATTAAATCTTATTGAATAAGGATTTTGAGCTTCCTTAGTTGAATGTCCAACATAATTATTTTCAAATAATAGTGAAGAAAAAAAGAGTGCAAAATAACCTATTGTGTCTAAAGTGGTTGAGGAGAAAAAAGTGATAGGAGTAAAGCCTTTATTACCTCCTTTATAAGGTGATGTACTTCATAATTTGTAGGCTAACCTTGTTCCAAGACCATATTATAGTTACCCAAATTATTGCATCACCATCTTTAGAATTCCCTATGAGCTCACCTTTCTTAACCTATTAATTTCCAATTACTTACACATTTTGAATTAAAAATTTAAACTATTCATTGGCATACCTATATTTTCCATAATATATTCTTCATAGATCTCCATTTATAGTCCTCTTAATGTCACCCTCTTGTATTTATAGTCCTTGGAAAACTTCATAAAGAGTATTAGATCATGGCCTTTAACCTTCTAAATGAAGCTAGCTAAATACCATTTTTGTAGGATGTGCCAAGAATCTAGGGCCATATTGGCTACCTCACTAGATAATGGCTTTATTCTATGTCTTTGTCCTCCCATTCTAATAAACCCAAAAACACATTAGGATAGAAAGAGTATCCCAAACACAACATTATAGGAGAAAAAGGCTATGATATCACTAATATCTAGACACCCAAGCTTCAACAATTATAATTATTGTAGCTATAAATTTTATCAATTTTCTTAGTGTTCTTAATGCTTTTAGCTACAACTCTTCCCATGAAAATGAGATACCAAACATGCCTCTTTTTGGATGAATTTATAATAGCATGGTGATCATTACAATGAACTGAAGAAGAACCAAAATTAGGACTTAGCAAGTTGTGCCCCTAAACGTGCTCTTAGGATTAAGTTTGATAATTCCCATACAATGAGCATGTGTCATATGAACTAGTCCATTATCTAAATGTGGATTAAATTCCATAGAAATATTAAATTTTAATTTCATTTGAGATTAAATCACCAATAGGAGTAGGAAGGAATAAAGGATCGAACCATTTGGTTGTTGATTCTTTTGAGAATCCATAATTGGAAAAATAATTGGCCACACAATTCTAACTTTTCCTATAAGTATGGTTAGAGGTGATTTTTTTATACTTGAACTGAAGAGAATGAAGTCAGTTAATTATATTTATTATTGTCTATTTGTGCTCCTTACCAAACCTCGAAAGATTAATAATGATAAGGGAGTCTCCTTCAATTAATATAAATTACTAAAACCTACCTCAATGGTCAATTGGATACCTCCCAACATGATGAAAGCATCAACATAGTAACTATATTTTACACCAATTAGATAATCAAAAGTAACCTTAACTCTGCCCATGAAATCTATAATGATGTCACCTATTCTAGTTGAGCTAAAATTTCCTTTAGTAGCCTTGTGCAAGTTAAGATTAAACTAGTTTGGTGGGGGATGAATCCATCTAACAACATTTCTATCATTCTTATTTCTCACACTAACCCCAACCTCCAACATAGAATTATTCCAAAACACCATAAAATTTATTTTCTCAGTTTACATTTTTTCCTTCTTAATCACTTTATAACGTTGTATGTCACCAAAAATTGTATACTCTTGAAGAAAGAGGCAATTTTATGATTAATTTGGTCTTATTTTAGACACCCTTGCATTAATCACCCCTTAAAAATTGCATTTATAGGCCCCTAATGCTCATTATTTTGGACTTTAAGGCCTTTTCCACTCACAAATCATACAAATCCCGACAAGCAATATCCAAATCATTCAAAATCCATAGAACCCACCTCAAAAACCTCTGGTGGGACTAAGTCGCCCAGGGTGGCGACTTAGTCTCTTTTGAGGGATTTTTCACTTCTGAGTAGGAAAATCATCGACTTAATTTAAATTCTCAATGGATGTCAGCTTATGAAGTTAAAATAATGAATAATTAGGTGTTGATGCCTACAAATACATGTTTTTAGGTCATTTTTCACAACATTAAGTCATTTTCAACAAGCAAATTCAAGAGTCAAAAGTTAAATATCTTTCACAAGAAGATTCATTAGTCTATCGACGACAAAGTTGAAGCTTTAGGGCAGCAAGTTAGGGTTTTTGTAGGTCTTCAAGCTCACTTTTTGTTCAATATATCATATTGTAAAGGGTTGATCATGGATGCCTATGGAGAATCATGGAGAAATCTAGGTTGAGGAGATGCAACTAGCCATCAAATCAAGCCTAAAGACTTGTATTCAAAGTGATTTCATCTTCCATTATCTCTCTATTTTCAGCCTAAGGAAGGTTTGCATGTCATTAAGATTCATTTCTAATGTGATTTAGTGTCTCTTATAATGAGTCTTGCATTGTTCTAAATCCATTTATGCATCTTATTCTTGCATCTTAGAATAGGGTTGCATCTTATTTTCAGACTTCCTAGTCTTAGACACACTTAGGGCTAGGGTTTTATGTAGATTTTATCTCTTTCGAGGTTTAAATACTGGCTAGGTATTTGACCAAGGAAAACCCCCCATTAGAAATAAATTTATACTCTATTTTGCAGGTATTTTCACATATTCAAATCTGAGTTTCTATCAGAAAATAGAGTGCAAACTGTGGGATTTCATTTCCACTTTTGGATTTACAGAAAATCCAAAGTGGACTAAGTCACCAACAATGGTGACTTAGTCCCATTGCACTAGTTTTTTAGAAGTTTTTGTAGTTCCAGATACCCATTTGGTAGAAATAGGTTTTTGGGCAGTTTCGCTAATCTAGGACTAAGTTGCCCAGCTTGGCGTAAGTGTCCCAGTTGGCTATAAAATCAGATTTTCCAAAATTTCAAAGGCATCTGCAATCTTCATTTTGTCCTTCATCAGTTTCCAGGTGCACAATTTCTATTTATCATCTTTATTTTGTTCTTTATTGCATTTAATCTATCTTTCTACATATCACAATGTGTTTTCAAACAACCTACATTTCTTAGGTTTTGCATTAATATTCATTATCTTTTATTAGTTATTTGCATTTAGGAAATTGAATTTACACATATTTCAATCATTTTAGCATTATTCTTTAGTGAACCTCCAAGTTTTTGTGGGATACCTTTCTCCTTTTAGGTGAAAAACCCTAGAAGTGTAAGAGAGAAGTCCTTACAAAAATTGTTGTTCATTTTGGTGAACCTACATTTAGAACATCTTATTTCTAATTTAGAGTGCATTTACATCCTATAAATAGCTTGCATCAACATTGCATTAGGTTTTGCATTGTTTTGCATTCTAGGGTTTCCAAAATTGCATTAGTGAAAAGCTCATTGCGACTTGCATTATTGCATTTCATTTCCTTGCACAATAGTGAAATTATGAATATACACTTTAGATTTGTATCATATAGAATTGAACACATCAATATCCATCAAAAAATTTAGAAAAAATTCAAAAATAGCCTTAATAGGACTAATTTTCCACCTTGGGCGATAGTCCTAGTACACATTTTGCATCAGTGTTTTCAGCATTTTGTTTCCAATTTCTTTAGTTACTGTTTGTTTAAAATCATTTTTTGTTTTTGTTCAAATATTTTTTGTTATATTCAAATCATTAACATTAACATTATTTACTTTCATAGCCATTATGGATAGCATTAGATTTTTGCAAATTTCATTTTTAGTGTTAGTTCCTAGTTCATTTAGATCAAATTCATCAGAAAATGCAAACAAAAATGTTCAACAATCAAATGAAACAATCAAAACAATGCTTCAATTTAGGAAAACTATATCATCCAAAAATTTAAGTAGTGATGACTTGGATAAGTTAGATGAAACTCTACATGGCTTCCTCTCACTAAGTTCATCTGCTAAGGCTTTTTGATGACAAACCCAACCCAACCAATGATAACTTATCTCCCAAACCTTTTGGTAGTGATGACTTTGACATGTTAGATGAAACCCTTGAGGACTTCATCTCACAAAGGCCATCCACTAAGGTTTGTTGTGAGAAACCTAAAACAAAATATGTCAATGTAATTTAGCCTCAACTTGTCCTTTACCCACCTTCACATCAACCTCAACCTCCACCTAAACCCGAGTTTACCCTTTACCCACCTAAGCGTGATGCTATTGCTCACACACATTACACTAGAAATAATTCACAACCACAACAATCCAACCCAAAATGATCACCTTTACAAAATCTCATCTTGCCTAGTGCTCCTCGCTTTAATTCACACCTTAGGGAGTACGATCTCGATGAACAACTTAAGAATACTCCTAAAAATATATCCCTCTAGGACCTTCTTCAGAATTCACCAAATTATCATTCAATGCTCCAAATAGCATTGCAACAAATAGTGGTTCCTCCTGGTACAAATGAAAATGATGTGGCACTTCTTATACAAGGAATGAATACAATTAATGTAGAAATTACCTTTCATCAGCATGAGCTCCCTCCATTAGAATTAAGGAAGCAAAATTAATCCTTTATGATAATTTCTCAATACAATAGAATAGGCATCAATAAAACCCTTATTGACAATGGATCTACCCTTAATGTGTGTAGTGTCAATCTCCTAGATAGATTACCGATAAATTGCAAATCAAATCTGATTCCTTATCTATTAGAGGATTTGACAATATTACAAAGCAACCGCTCGGTGTAATCACTTTACCTATCATAGTCAGAATGGCTACCTTGCAAACTCATATTCATTTCATGCCCTATGATCTTGCATACAATCTTCTTTTGGGAAGGCCATGGATTCACGACATGCATGTGGTACCTTCGACCCTTCATCAATTAATCAAATATGTCTATAACAACTAATTTTATCAAGTTGAAATAGACCTCAAGCCTGAAAGTTGCTTACAACTTGAAAAAGGAACAACAAATCCTCTGAACACATTAATTCCAACATCTCATATAGAACCCCTTGAGACCAATAAACAAGAAGAAGAAACCATGTCTAAATTACTAGGTAATGATTGGGGTACATTATAATTCACACCTTCATTTATAGAAGAATAAATAATCACATGCAAAGAGGATGAAAAACAAGAACAACCAATGGTTATGTTGACTCAGAATTCAGAAAAATATTCCCAAGAATCTATCTTATCTACTTTGGAAGAAAATACAATGTACACAACAAATTTTGATGAGATATATTATCAACAACCACCAAAACTGAAGGAAATGGAAAGACTTTATTAACGAGGTTATGAACTTATGAAACAATTGGGATACAATGGTAAAGGATGTGGAAAGAATGAACAAGGCATTCAAGTTCCCATAGAACCTAATACACAAGAGACAAAGACTGTTTTGGGATATTCTTTTCTAAAGAAAAAAAAAGCAACTCAACGTCCATTGTTAAATATCAACACTATCACATGTAAACCAAGAATAAATCTTACACTAAAGCATCATGAATTCCTTGATATGGATTCACCACCATCATGGGAGTATGTTGAAAGTGATGAAACCTTGAAACAAATGTTAGGTTCTTCTGATAAGACATCTTCTTCCAAGAGAAAATTTACTTGTGTTGTGATAAGTACCAAACAAAAAGATATTGATACTAATGAGATAGACACGAGCATGTAACCATATGATCTTGAATTTCCTAAGTCTAATGCACTCCCCTTAGGAGATACAATTGATATACCAATGGAAATAAATGATAAAGAAAAGGTTATTAAGATTGGGAAGTGCCTTGATGATGAAGAACAAGAGGATACTACAACCTTGCTTCATGATTTTCTTGAAATATTTGCTTGGAAATATTCAGATATGCCAGAAATAGACCTAAAGATAGTAACACATAACATTGTTCTTGCTGAAAATGCTAAGCCTATTCACTAAAAGATAAGAAAAATGAACCCTCAGATAGCCTTGCATGTTAAAGGAGAACTTGAAAAACTCCTTGGCATAGGTTTTATTTGACCTATTGATTATTCTCCTTGGATATCAAACATTGTCGTCATTGCTAAACTTGATAATCATATTAGGATATGTACAGATTTTTGTGACTTGAATAAAGCTTCCTTAAAGGATGATTTTCCCCTTCCTAATATTGACATGATAGTGGATTCCACTACGGGACATGCTTTGTTTTCATTCATGGATGGATTTTTTGGTTATAATCAAATATTTATTAACCCACAAGATCAATATAAGACAAAATTCACAACTATTTAGGGAATTTTTTGTTGGGTTATGATGCCTTTTGGATTAAAGAATGTAGGAAAAACTTATCAAAGAGAAATGACATTGATATTTCATAATTACATACATAAAATTTTGGAAGATTATGTTGATGATACCCTCACCAAATCCTTAACAAGACAAGACAATGTGAATATCCTTCAACAAATATTTGAAGAGATGCTTAAATACAACATGCGACTAAATCCAAAAAAGTGTCTTTGGAGTGGATAGTGGAAAACTTTTGGGGTTTATCATATCTCATAGAGGCATTGAGGTGGACACAAAGAAAATTGATGCTATCATAAACATGCCACCTCCTAGGAACATTTCTCAATTATGCATGTTACAAGGAAGAATTCAAGCCATCTATCATTTTGTTGCTTCCTTAGCTAATCGAACATTACCTTTCACACATCTCCTCAAGAAGAATGTGCATTTTGATTGGAATGAGGATTGTAAATAGGCCTTTGAAAGTTTGAAGGAATACCTTGCAACTTTGCTCATTTTGCAACCCACTATGCTAAAAAAACTATTCATCCTTTACATCGCTACATTTTCCCATGCTCTTGCTGCATTGTTGACTCAACAAGATGATAATGGAAAAGAACATCTTGTTTATTACATCAGTCAAACTTTAATCGATTATGAAACATGATACACCCCAATTGAAAAACAATGTTTGGCTCTTGTATTCACTACTAGTAATTTGTTACATTATTTACTAAATTCAAAATACAAGTCATGACAAAATTTGATCCTCTCAAACATGTTTTTAACAAAAGACTTATCAGGACATTTAGCTAAATGGGTTATTTTGTTGACTGAGTTTGACCTTAAGTTTATTTCACAAAAAGAAATTAAAGGTCGAGCCTTGATCGACCACTTAGCTAATTCTCCTTCTCCTTTGGCACTGCCCAAAAATGATTCTTTTCCTAATGATAGTGTGTTGACAACAGAGGTTTCTACATGGGAATTATATTTTTATGGATCCAAGTGTAGAACAGGCTCTGGTGCTAGGGTTATATTAATTCCACCTATTGGAAAGCCTCTTCCCTTGTCGTATCAATTAAATTTCCTATGTATGAATAACATAGCTGAATATGAGGTGTTAATTGTTGGATTATGTGCTACTTTAATCATGGGCATCAAAGATATTAAGATCTTTGGTGATTCACAAATGGTGATCAAACAAATAAACAAAGACTATCAAGCTAAACATGATAAATTATTGAAATATATGGATCTCAAAATGACCTTGTTGGCACAATTTGACTCATTCACCATTGATAACATCCCACAAAAATATAATAGGCATGCAGATGCAATGGCAAGTGTTTATTCTCTTATATCTCCTCAAGATCCTTCAAAGGATGTTACGTTCATAGTTCATCCCATCATGACACCCTCAATCAATGATAAATCTAAAGATGTGTTAACACTAATGAAGGATAACTTGAGTGCATGGTATGATGCCATATATAATTATTTAAAAGATGGTACCATTCCCAAGCCTACAACAAACAACACTCAAGCTCATTTAAAACAGTTAGCAACCATGTACATAATCCTTGCTGATGTGTTATATAGACGATCCTTTGATGGAATTTTACTTAGATGTCTTAAGGATTCTAAAACCAATATGGCACTTGAAAAGGCTCATACAAGAATCTATGGAGGTCATTTTGGAGGAAAGACCTTAGTGCAAAAGCTTCTTCGTATGGGATACTATTGGAAAAATATGGAAAAACATTGTTATGTGTATGTTAAGCGATGTCACAAATGTCAAGAACACAACAATTTGATTCATGCGACCACTTCTGAGCTTTGTACCCAAATTCCTATTTGGTCGCTCTCAATATGGGTATTGGATCTAATTGGAAAAATCTCACCACCGTCTTCTGTCAGACATATGTTTATCATTGCAGCAACTGATTATTTTATAAAATGGGTAGAATCTATCCCTCTTCGATTCACCACTACTAATGTGATATGCCATTTCATCTTGGAACATATTATTTCTCGCTTTGGACTTCCTTTCACATTAATTTCATACAATGGAACACCATTTAAAAATAATGATGTGAAGAAGTTCTTGGACACCTTTCATATCCAACATCATTTTTCAACATTGTACTACCCGCAATCTAATGGTCAAGCTGAAAGCACTAATAATAATTTTGAACAAATCCTCAAGAAAACTATCAACCAACATCACAAAGATTGGCACATGCAATTACCATATGCACTACGGGCCTATCAAAGAAGTGTTTGATCCTCTATAGGAACTACACCTTACAATCTTATTTATGGTACCGAGGGAGTCATGCCTTTGGAGTTAGAAATCCTGACATTAAGGATTTCTCTTCAAGGTCTTGTCGATAATAACACTTATAAGGCACAAAGATTAAACTATCTTGAATTGCTTGATGAATAGTGTATCAACACTCTCGAGCATCTCCAAGCTTACACTAAGAAATTATAATGAAAACATGATACTTATGTCATCCCTCAAACATTTACTAAGGGTGATTTAGTTTTATATGAAAATCAACAAAACAGTACTATCGATTTTGTTGAAAAAGGAAAAATCAGCCCTAATTGGTTAGGACCCTATATAATCAATACAATTTATGGATCTGGCACTTACACCTTAATAGAGCTTGATGGAACACCTCTTAAGAAACCTATCAATGCCACACATTTGCATTGGTATTATGTCTAGTCCCTTTTTTTGAATGGTATGAAAGATAAAGCAATGTTGTTAAAGCTATTGGGTCATATCCTATATGCTTTCACACTGCTTCATTCTTGACAAACATATTTCACGTATGTCTTGAACACTAAAGTGGTTATTTAATTTATTTTTATAATTACTTTAGGTTTCATACTACTCAAATTCATCTTGTGTGTTATGATAAGTTACATCATTTAATTTAGCATAACATACTTAATCATCATGTTGTATCTAATAGAAACTATAATAAGTTTTAATTAGATCACATAAACTTTGTTAAATCATGAAGACATTAATTAAGTAATCTTATAAAGGTTATTTAATTAATCACATTGCTATTTAACATTCAAATACATTAAGACAAGTCATAAAACATCAAATGCTCATATATATATATATATATATATATATATATATATATATATATATCCAAATTTTTTATGTACATATCATCACAATATACATCACTAGGGTTTGTGGGAACTTGACCCCTTGGGTTGTAGTACTCGTGATCTGGTAGCGGGACGTTGAGAGACAATTGTATGTGATTGTGATTGCGATCCACTGAATCTGAGTGAAAACTCTAGGCCTTATATCCATCCAAGGGCCACATGATGCTCCCCTGCTATCCGTTCCCTCTTTACTTGTAGTTGTGCTACCTCTACCTCTAGTCTCTCAACCTCTAAGCTGGAGTCTAGGATGATTGTCCTACAGTCTTAGTTCAGTGAAGTCACCTCCTCAAACTCTCATATGTTGCCCATAACCTTATGAATGGTCTAAGTGACTCTGGATACTCCTCCACAATAGGTTGGGGCACATAATCTAAGTCCATATGCTCCTCATTGATGGATGTTGGCACTATCTCTGCAGTTGCTTCATGATAGAGCTCCCACCAGTATCTTGTCACTCTTGCAAGGTAGAAAAAATACACAATTAGTACACATCATCATGATATAAATATATATAAAGAGCATAAGCACTAAAATACATTCATAAAATCAAATATCATCACCTATATCTTTGGTAGGTTGAGCAACATCAACATCGTCCTGCGTAGGGGGCATGGAAGATGTGCTAGCCTCTCCATGGTTGTGATTATTGGTGCCTATTGCAGCTACTACTCGTGATCTCATCATATGAATGGGAGAGGGCTCTCCCCACTCATGTTGATCCTCAGCTACTACCTCATCACTCTCACTCAAGGGTGGCTCCTCCTCCTCCTCTTGGTCCTCATCCTCATCCTCATCCTCCTCCTCTCCCTCATGGCCATCATAATTCAGATTCGCATCCTCATTGTACTCATCATCAATAACATCAGTGAATATGTATGTAGCTCTATATCGTGTCTCCTCAACCCTATCCTCTTTTTCATCTCCCTCATCTTGTAGTGGACCTACATCTCCTATAGGCTTATCCATCAAATATACCAGAGCTAGTCATGACACCATCCACCACTCCTCATAATCCCATGTGGCACCGATGTCATCTACGTCAAAGACTAAAGGCTGATCCTGATATCAGAAGTCAGACTCACTCTTGGCAATATGGTCTAGAGTGAGCCGCATTGTATCACCTAGTCTTTGGGAACTTTGCACTAACCTCCTGAAAAAGGTTCTTGCCTAGGGTGGTATCTGAATCTGTTTGAATTTCTGCATGACTCAATCATAGTAAAAAGGGTGTACTACATGATTATGCTGGCCAACTAGATATCTATCTAATTGCAGTCTCCTCAACTGTCTCCCGTGATCTAGCCATTGTAGCATTAGTTGATAAGGTCTCCATAAGATCTCATCCTCCTCTTGTCGGTCAAATCATACTCTCCAAAAATGTAAATACCCATACTAACATAACCATTTTAGAGAATAGCCAAAGGCCTAAGGATACCCCACTATTGTAGCACACGAGAAGCTGTCTGGTTTGGTACATGTCATATGCTCCAGGCACCACACCTATAGAAGCATGAAATGCACCATGTTTTCTACCTCCTAGAAACAAATCAACCAAGATCATAATACAAATTTTCCAAGATACAATGTCCCTAGGCATATACTGTATGATGCTCTACCATCCCTCAAATCAAATGAACTAGTCCTCCCTCAAGGTGCACTACCCACCCATTGGGGACGAGAACTAGTGCTACTATATGCATCATGATCCATCTAACCACTAGAGCTCATGAATATTGTAACTTTTCTAGGTCTATCCACCCTCTCACTCGCTCATCATGCACTGGACCACCCAAAAAATACTACATATCTTCCTTTTTCTCATAGAAGGTGTAATCTCTCTCGAAACATACACACTCTCCCTAAATAGGAACGTGGATAATACGGTGTATTTCCTCTAAAGTAATTGTCATCTCACTTGTTAGCAAATGGAATGTGCATGTATCTGTGTCCCAACACTCACAAAGAGCCATCAACATAGCATCGTGGTACCTCATGGTGGGTATGAGGTATGCCCAGTAGATACCTATGGCCTGAAGGTGCTCTGTCTCCTCTACCAAAAGTGATGGGGCTAAATCTCTCAAAAATCTCAACTACCTACCCCCTAACCACTGCCGCAAATGGGTGGGTACTTATCAAAATCATCAAAATATGCTCTAAAAATCACCTAATATCTTTAATTTTTACTTTAATCATCATGCAAGTGTACTAAAGTTCATCTTGTGTGCTTTCCTAAAGGCCCTAGACACTTTAAAACCCTTTTGGGACACTTCATGAAGAAACAAGATGCTTTGCGAAAAAGTGGGACACATTGCGAACAAAAGGGACACTTTGCAAACAAATGAGACACTTTACAAAAAAAGGGGACACTTTGTGAATTTGTTTTCCAAGATCCTAAATTAACTTAGAAATGCATAAAAATCATTAAATAATTGCATAAACACATAGCACAGGTAGTAGAATTGAATCACCTTGTGATGACGCTCGTCGTGTGCCACCTGGTCCCATAGATTAATGTACAATCACACAGGCCTATAATCTCATATGCTTGAAATATTTCCATCTCCTGTCATCACTCTCATGCTACAATAAGGTAAAACAAAATAGTAAGTGACAAAATACTTCAATTTTACCTCTTTTAACTCTTTTCATTCCTTTTTACTCTTATGAATACAATTAGGGTTTTTCCTATCTTAAGAGTCAATAAAGTACTTTATATTCAAAACACCATAACATGTGCTAGGGAACTTCATTTTTGATGCCATTTGATGCATTGGAATCATGATTCCACACACGAAATCATCAATTTTCTATCGTTATGAGGCATGGTACTTGGATATGTCCTACAATATGATGTTCCTTATTTAATGTGGCTAGTTTTCTACCTTGATTCCACCTCTATAAAGTAAGTAGAACCAAGGGGGGTATACATCTACCCTTGAATTTGATTTCTAGAAGTTAGATAAGATGATTTTTGGAAAACTAATGAATTAGTGTTGCAGGATGTGGTTCCTAATGTTTTGGTTTTGTAGATAACTACACTAAGGGCTTCATTCTCCCATCTTTTGAATGAGTATCCTTTTATGAAGTAAAGTGTACTATTTAGAGTCCTTTAGCTTGCATCTACACATAGAGTCATATGGTAACTAAAGTGGGGGCTTAATGTGTCACCAAAAATTGTATACTCTTGAAGAAAGAGGCAATTTTGTGATTAATTTGGTCCTATTTTAGACACCCTTGCATTAATCACCACTTAAGGCCTATTATTCTCAAAAATCATTCAAAAGCCACATAATCCACCTCAAAAACCCCTGGTGGGACTAAGTCACCCAGGGTGGCAACTTAGTCCCTTTTGAGGGATTTTTCACTTTTGAGGGGGAAAATCACCGACTTAATTCAAATTCTTGATGGATGTTGGCCTATGAAGTTAAAATAATGAATAATTAGGTGTCTATTCCTATAAATACATGTTTTTAGGTCATTTTTTACAATATTAAGTCATTTTCAACAAATTCAAGAGTCAAGAGTTAAATATCTTTCACAAGAAGATTCATTAGTCTATCTACAACAAAGTTGAAGCTTTAGGGTAGCAAGTTAGGGTTTTTGTAGGTATTCATGCTCACTTTTTGTTGAAGATATCACATTGCAAAGGGTTGATCATCGATTCCTATGGAGAATCATGGAGAAATCTAGGTTGAGGAGATGCAACTAGCCATCAAATCAAGCCTAAAGACTTGTATTCAAAGTGATTCCATCTTTCATTTTCTCTCTATTTTCAGCCTAAGGAAGGTTTTCATGTCATTAAGATTCATTTCTAATGTGATTTAGTGTCTCTTAGAATGAGTCTTGCATTGTTCTAAATCCATTTATGCATCTTATTCTTGCATGTTAGAATAGGGTTGCATCTTATTTTCAGACTTCCTAGTTTTAGACACACTTAGGGCTAGGTTTTTATGTAGATTTTATCTCTTTCAAGGTTTAAATACCAACTAGGGGTTTAACCAAGGCAAAACTACCATTAGAAATCAATTTATACTATGTTTTGTAGGTATTTTCATAGATTCAGATCTAAGTCTCTGTCAAAAAACATAGTGCAGACTATGAGCTTCCATTTCCACTTTTGGATTTGTAGAAAATCCAAAGTGGACTAAATCACCAACAGTGGCAACTTACTCCCACTATTCTTGTTTTTCAAGAGTTTTTGCACTTCTAGATACACATTTGGTAGAAATAAGTTTTTGGGCAGTTTCCTTGATCTAAGACTAAGTTGCCCAAAGTGTTCCAGTTGGCTATAAAATTAGATTTTCTAGAATTTCATACACATATGCAATCTTCATTTTTTCCTTCATCAGTTTCTATCTAGGTGCACAATTTCTATTTATCATCTTTATTTATTTTTATTGCATTTAATCTATCTTTTTTCATATCACAATGTGTTTTTAAACAATTTGCATTTCTTAGGTTTTGCATTAATATTCATTATCTTTTATCAGTTCTTTGCATTTAGGACATTGCATTTACACATATTTCAATCATATTAGCATTATTCTTTGGTGAACCTCCAAGTTTTTGTGGGATACCTTTCTCCTTTTAGGTGAAAAACCCTAGAAGTGTAATAGAGAAGCCCCTATAAAAATTTGCGATTCACCTTGAAATTTTTATTTTAATAAAAAATTATTTTAGAAGAAACTCTTTAATCGTAATAATTTTTAATTCTTAATATTTTATTGTTTATCTCCTTCTAGATTCCCCAACTTAAATGAGGAATAGCTAATTTCCATAATAATTTAAGGCATAAAAATAAGAAAGAGGGAACCCAATTTGCTAAATAAGATAAAAGAGTTAGTCTAACCTCACCCAAGGAACCTCAAAAACCCCATGCACAAGATCAAAAACTTTTATAGAAAATTAGTAGCCTAGGAGAATGTGGACCACTAATTCACAAAGAGAAAAATTGTTTTGTATTTCATAAAAACCTTTTTTGTTGAGGTTATCCAAAGTGAGAATCTTGTTCTAACTAGTTAGCCATAGAAAAAGATTGACATTTGGAGATTCCACAAGGGATTAATATAAATAGGATCCAAATCGATAATGTAGCTTGATTTGAAACTATAGGGACCTTCCAATGAGGCCTTCTACACTAAATTTTCATCCTTAGGTCTTTGATTGAGATGATCTATTTTAAGGTACTCATTTTAGTTCAAGTAGATCAACTATCAACTAGGGAAGGGTTGTCCAAATTAATAATTTACAATATTTAGCAACCTCCACTATTTCCACATAATATGCCACCTTGTCACTAGTTTTTTTCTTAGAAAAACCATTGAACATGGTATGAGGTTATCATGAGAATAAGGTGACACTAAACAACTAAGTATCATCCTAAAAAATCCTTTTATCCCACTTCCCAATATTTCACCTATAGTGTTTTCCCAATGGATTCTTATATTTGAATAGGTTATTCCTATAGTCCATTTTCATAGACTTGGCATTATTTAAATAATCTTTTTTGGTCCTAAGTCTTAAAAAGAAAAAAAGAGGAACATTGATCTTTTAATTTAAAAGTCTTGTTGAAGATTTTATTTTCAAAGAAGTATTCCTCAAATATCATGTTTCCCACTCCAAAAACTAAGAAAAGAAGGAAAAGACTTTATGCCAAACTTAGTGAAAAATTTGTAATTGCATGAAAGGATCACATTGCATGAAAAGTAAATGAGAGAAATTTGAGTTTGAGCACCAAAGGATGGAGGAAAAGGGCACATCTACAAAAAACATCACATTGAAGAGGAGGTAGGGTTATTTTTTCTACTAGAAGTAAATTTTGAAGGAGCTTGCATGAGTATTTGTAGATATCTCGCTATGAATACAAGGAAACAAGGAGTTGCAATTAGACCATGATTCTTCTCAATCATGCCCAACCATGCAAAGTTCAAGTTGTAGCTTTTAATGCATAGTTTTGTAGGTTTGAAACCATTGCACTTAATATTTTTCAAATTTTTGAAGTGACGAGTACAATAAAGGTTGAATGAATGAGATGAAATCATAAGGAAGTCAAAAAATGTGTCAAAACCCTAGCCTATGACCATAGATATTTTAAAATCATAGAAAAGTTAGAAAATATATCAAAACTCTTGCTCAAAATTTGTTGTATGTAGAGAAAAATGTGGCTCCCTCAAGGGTTGAGCTCAATATACTACATTCTTTTAGCTCATTTAGGGTATAGTGAAAATATGAGGATAGTCTTGAAGGTCCTCATATATGAGATAGAGTGGTTTGAGTAGATAGGACAACCCTAGGTATGAAATAAAATGATCCTTTGAAGGAAGATACACCATGATACATAGTTGAATCATCAAAGAGTGACACTTCAATAAGAAGTTTTGAAAATCCTCAAGGATAGTTTCATGATCAAAAAGTACAGACATAGTTTCATCAACAAATATAGGAGATAATAAAAGGATATGGAAACAGTCCTCATGATTGTTACCAAAACCTAGATTAGGTTTGACATGAGGGTAGTCTAAGAAGCAATAATGGGTGGCAGTCCTATGAAAGAAGGAATAGATAGTCATTATTGAATGTGATAAAGATATAAATGACTATAATAATGCTTGAAGGATAGAGATCTTGTTGTTAAACCTCATGACTGTGTTGAAGGATTTTTTGCAAGGTTCATAGTCCTACACCAATGAGGGGACAATCTAGCATGGGTAATGATCTAATAAATCAACTATTCAATCACCTAAAAAAGGAAAGTAATGATAAATGACCATGAAACATTAAGAAGGATAGTGCCTCAAAAATGAGTTTACAAAATATAAGATAGTGGTGAAGAATGAACACTGTTGGAAAAAAACTAAGTACACTCACCTTGTAAATAAATTTGGGGACAATCACAAGAGACCAAAGGTAGATAAAAAGTATAGGATAGTCCTTAATGCACTATGACTATAGTAATGCTAGTTAAAAGAGTAATAGAATATGCAAGTAGCCTAACCAAAGGAGAGTTATACAAGTTTCAAATAGATAGTGTTGCAAGGTGTGTGCCCTTGGTCTCCTTGTGTTGTGCAACACAACGCTTAGGTTCACCACATGGATTAACTACCTCCTATGGATTCATTAACTCTAGTGGTTGTATCAGGCATTAATAGGTCGATATTTTGGTGCAATGGCAACCGTCTGTGCAATATTTGGTTTCAAATCTTGGGTCATAGGTTTGAACCCCTCACTTGTGTTAGGGGGGATTGTTGCAAGGTGTGTTCCCTTGGTCTCCTTATGTTGTGCAGTGCAACACTCGGGTTCATGACATGGCTTAACTGCCTCTCATGGATTCATTAACTCTTATGGTTGTATCGATCATTAATAGGTCAATATTTTGGTGCAATGACAACCATTTGTGCAATAGATAGTGGAGTTTTAGATATAGAAATGATAGTGCTAATCTAGATAGGATAGTCAATGTCATGCAAAGGGACTATAAATTTAAAAAGGATAGTCCAACATGCTAAAAATCCAAGGATGACAATAGATAAGGAGGTTTCAATATGGCAACCAATGAAGGTCTACAAATAAAATTATAGGGGTTTCTAAAGAAGACTGAGCAAGGGTCGATCCTTTAAATAGGATAGTCACTAAAATTAGAAGATAATCATCTTGTTATGTAAGGGGCAGATGTCAAAGGTACAATCATATAAATATGTCTTGCACATTTGAAGTGGCCTTAAGAAAGAGATTAAGGGAGAAACTATGTATCATGATGAAGGTGTGATGGTCACAAATCTCAAAGGACAGTATTAGTATTTATCATAGGGCAGTCCATATTAAAGATCACAATCATAGTACCCTAGAGGCCAGTGGTGATATAGGGATAGTTTTTTGTTATGGCTTCATAGACATGCATGGTAGGAGGGAAATCATAAAAGAGAAATGATAGTATAGTCACACTAAGGCTTAGAAAGGGTAGAGTTATAAAGAAGATAGACACCTTTGAAGAAGGACATCCATTAATGAGTGTGATAAAGGAATTTATGACTACAATTTATGATTTGTGCTCTATGAGGACTTGACCATGCATAAAGACCTTTGACTAAGACTTAATGTCCTTGATAGATAAATTTATGAAAGAGAAATGTATGGTTTTGTGCTTGAATTTGAATGTCATCAATGTTTAACAATGTCCTTGACAAAGAAATCTAGGACTATGAAATGTATGACTAAAATTCATGGTGAGAAATGTAGGTAGTGAGATCATTTAAGGGAATACATGATGAAGATTACACAAGGAAAATCCATATATTTATTTAAGAATATGTATTGACTTCCATGAGCAAGTGTCAAGGCAAGAAAGGGTAGAGTTTTGAAGGAGATGCCAAACTAAGGACAATCACTTACCTCAAGACAATGATGAAGACTCTTGGAAATGATGAAATTTTTATTACTAAAGATTAAGACCTTATTACATTCTTAGTGAATGGAATGGATACCTTGTTGATAGTCAAGGAAAGTAAGGACTGTTAGTTTGAATGGGATAAGGGTTGTATGACTAAAAAAAAGAAATATATAACAATGATTTATAATGTGTGATTGTGAAATATAAGGCAGCAAATGATTTATAATGTTTGACAGTCAACTACATTGTAATTATCCTCTTTAAATTTTTATGACTATAAGACCTTTTCAATTGTAGGGGAAATGTTCTATTTTGATAGCGTAGAATATTTTACATGGAGAATATATGACATGACAATGCATGGATAAAAACCCAATGTTGGAAAGACAAACAACTATACAGTTCCATGAATCAAAATGAATATGTAGGCAATCACAATTAGGAGCATGCATCAAAGTAAAAATCACAATCAATGAGATTAGGTTGATAGTCAAGCCAAGAGAATAAAGAAAAAGTTACAAAGGGAAGATGATAGTTCCAAGAGATAAAGCTTTGTGAAGGGAAACTAGATATCACTTTAAATAGATGCAATGAATTAAGGATAGTCATATTATTCATAGAGGTTTACAAGTTAAAGATAAAATTTTAAGGATCCTTGTGGTTGGGAAAAATAGGACTGTCAAAGGATGTTTGATAGAGCAATGAGAGAGTAGGGAAAATATCGTGATGCAAGGATAGTGTAAGAGAAGAAAGATTATGGTCATGCATGGACATGAGGAGCAAGAAGAAGAGGACCTATGTGAGCTTTCCAAGTTTCAAGGTTGTAGACCTATGGAGGATGACATAAGGATAGAAGGTAGTCTTGTGACTATCAAAACTAAACTTTGATATGTAGAAGATGACATCATCACACATAGACCTACCATGAAGTCAAAGCATAGTGATAAAGATATCAAGGGGGAACATGCTTAATGAATAAATAAGGGACAACCAAGATGAGTTTCAAAGGTACTATGGAGCAAGCTAGATGAACAATGAAGTAGGCAATCCAATGAGATTCTATCAAAGAGGACAAATTAATGACACTAAGGCAGAGTGTGTAAAAGACGATCATAAGCCTTATGACTATTATACATCAATAGTCAAAATATTCATACCTATGTATCACTATGATAACCATATGAGTCTATTGTAGATCTATATCATCTTGGTGACAAAATGAAGTTTTGAAGGAAATACATTAATTAATAGCCCTTGAGTTTATCCTATGCCACCTTGAAGAGCTAGTTATCTTTAGAAAACTCATATACCTATCATCATGCAAGGTAACATTCATAAGTTAAGTGGCCTAAATGCTCAATTTTTTTACACTTACAAGCATTTTTGGGCTTATTAAGGAGCCCACATGGTTATAGCTAGAGTTGAGTGGAGTTTGAGGGAAAAAAACATACAATTTGAGGTAGTTTGGAATCCTAAAATAGAGGATTTTTTTGCCTTGTACACCCAAAAACCTATAGTTTCATGCAAATTGATTGAAGACATCAATTCTATTCAATTTCATGCATATTTGTGAAGATCAATTCAAGTTCAGTTGGGGGCACACTTCAAGGAGCATGCAAAAAGAGAAAAAGTCAAAGTCAAAGAGAACTCAATCATCAGCAAAGATTTTCATGATTTGCTACTAGTTCATTGGGATTTCCACATCCATTCATCTCTCAGCTCATCATGCAAAGTCAACATCTTCCATGAGGTTCAACTTCAATCAAACAAGAGGTGGATTTCCACAAAGCAAAGCTTTCAACTCTTTTGAGAGTTATTTCTTTCATTCTTGTTTTTGTCCTTATGCAAGAGAAGAGATTGTAACTCATTTTGAGAGACATTTTCATATAGAGCAGTAAGTTTATATAATTTTGAAGCATATTTCTTAGATTAGTATGAGAAAATTCCCATTTTTAAATAAAAAGCAACATATTTTTCTTCCCAAAATTTGTGTGTTGATTTTATTTATGTATGATTTGATTTGATTTCTATGATTTTTAATAACTGAATACTTGAAATATGTCTCATTTTAAATTATATTTATGCAAGAATACAAAAAATTCATATAGTTCATAGATTGTGTGAATGTTTTTAGTAGCTATAGTTGTGAAAACACATAGCCTTCCTTCAATAGAACCTAAAATATAACCTTCCTTTGAAAAACTGTTGTGTGATTTTCTTTTGTGCATAGAATAGGGCAAATTTTTAGAGAAATTTTGAGTTAAAACAAGTACAAAGTCATTTAATCATTGGTGTATTACCTCCTAGGTTTGTTTCATCTCAATTTTAGTTATTCTATCATTTTTCCTACCAAATCAATAAGCTTTTAGGAGGTCCATCAAGGGAGCCAACCCTCTCTCAAGGAACATCTTCACCATGACACACAGCTTGAAGATGATCCCATGTTTCATAGGATAGCTAAGTTTTACACTTAGCCAAGGTGCAATCCTTGTGATAACAATTTCAAAAATCTTATCTCAAAGGTGAGGACTCCATTATAAGGAAATTTTGTAGACATGTAAATAGTCTTGATTGATATTACACATCTAATTTTGATTAATTAACATCACTTCCTCCTAAATCACTTTTGCACTAACCAATTAATTAAATAATATTCATTATTTAGTTAAATTCATCAATTTTTACTATTAATCAAATAATTAACTTTATTAGATTAATTCACCTTATTTTTACTAATTTTCATCTTATTTAATTAAATCAAATCATTTAATTAAATCCCCCTAAGTCTTTTCATTTGATTAAATAAATCTAATTATTTAAAATCAAATGTCATAAATCCCTTAAACCACTCAAGTTGATTAATTTTGAATTAATTAACTCTAATCACTCTCTAATCATTATTACCCATTTATGTAGCTTTTAACTCCCCCCAAAGTTAAATCAACCAATGGTGAACTAACTAGGTTGCACATGAAATTCATTTCTTTTAATTATCTAATTACCTCATTTATCCTCACAATGGAATATTCCTCCCAACCACCCCTTCATTCAATTTCCATCCAAAAGGCTCTTACACACCCTTAAATACCTCTTACAAATGCATTTACTCCTTACATGCCATCTTGTCCCTTAAATTCTCTTACACTCTCAACAACATTCCCTTACATCTTCAACCACATTCATTTACTTCTTACATCCTCATTTAATCCTCTTACATCATCTTTACTCTACACATTCCCCAAAATGTGCTCCACCCTCATCCAATAGAATTGTGACAAATGTCACATTCCTATTGGCTCCCTTTTTATCCCACATTCACCAATTTCTCTCATTATTTAACCCTTGAGTCTTGTAAGTAGAGGCTTCCTCTACAAAATATGGATCCACAATCTGAAGCAAGTTTACTATAGGCATTTCTCACTCATTTCATCATAGCATTACCTAAGTTTTATCATACTTTGGCATCATTTTCATACTTGGAATAATCTAGATCATTGGAGCTTATCAAAGTGATTGGGAAAAGGATTCTTTCCACATCAAAGGAGCACCAATCTCCCTATGGGATGAAGGTTTGATCAATTTAGATGAGTTTATATGCTTTTACTTGTTTATTTCATATTTTCATCATGTTTTCTTATCTTTGTTGATTGAGAATCTCATAGGGAGTGATTTTTTTGGGTTTCTAACTTGATTAACATTTTTTTATTATCTCTTGTTAGTTAATTGTAGATTAGGCATTCACATTTTGGTGCTAGGAGGGCTAGCCTTTTTATTTTGACAAATTTGTCTTGAAATTGATGTTTTTTGAAGTTACAAGAGGGTGACACCACATTCCTCCATACAAAGCCACTTTTTTATACAACACCACCTTTGTTTCTCGTAGAGCACTGCCTTTGTCATATCATGTCATGGTTGCAGGTTCCTATCACATCGCCTTTGCAATAACACCGCTTTCATCTGCTTGGATTTTCTGCTTAATTCTACTTTCTGATAGAGTGCCACCTTTACTAAAGCACTGCATCTATGCTCTCTATATGTTGCAAAGTTCCACCTTTGCATTTACCAGAGTGTCACCTTTTCATTCAACATTGCCTTTGTCAACCCATAGCACATCGCCTTTGTTTCCCAACATCGCCTTTGCAAGAAGAGGAAGAATATTGACTTGGAAAACTAAAAGCATTTTTTAATGCTCATTGTAATAGCTTAGGCTTTCCAATTCTATTTTTTGTTTTTTGTTTTAGGACCAACTAGCATTACTTTGGGCTTAAAATTAGTAATTTACTTAATCTTTTCAAGTTGGACTAAAATTGAACATTAGGAACTTACTAGATATTGCTTTGTGGGATAAAATTGAACAAGACAAATTCACACTTAGCTTTGGTGCGTAAAACGAATTCACCTTTACTTTGGGGATTAAAAAGAACTTGTGCCCTCTTTTTTTGTGGTTTTGCAATTCTTTTCATTTTAATGCATATGCACTTCTCTTGCACCACTTGGCGATCTTGAGAAAAATAATTTCTTTTGACATTGGTTCTCTAAATCACCCACATATTTCAATTTGGATCTAAAATGAACCCCATGCTAGTGCGAGGAAAAGGCATTGTGTGTGCTCCCTCCCTGCGATTCATGCGATCTAGGAGGTTGAACTAAAAATGTTCTCCCTTTCTTTTGTCGAACGACCCAGTCGAAAATAAGCTAAATCTAAGCTCTTTCAAGCTGCTATATAAACAATGTGTGTGTGATGAATTTCATATGCAACAGGTGTGGATGTGTCATACTGACAAGTGGCACCTATAGTATCCATCTGATACATCAAAATTCCTCTTAGGAAGGGACTGGGAGGCCTCTTGACTGACCATAGTCTTGATCTAATCTTGCCACATGTATGGCCACCTTAAACCAAACCCCTTATTACGAACCATTTTTTAATGACCAAAAAACTTTATGCTTGTTGGTGCAGGAACAGTCGTTCTGAAGCTGCCCCACATTTGTACTATTCAAAGTAGAAATAGGAAAATCCTTAGGATCTCCGAATCTTCATAATTTTGAGATTTGGTGGTCTTGAGAAGTGTGTGTCATGGAGGGGAACTAGTGTCGCCAAATTCCTAACTATTCACTTTATCTTAGTGTTTGGAGAAATCCGAGTGGGGACTCAACAAGTAGTATCTTTTCAGCTTAGGATTGTGCATTTTGCAAGTCAGTTGAACACATTGCTTGATTCCAAAATATTGAAACAAACATTCAACAATCATCAAAATTTCAAACCCTTTGGAAAGAGCGAATACCTTTGAAGAGTCCAATTATTACTGCTTGTCCCTAAGGATTTTATCCTTAAAGGCTTCTAAATACTTGGGTTCGTATCTCAATTCACTCTCGTCAAAGTCAACCTAGGGAAACTATGGAATTGACTCTTTGACTTTCACATAATGGACCTTTTGGAATGAAAAAGAGCTAAGAAATCTTTGAAATTTAAGCAAGACAAGAAAATTTGGTAAAAAATCAAGTCATTAATCAAGATTAACTCAAATTGAACCCCACACATGTGCTTGGTATCTTTTGGTCATATGGTTTTCCATGAAAAAATTGGTCTTTTAGTTTGAGTTACTCATAGGGTAAGGCATGTTCTTCAATATCTTGGTCTAGTAAACAAAGTTCTTCTTAGGTTCATTTGGATAAAAAAAACACTTCATCCATCCCAAACATTTATCATCTCCATCTCACAAACAACTTTCTTGAACTTTGGAAACACCCTTATGCTAGAATTTGGGTAAATGCTTAAATAAAATCAAAATCACCTTGTTTAGTTAGGAGTGTGAGAATGCATCCTTTCTAACACACTTAGTTAAATTAGCACCCTATTTTGAAAAAATTTATCCAAAGATCACAAGTCCATCTTATGATTTACAAGTTCATTATCCAAAATCCAAACATCAAAAAATCAAACCCTAAGTCTAGTATTGACCAAAGTTCCTAAAAAGTTCAAACACCCATATCACTCACCCTTTCATCTTTCATCTCATCATTGGTCCTAAATTCCTTAGAGGTAAACAAGGTCAAAAAATAAGAAGAACATGGAATATAAACTTGATTCATACACCATGAGTGATCTAAATCAACCAAACTATCAAAGCCTTACAATACCAATTGATTATCAAAACCCACATTTATACAATTCACATATAGGATCAATATATCCTAAAAACCTTAATGATACAACAAATGTGAGTATGTCGAATCTAAATTTTGGAACACCTTTCCCTATGGTAGATTTTAATCAAATTCAAACCCTACAAATCTATCAACCAAATGATCAATACACAATTCTTCAACAAAATAACAGTATCCCATCCAATCAATACATGCCAAATATAGATAGACCAAGTGAAAACTTGTCAAACATGAACATATCAAATCCACACTTGGTAAAATATGGGACATATATGTTTGCAAATCAAAAAAATCTTGTTCAAAATCCAAGAAACATATTGACAACTCAATCTATTGATCCAATTCAAGGTAACACCATGCAAAATCAAGGTTACCTAAATCAAAGCAATGTGTTTCACAACCACAAAAATGTTCAATTCCAACCTATAATACAAAATCTAAACATCCTTCCAAATCATAACATTGTCCAAAATCAATTTATCCATGATCCCACACAAACACCACAAATATACATTCCAAATATGCTTGACCAACAACCAAATCAACTATATCAAGGGTGTCAAAATAAAAATCAAGATGAAATTTTGTGACATAAAATTGCTTCACTTACCAAAATAGTTGATTCATTACACCAAGAGACATCTCCACCCAAAAATCTACACTCCCCCATTGGTTAAACCATGTCATCAAAATCTTGAGTTGTGTCCCCAACCACATCAAGAACGAAATCTTTAATATCAAGAAGTTGGATATTAAAATCAACAACCTCAAAAATAGCATCAAACATGACAAGAGTCTTATCAATAATAAAAAACCTCACAAGATAAAAAAACATGAACACACTCCTTTGGGGGAGCCAATTGAATCTACATTATATAAGCTAGTTAATGTAAAAATCATCACTCTTCCAAAAGTAAGTGCTTTCAACTATATCATAAAATTTCCTTGGAATAAGGGTAGAGCTTATTGTGAGTATCATAGAGAAAATCTTCATAAAACATCAAATTGTATTCAACTCAAAAATACCATCCAAAACCATCTTGATCAAAGAAAAATAACTATTGAGGACAATGAACAAGATTCAACCACTAGAAATAGTAGTGGTAGTATCTCCACCACAATTATTGAAAACAATATTCAATATCTACCCAATGATGAGCACATTGAATATGTTTCTACCTCATCCAATGATCAAATCAACATACATCAAGAGTCACTTTTTAATCATTATCAAAACCCATCAACAATATCCCAAAATGATCCATTTCAAGAAATGTTAACATCATTTATGGTTGAAAACATTAACAATATCTCCACCACAATTTTTGAGGAAAATGATCAAGATTCATCCACCAATGATCATATTGATAAGGCCTCTACATCATCCAATCAGTTAGAGGACATATCTCAATAATTTATTCCAAAGCATGATCAACATCTTTCACCAAAATCTAGCAATGGTCCTTTCTAGGACATATTGACATCCTTTGACCTCATGATTGTAGATATTGAAGGAATCCTCAACTCAACACTTGATCCAAATCCACTCAAAGATCAAGAGGATATTAAGCCACTTCCCATGCCTAATGAAGATATCCAAGAACCCTTTGTATGCAACCCATCCTTTAAAATTGACCCATGTCAAGAACTTGATCCAAAGCACATCAAAAGCACTTCCAAAATTAATCAAGATCAAGAATATGTATCTTCAAGATGCTACAATGATTTAATGGATACTCTCCAATCTATACAGGATGTCAAAAATTATGATCATATCCATATAACACATACTCCTCCATCTACCCATGAGATGCTTTCTTTGGATAGAAACATAGATGATACTCATTCAAAAAAAGATTCCTTTACTCTTGACATTATTACACAAGAACATGAGGTTATTGATTCCTACATTCAGGTTGAGGTATCAACATTAGGATAAAATATATCCCAAATTCACATTGAGGAATTCATGTATGAAGATATCCAACATTATCCACTCAAGGACATAGGTTAGACCAAATAGGATATTCTAGAGAAAACAGAGCAGTAAATTTAAATAACATCATTTGCAATGGTCATTTATCATAGAATACTTGCTTTAAACATGACATATCAAAATAGGAAGAATCAAAGCATGAAGGTACTACTTCCACAGTACTGGGGGCAACTTCATCTCAAGAAAACATCAACATAGGGAGCACAAAGAATCCTTATGATGAAACCAATGCAAATACTACAATCGGTCATATCATGAATCTTTATCCACCCATCACCCCATCCATGAATTGGGATCAATATCAAAAGAAAGATTTGAATCAAAGAATGAATAACGTCATCAAAGAAAAAGAAGTTGTAAAGCATGAAGGACAAATCAAATACAAGTGGATATCAAAAAATACAAAGAAATATTATCCCTATAAAAATTCATTAGTCAAAGAAACTATGGGGAAAAATCAAAAAGGGAAAAGTATCCATCAAAGACATCCACAAATGCAAAAGCAAGCTTCTCAAGCAACATACAAAGTATATCAAGCAATTGGTCCTAATTCAGCACACACTTCCGTATCCACCCACCGTTGCTCATCTTCCCAAGTTTGGAGAGTCAAAGGTTCCAAACTATCAACCAACCCATCTTTTATTCTTAAACATACTCCACCATCCACTCCTCCTTGCATGATATCTAATTCTCACATTGACCATGTATTGGTATCCACCCTCCATCATAAGGATTCAAAAGGCACTTTATCACGATGTGTGCACAAAGACAAAGTTAACTCTGGTATCAACAAAGTGGATCAAGAATCTCAAAAGTTGTGTTCAAGTGCATGTATCTTGGAAAAACAACTTCTTCAAGCAGGATATCAATGGAAAATTATGGAAAAAGCGTCTACATCAGCACTGCCAAGTGGTTCAACATGAGCTTAAAATCTCTCACAAAAAAAAAAAAAAAAAAATTATGAAAATAGTAAAGATAAAAAAATCGTCCTCTAGTGAAAAACACTATGGTGGCACTTTGGACAGGTACCATGATGAAAACCTAAAAAACATGCATCATATGTAGAATCAAGCATCTGTGTGCACTAATTTAGGTGAAAGCGTCTTATCTCATCCATAATAAACTCTAGCATTTCATCCATCTTATCCATAATAAATCCATTCTTCCATAGACCATTTATCCAATCTATTTTCATCTATCTACATCCATCTTCCAAATTATCTTGATCTTGATAAGAGTTTGGTGAACACTTTACACTTGCTTATGGTAAACATCTTGACATGAGTCATTTTCATTGATCCTATCCTACCCAGATCATTATCTAATCCATGAAGCATTATCCAAATGAGCATCCTCTGTTCGAACACCTTATCTTATCACAAGATAATTATCCATATCCATCCATCCATACATCTATCTAAGCATCCACCCATGGCATTCCATACATTGCTAGACATTGGGGGCAGATATTTATATATTGCTTCAAGAATAAATCTTGATCTATATCTTCCAACTTATGTGGTGATCTAAACATTGGCATATGTAAAATCACATTGGTCAAAGCATTTGTGAGAAAAAAACCCAAATCACTAGCCCATGGTACATTTTGATGAAGATGTACCTTATCAAGCTTTATCTTTCATCAAACATCAATCCAAACAATTAATATCATTTGCATCTAACATGCACTTCAATATCACATAAAATCATACAAAACAAATTTTGTTCCAAACCGAGCTTCACAATCTTGATCAATCAAATCCAAGCAATCCATCATCTTAGGATATCCTTCCCAATCCTCATATTGCTTAACACTATCCTTGCATTGTTGTGTATCCTCAATAATGTTATCATCATCAATCCATCAATCAGATCAATTGACCCTAGCTTGGTTTTCAACAAAATCCCAAAACAGATCACTAATATCATCACACATATCCATATCCAAATCATCTAAATCATATCAAAATCCCAAAACTAGTCAAAAATTTAGAAAAATTCAAAAACATGGTTATTGAACTATGTTGTCTCTGATTTTAGACATAGGCAAGGCCATCATTGATGAGCCCCTGAGACACAAAAACACAAAAACATTCATAAATCTCAAAAACACAAAAACATTTGAAAGCACAAAACCAAAAAATAGCCTCATAACATTTCAAAAACATAAAAAATATCCAAATATTTGAAAAAATCATCCATCTCATTTAGCTTCACCCACGATAATCAATCATCCATAATAAATCAATTGTCACATTCATCCTTAAGCAAAATAAACAATAACAGACACAACAATCAACAAAAGCAAACTTCAAATGCAAAATCAAACTCTCGATCTTTTTAGAAAACATGTTAATCACCTTATATCAATGGCCTTTCAAACAACCTATCAACTTTCCACCATCCACTAACATGTCCTAGGATGTATCCTTCCTACAATGGGCATTATCTATTGGTTTAACACTTTGGATTCTTATCCTAAGAAAAAAACTTCCCTTTGGCTAGAGTTATGACCATTGACTTGTTTGTTTACTTGATCTTTTCTTGTGATTTATCTTATTGCACTCATTCCAATGACCTCTCGATGATGTCTATCAAAATGATTTAGAGAGAAAGGAATGGGAAATTAATCATTATCTTTCATTTTTTGTACTTGTTGGACATTCTTGCAATATAACTTGGTGAATACTTGCTTTGTTAGGTGTGTGTGGAAGAGATTTCAAATAGCTTGTTGACTATTACATTGTTAGGTTATGCCTTTCTATGTTTTGGTCTGAGATGTTTGACATTTTTGAAATACATCCTAGTGAAGTTTTTGTCTGTCAGGTGTGAATAGGAATACTCCTATCTATTTGTTGATTCAAATTCCATGGCACTAGATGTTGCAAGAATAGAGAAAGGAATAAAGGTGTTGTCATTGATGTTAACTGGTCAATAGGTTATCTACTAGTTGTTGTTGGTTTTATATGTTGAATATATTTAGAAAATTTTATTAAAGGAATATTACAAGTATTCAATTGTTGCTCGGGTATTTTCCCATGTGTTTGTGTGGTTCAAATATGATGTTCATGGTTGTTGAAGGTTGTTATATCCAGATGTTTGGTTGTTGGTTCATTGTGAAGTTTGAGTTGTGTTCACAAGTTGTGAACTATGTTTCTCTATGTTCTTATTGAAGTCCAAGAGAAAGGTTTCTAGTCTAGATTTCTCTTTGATGAATTATTTTGACTTGCGGTTCCAAAGTTAAGATGTTTTGATTGCACTGAAGATATTTTTGGTTTCTAGAAGTTCTGAGCTTAATTGTTCTATGTGTTTTACACTGGTTTGGCCAACTGTGTGTTAAGAACTATCTTTAAAGTTAATGAAGCATGTTGTATCTATTTTTGGGTCCTGGTGAAGCATGTGTTTGTGTTGCCCTCATTCTAATTCCACCCTAGGATGTTTGGTGCCAACCTAATTTGAATTTGAAGTTGGATGGCTGACTTTGTATCTTTTTCAAGGTTGGAGAGAGTATAAATACAAGATGAGTTATTAATGAAAATCATACAAGAGAAAAGAAGGAAGAAAATTGAAAGAGTAGACATGAATTTGATGCTATTCAGAAAGTGTGTGTGAGTTGTGTGTGGGAGATTAGTGTGAAGCTTAATGTTGAGTTTTTGAATGCAATGAGTAGAAGGTGAACTATATCATTCATGCAAGTTGATCAAGTAACTGTGGTGGAATCCTTTGTTGCATTGAGATTGTAGTCTCTCTGTAGCAAGTCTTCTTTGTCTTCTTTATATCTTTATGGCAGTGAGCCCTTTGGGTTGTAGCCTTGTGGACAGTGATTCCAAACACTGATTCCTTATTTCAGGTAGTGAGCCTTATCTCAAGCAGTGAACCTTTTTGTAATCAATTTTGATATTCTCTATAGTGTGAGTTAATCCTCACTGTGGTTTTTCCCTTATTGGGTTTTCCACGTAAATCTATCGTTAATGTGTTTATGTGTTGGATTTGAGTTTCTGCATTGGTATTTGATAATTAATCATTAGTATTAGTTTCAATGATTGAATTAAAGGTTAAAATCTATGACAACTAATTCACCCCCCCTCTCAGTTTTCCTATTCAACAATTGGTATCAGAGCTTGGTTCCTCTGAAAAAGTCTTACAGCTTGAGGAAGGTCCTAAAATTTGAATACATGACTAATAGAATCTATCTTATTCTCCAGAATAAAACTATGTATCCAATGAAATCAATGTTGCTCTTGAAGAATTAGACAAAAGTGATGATGAGAAAGAAACTGTGAAAAGAAACCTGAAGGAAGCAAATGAGTGTATCAGAAAGTTGTGAGAGTAGATCAAAAAATCCAAAGAGAGACATAGAGAAGTCAATGATCAATTGTAAAAGGCTAATGAATACATTACCAGAATGAAGGTGCAAGTAGAAGAAGGAAAATATATTAAGGAATTTCAAAAGGCTAAGATTCAGAGTAAAAAGGATGAGTGCACAAAGCTTGAGCAAGAAGTGGTAACCCTAAGATCTGATCTGGAAAAGGAAAAGGCTTATGAAGAAAAATTCAAAACAAGCTTTGCAATGCTTGATCAGTTGATTGCATCTCAGAAACTTGCCAAGGATAAAAGTGGTCTAGGTCTTGAAGAAGGACAAAACTCAAAGGAAAAACCAATTTCTAGCAAAATAAACAGTCAAAGGAATTTTCAAGGTAACATTCATCAAATCAAGAATCAAAGGATCAATACCAGAAGGATTCCCATCCAACAACCTAATGCTCAAAGGTACCCATATTTTAATTGTTTTTGTTTCTCATGCAATAAATTCAGACATAAAGCAACAGAATGTAGAAGTAGAATGAACCATAATGGAATGAGTTTGAATATTGGATAAATTATTGGGAAATTTTTTGCTTGCAATAAGTATGGACATAGAGCTAGCAAATGTAGAAGTCAGATGATGTTGAAAAAATTCAATGCTAGCAGAAGGATTCAAACATTTCAAGGTCATCTCTACACATGTAATCTTATTAGACATAAGGAAAACCAGTGCAGATCAAGGATAAATACAAGTTAGGTTCACCAAAGACATGTTTTTTGTTACACTTGTAACAAATATGGACACATCTCAAAATTATGTAAAAGCAAGGTTGGGAACAAACCTAATTTGAGATAGAAAATAAAACTAGTACAAACAAAGTAGACCCAACTAAAGTAAAGAAACAAATGGTGAAGATTTGGAGAAAGAAGGAAGAACCTGTTAAAATTGATGAGTTACTTACATCTGTATCTACATTCAGTGCAGTTACCTCTACCAGGAACTAAACTAGGTATTGGCTTCAGGGGGAGCAGTTACAAAGTAAAAATAGAACAATTCAAGAGGGTGCTAGGTCAATGATTACTGAAGTTGGATTACCATAAGTTTCTTGGAAAGAATCTATTCATACTATTTTTTGTGTTCAATCAAGTTAAAGAAAAAAATAAACAGTACAATGAATCCCTATGAGCTATGGCATGAAAGAATTCCTACAGTTAAATATTTTAAGGTATTCGGAAGCAAATGCTATATCAGAAGAGATGAGGAAAATTTGGGTAATTTTGATGCAAGAAGTGATGAAGGAGTATTTCTTGGATACTCTACTAATAGAAAGGCATATAGATGTTTCAATAAAAGACCGAGGAAGATTGTAGAGAGCTCAAATGTGAAGGTAGATGAGACAGTGAAGAACTCTATTGATGTTGGTGGATATGTGTCTGATGAACATGATTGTGCAAAAATAGAAGAAATTATGGAAGAATAGGATAAAGATGAGCAGAAGAAGTAGGATGAATAGAATGAAAGAGAAGAAGATGCTCCAGTGATGACTCCTAGGACACCAAAATATGTACAGAGGAATCATTTAGAAAACTAGATTATTGGTGACAAAACAAAAGGCATGTTAACCAAAAGTAAAGTTGTTGTTGAACTTAATTTGTGATTATTCTTTGAGATTGAGCCAAAGATAGTAAGTGAAGCTTGTAAAAATGCACATTAGAAGGAAGCAAAGAAATAACTTTTGTGGATTGAGAAGAATCAAACTTGGGAACTGGTCCCAAGATCGGTAGATAAAAATATCATTAGATCAAAATGGGTTTTCAAAAATAAGTTGAATTATAATGTAGAAGGGCTTGTTTGTAAAGGATACTCACAAGTAGAAGGTATAGATTTTTAGGATACCTTTGTCTCAGTAGAAAGAATGAAAGCTATAAGGATATTCTTGGCATTAGCTACTTATAAAGACTTCAAATTTTATCAAGTGGATGTCAAGTAAACATTTTTAAATGGTGAGTTGGAAGAAGTTTACATGGAACAACCGAAAGGATTTCAGTTAATAGATCAATTAGATATGGTGTGAAAATTGAAGAAAGCTTTATATGTACTGAAGCAAGCTCCTAGAGATTGGTATACAAGGTTAGATAAGTATTTGATTCAACAAGGATTTAAAAAAGGTACAATAGATAGTAATTTGTACTTTAAGATTGAAAATGGAAAAGTCTTGATTGTAGTTATATATGTTGATGACATTATCTTTGGAGGAAATGAAAATATGTGCAATATGTTTGTGGAAGAGATGCAAAAAAAATTGAAATGTCTATGTTTAGGGACATGAATTTCTTTCTTGGGTTGCAGATTAATCAAATAGAGAAAGGAATTTTCATTTCACAGTTTAAGTATGTAAGAGAGATGTTGAAGAAATTTGGGATGGATGGTTCCAAACCGATAAGTACTCCTATGGTGATTGTTTGCAAATTGGATAAATATGTTGATTCACCTAAGGCTGATCAGAGCAAATATAGATCTATGATTGGTGGATTATTGTATTTGATTGCTACTAGACTGAATGTTATGCATGTAGCCTATCTTGTGGCTAGGTTTCAGCAAGATCCAAAGGAAACACATGTTGTTGTAGTTAAAAGAATATTTAGGTATTTGAATGGCACTCCAGATTATGGATTATGGATTGTGGTATCCTAAAGATATTGACTTTACACTTAATGTATATACAAATACATATTGGGTTGGTGTGTAGATGATAGAAAGAGTATTGTTGATGGCCAATGTAACACAACAACGTTAAAACATAATATTGCTACTCTATTTCTCCTAAAAAAGATAAATAATATAAAACTATCTATCTTTCAAGGTCTTTGTAGTTGGTTCTCAACTATGCTATCATTATTCAATGGCCTATCCAACTGTAATGTTCAAGGGGCCTGTTGGTAAAGAGTACAAACTAATCTAATGTCTGTGTTGGTATGTGGTGACTAATCATGCTATACTGTTTGCCCAACATGTATCCTCGCCACCGAAAAAGAAAAAAAATGACTTTGCAAAACCCTAATTCTAGAAGCTTCTAAAAAGATTATTATAAGGGGTTGGGATGGGGGTTACAATATGTAGAAAAAGGAAATTATTTGCGAGATTGTAATATGTTTTGTACTGGATAATAAAATCATTGGATGGTTGCAGTTTTGTGGATGTAGCCCAGATTGGGTGAACCACGTTAAATTCTCAGTGTTGTCTTGTTTCTATTATAATTTTTTGTGTGTTTTATTTCTCTATTTATTGATCAAAATTGCATTTAACTATTAAGATATTTTCCTTCTAACCCTAACAAGTGGTATCAAATTGAGTTGTGTTCAATTATCATCTACAGGAAAGTTTCACGGTTGAGTGGGAGTCTCACGGTTAAGTGGGAGAAATGGTGGACGAGGGAAAATTGAAGGTAGATAAATTCAATCGGTAGAACTATCAATTATGGAAGATGCAGATGGAGGATTATCTTTATCAGAAAGATTTATGGAGGCCATTGGAAGGAATAGCCAAGAAACCATCAACAATGAGTGATGAAGAATGGAAAATTTTGGATAGAAAGGCACTGGGAACCATTCATTTATGCCTAGGAAAATTGGTGGCATTCAATATTACAACAATAAAGACAACTCGAAAGTTGATGGAAACCCTGGCGAAGTTATATGAAAAGCATTTTGCTTCAAATAAGGTATTTCCTATGAATATTTTATTTAACATGAAAATGGTAGAAGGTGGTTCAGTTGTTGATAATTTAAATGAGTTTAATACAGTTACCAGTCAATTAACTTTTGTAAATATAAACTTTGATGAAGAAGTTAGGGCTCTATTGATTCTGTGTTCTTTTCCAAAAAGTTGTAATAGCTTGATAATGGCTATTATCAATTTTGTTTCTGGTTTGAATACATTGAAATTTGATGATGTTGTTGGTGTTATTTTGAGTGAGGAAATTCATAGGAAAATATTAGGTGGAACATCCACATCAGGCAGTGTTTTGAATGCAGAAAGCTGGGGTAGAACAAAGGAGAGAGGAAACAATTATGGAAGTCATGGGAAGTCACAAGGAAAATCAAAGGACAAAAGGTCTCAATCTAGAGACAAGAGGGATTATTGGTACTGTGGTAAGCTGGGTCATTTAAAGAAAGATTGTTGGTCTCAAAAAAATAAAGGAGGCAAAAAGGAAGGCAATAAAGAGGCAAATATGGTAAGTAATAAATCCGATGGGGATGCTTTGATTCTTTCCCTTGATAATGTTGATGATTCTTGGGTGTTAGATTCAGGAGCTTCATTTCATGCTACGCCCCATAGAAGTTATTTTCTTGATTATGTCCAAGGGTATTTTGGGTTGGTTTATTTGG
Source organism: Sequoia sempervirens (assembly GCA_007258455.2). NCBI lineage: Eukaryota > Viridiplantae > Streptophyta > Pinopsida > Cupressales > Cupressaceae > Sequoia > Sequoia sempervirens. Next base: position 518,457,566 of record VDFB02000015.1, read on the forward strand.
GAGATAACAAACCCTATTAGATTGTTGGAAAGGGAAGAATCAAGATTAAGTTGTAGAATAGGAATCATTGGCTACTACATGAGGTAAGGCATGTTCCAAAGTTGAAAATAAATTTAATTTCAACAGGGCAACTAGATGATGAGGGTTGTGTTGTTACATTTAGTGATAAAAATTGGAAGGTTACAAAAGGTGCCTTAGTGGTAGCAAAAGGTGTGAAAATAGGAACCTTATATCTTTGTACAGGTCATGTTGTTCCTTCTACTTTAGCTATTACAGATAAAAATCAATGTTCAAGAACAGTTGTAGATCAGCAGGTAGAAAATCAGATAGTTGAATCAGCACTATGGCATAATAGACTTGAGCATATGAGTGCTAAAGGTATGAAAGTACTTAATTCAAAGAATGTTTTACCAAGTCTGAAATGTGTTAATATGGATTTCTATGAAAGTTGAGCGTATGGAAAACAAAAGAGAGTTATTTTTCTCAAGGATGGGAAGTAAAACAAAGATGAGAAATTGGAGCTTGTGAATACATATGTATGGGGACGAGCTCAAGTATCTTCTCTCAGTGGCTCTGTATTATGTCACTTTTATTGATGATGCAACAAGGAAGGTATGGATTTATTTCCTTAGGAAAAAATTTGATGTATTTGAAACTTTTAAGAAATGGAAGAGCTTGGTTGAGAATGAGACAGGTAAAAAGTTAAAATGTCTCAAATCTGATAATGGTGGTGAGTATTGCAAAAAATATTTTGAAGATTATTGTTCCTCTAATGGTATTTGTATTTAGAAAATAGTTCCAAGGACTCCACGGGAAAATGGAGTGGCTGAGTGCATGAACAGAACAATAATGGAGCATGCATGGACTATGAGATTGCATGCTAAGTTGCCTTTAAACATTTGGGCAGAGGCTATAAACACTGTTTATTTAATCAATAGAGGTCCCTCTAATCCTTTGGGTTGTGGTATTCTAGAGAAAGCATGGACAGGTAAGAAGGTGAGTTATTCTATTCTCAAGACCTTTGGTTGTGAATCCTTTACACATGTAGATTTTGAAAATAGAACCAAGCTTGATGCAAAATCAAAGAAATGTACATTTGTTGGATATGGCATTAATGAATTTGGTTATAGGCTTTGGGATTTTGAAAATCAAAAAATTGTGAGAAGCAGAGATGTCATATTCAATGAGAAAGTGTTGTACAAAGATTAGTTGCAGCAGCATGAGAAGAAAGAAAATGATTATGTAGTGTTGGATGATACACCAAACAACAATGTTCCAGTGGTTCCTCATGCTCCACAACAACAGCAACAAAAAATACCACAAACTCTAGTGAATGTTAGACGATCTTCAAGGATAAGTAGACCTCTAGAAATATTTTCACCCTCTTTGTATTCTATTTTATTAACTGATGTCAGTGAACCGAAATGTAATGATGAAGCTATGTAGGTGGATACCAAAGTTCAGTGGGACCATGGAATGGAAGAAGAAATGAACTCCTTGCTAAAAAATCAGACTTGGGAATTATGCAAGTTGCCTACAGGTAAAAAGGCTTTACCAAACAAATGGGTTTCTAGGTTGAAAGAGGAGGATGGAGGTAAGAAAATATTTAAAGACAAATTAGTGGTAAAGGGATTTGCATAGAAAAAGGGTATTGATTTTGATGAAATCTTTTCTCTTGTTGTTAAAATGAATTCTATTTGTATTGTTTTAAGTATTGTGGTTGTTGAATATTTTCATTTAGAACAACTTGATGTTAAAAAATCCTTTCTCAATGGTGATTTGGAAGAGGAAATATATATGGAACAACCACAAGGGTTTTAGGTCAAAAATAAGGAGAAACTTGTATGCATATTGAAGAAAAGACTATATGGCTTGAAGCAAGCACCTCAACAATGGTATATTAAATTTGATGGTTTTATGGCTGAGCAAGACTACAGTTAGTGTAATTCAAACCATTATGTTTATTTTAAGAGGTTAGATGATGATAGCTACATTATCTTATGTTTATATGTTGATGATATGCTTGTAGCGAGGTCTAGCATGGATCACATAAGGGAGTTAAAACAACAATTAGCAAATTCATTTTCTATGAAGGATTTGGGGGCAGGAAAGAAAATACTTGGTATGAAGATTACAAGAGATAAGAAAAATAGAAAAAAAAATCATCTTAGGTCGATTATGTTGAGAAGGTTTTACAAATATTTCATATGGAAAATGCAAAAGTTGTCAGCACACCATTGCCCATTCATGTTAAGTTGACTAAGGATATGTGTCCAAAGACACAAGAGGAGGGAGAAAAAATGTCCAAGGTACCATATTCTTTAGTTGTAGGTAGTTTAATGTACGCCATGGTATGCATAAGACCAGATATTGCACATGTTGTAGGAGTTGTTAGCAGGTATATGAGTCATCCTGGTGTTGAGCATTGGAATGCAGTAAAATGAATTCTCAGGTACTTGAGAGGTACAACCAATAAATGTTTATGTTTTGGGGGCTCTAATACTAATTTAAAGGGCTATGTTTACTCAGATTGGTAGGGGATATAAATACTAGGCAGAGTACCACAGGCTATGTATTTAGAGTTAGTGGGACAACAGTGAGTTGGATTTCTCAGTTACAAAAGGTGGTTGCTTTATCCACCTCAGAGGCAAATTATGTTGTTACAAAAGAGGCAGAAAAGGAGATGATATGGTTGAAACTGTTCATGGAATATTTGGGAAAAAACTGGCTAAAAATTACTTATTTACAGACAACCAGAGTGCTATACATCTTGCAAAGAATTCTACCTTGCACTCCAAAACAAAACATATATAGTTGAGATATCATTTTATTCGGTCAGTGTTGGAGGATGGACAGGTCAAGTTGGACAAGATACATATAGGTGTCAATCCAGCGAATATGTTTACAAAGGCAGTGACAAGGGAGAAGTTGAGCTCCTCTTCAACTTTAGTTGGCCTTCAAGGTTGAATTCAGGTATAATAGAGTAGTAGGGTCCAAGGTACTTATTTCCAATGGGAGTTGTAAGTGTAGCAATGTCATCCAGGATCAGTCTCCAAGTGGGAGATTGTGTTGGTGTGGAGCTTGATTAGTCTCCAAGTGGGAGATTGTTGGTATGTGGCGATTGATCATGCTATATTGTACACCCAGCATGAGTGATGAGGAATGGAAACTTTTGGATAGAAAGGCACTAGGATCCATTTGTTTATGCATGACACAATTGGTGGCATTCAATATTACAACAAAGACAACTCAAGAGTTGATGGAAACCTTGGCGAATTTATATGAAAATCCTTCCACTTCAAATAAGGTATTTCTTATGATGCATTTATTTAATATGAAAATGGTAGAAGGTAGGTCAATTGTTGATCATTTAAATGAGTTTAATACAATTACCAGTCAATTAATTTTTGTAAATGTAAACTTTGATGAAGAAGTTAGGGCTCTTTTTATTTTGTGTTCTTTTCTAGAAAGTTAGAATAGTTTGGTAATAGTTGTTAGCAATTTTATTTCTAGTTCGAATACATTGAAATTTGATGATGTTGTTGGTGTTATTTTGAGTGAGGATATTCATAGGAAAAGATTAGGTGGAACATCCACATCAGGCAGTGTTTTGAATGCAAAAAGCAAGGGCAAAACAAAGGAGAGAGGAAACAATTCTGGAAGTCATGGGAAGTCATGAGGAAAATCAAAGGACAAAAGGTCTCAATCTAGAGACAAGAGGGATTGTTGGTACTATGGTAAGCCGAGTCATTTCAAGAAAGATTACTGGTCTCAAAAAAATAAAGGAAACAAAAAGGAAGGCAATAAAGAGGCAAATGTGGTAAGTAATAAATCTGATGAGGATGCTTTGATTATTTCCCTTGATAATGTTGATGATTCTTGGGTGTTTGATTTAGGGGCTTCATTTCATGCTATGCCCCATAAAAGTTATTTTCTTGATTATGTCCAAGGGGATTTTGGGTTGGTTTATTTGGGAGATAACGAACCTTGTCAAATTGTTGGAAAGGGAAGAATCAAGATTAAGTTATCAGATTAAGATTAATTTTTTCCCTTTTTTTCATGTCATCACCAAAAAAGGAAAAATCACCGAAAAAGAAAAAAATGACTTTGTAAAACCCTAATTATGGAAGCTTCTAAAAAGCTTGTTATAAGGGTTTGGGATGGGGGTTACAATATGTAGAAAAGGTGATTATTTGCAAGATTGTAATATTTTTTACATTAGATAATAAAATCATTGGATGGCTACGGTTTTGTGGATGTAGCCTGGATTGGGTGAACCATGTTAAATTCTTTGTATTGTCTTGTTTCTTCTATAATTTTCTATGTTTTATTTCTCTATTTTATTGATCAAATCTGCATTTAATTATTAGATATCTACCTTCTAACCCTAACAAGTGGTATAAGTGTGGGTTTTGTTTGATTATCATATGTAAGAAAGTCTCACGATTGAGTGGGAGTCTCACGGTTAAGTGGGAGCAATGGCAGATGAGGGTAAATTGAAGGTAGATAAATTCAATGGGAAGAACTATCAGTTATGGAAGATGCAAATGGAGGATTATATCTATCAAAAGGATTTATGGAGGCCATTGGAAGAAATAGCCAAGAAACCAGCAACAATGAGTGATGAGGAATTGAAATTTTTGGATAGAAAGGCACTAGAAGCCATTCATTTATGCCTGGCACAATTGGTGGTATTCAATATTACAACAACAAAGACAACTCAAGAGTTGATTGAAATCCTGGAGAAGTTATATGAAAATCCTTCCACTTCGAATAAGGTATTTCTTATGAAGCGTTTATTTAATATGAAAATGGTAGAAGGTGGGTTAGTTGTCGGTCATTTAAATGAGTTTAATACAATTACTATTCAATTAACTTTTGTAAATGTAAAATTTGATGAAGAAGTTAGGGCTCTTTTGATTTTGTGTTCTTTTCCAAAAAGCTGGAATAATTTGGTAATGGTTGTTAGCAATTTTGTTTCTGGTTCGAATACATTGAAATTTGATGATGTTGTTGGTGTTATTTTGAGTGAGGAAATTTGTAGGAAAAACTCAGATGGAACATCCACATCAGGCAGTGTTTTGAATGCAGAAAGCAGGGGCAAAACAAAGGAGACAGGAAACAATTTTGGAAGTCATGGGAAATCATGAGGAAAATCAAAGGACAAAAGGTCTCAATCTAGAGACAAGAGAGATTGATGGTACTGTGGTAAGCTAAGTCATTTAAAGAAAGATTGTTGGTCTCAGAAAAATAAAGGAGACAAAAAGGAAGGAAATAAAGAGGAAAATGTGGTAAGTAATAAATCTGATGAGGACGCTTTGATTCTTTCCCTTGATAATGTTGATGATTCTTGGGTGTTAGATTCAGGGGCTTCATTTCATGCTACGCCCTATAGAAGTTATTTTCTTGATTATGTCCAAGGGGATTTTGGGCTGGTTTATTTGGGAGATAATGAACCCTATCAGATTGTTGGAAAGGGAACAATCGAGATTAATTTTTCAGATTAAGATTAATTTTTTCCCCTTTTTTTTCATGTCGTCACCAAAAAAAGAAAAAAATGACTTTGTAAAACCCTAATTCTAGAATCTTCTAAAAAGCTTGTTATAAGGGGTTGGGATGGGGGTTATAGTATGTAGAAAATGAAATTATTCACGAGATTGTAATATTTTTTGCAATAGATAATAAAATCATTAGATGGCTCATTGGATGGCTATGGTTTTGTGGATGTAGCCTCGATTGGGTGAACCACATTAAATTCTCTGTTTTGTCTTGTTTCTGCTATAATTTTTTGTGTGTTTTATTTCTCTATTTTATTGATCAAATCTACATTTAATTTTTAGATATATGTCTTCTAACCCTAACAGTTTGGGGGGTGTAAATAAATGGTAAAAGATAGGACAGGGCTTAGGACAACAATACATGAACACAAATTTCTTTAAATTCAGACACATAAACTTCGTAATGAGCATTTTAAACCAACTAAAACCATGGAATAACACAATCTACAACATAACACATACCATTGCATTCATACATAGCATAAATTTTTAAAGCATACAACCATTCATCATCACTTTTTTTTTTAAACCTTCTTTCCAAACAATAAAATATCACAAGCTAATTACCGAAATTAACAGATCAAAAAATATAAAGAAACATCATCCATAGATATTTCAATGAAATGGTTTCAGATTCAGAATCTTCTATTGGTTTTCATCAAATAAGAGACATTTATGCATAGTAAAGCTCACTGGCATATGAATGACCATTGTTCATTAACATCATCACTAAACTGACAAACTTCTAAAAATAGCATAAATTGCATTAAAGCTATAAAAATGTATTTCTAAGTATCTTTGGATAAAAAGATGTAAAATAGTAAACTATCTAATCTCTTGTTCAGGTAGCTAATTTGACTTCAATTAGCTGGCCTTTTACTATCAGGAGATAATTTTTACATATAGACAAATTTAGCACCAATTCCTCCTATCAAAATTCAAGATCCATAATTTGGGGCCCAAATCCACAATTGTAGGGGTGCCCAATTAACTCCAAATATCTGTCTCTACTGAAATTGTTGTAGCTAAATAGGTGTGCCATCTGCTTCTTCAATCCAAAATCTAAACTGCAAGTCTCAACTCGGGATTTATGTTTAAACACCACATGTTATTCTTGATCTTCCAATCCTGACTCATAGTCATCCACCTGCTCAAAAACTACCCTAAAAGTTTTGCTTTCAAAAAATAACTAAAGCACTTTCTTCACTTTTCACCCTCTTGAGAGGTCCCACCATACTCATCATAATTAGAGAATATTTGTTTCAGCGCATCATCATCTGGTCCATCAACCTAGTCAACTTTAAACTTTGACTCTTCAAATTTCTTCCTTGTTGCAGTAACAATGTCTTTCAGGTGACAAATATCTATACTGATTGCCCACTGCATGTCAGTTCTAATATCAAGTATCCTATCCATGAGTGTTAGATCAGCAGTATCTCCTTGTTTCATTATTTCATCAAGTATTTCCTCCCAAGCATCTTTTATATCTCCTAACGATTCAAGTATCTACTCAAGAGGTAAAATTTTACCAATTAGTTTCGAAATAATCACCTCAAAGATGTCTGCCTACTCCCATATTTCATGATTAATTTTAAGCATGGGAATTATATGTTCAAGGAGATTCTACATTTTGAAGATAGATACATTAATGTATTTGGAAATAAAATTAGGGCCTTCATCCCCTAAAATTTGTGGCTGGACTAATTCCTCATCAAAAATTTTAGCAATCACCCTTAGCTTCCCCAAATACTCCTTGTTTTTTTCTTCCTCCTGCCACCATTTCCTTATGGATTCTTCCATCTCCTTAACCAACTTAATACCTACATAATATCACTTAAAACCCTCAACCAAATTCTCATTTATATCTAACTTAAATATATTAAGCTAGTTATCAAACCATGTGTCCTTTTTCATTTCATTTAGGCCATCCACCTCTTTTTTGCTTATTAAAACAGGGGCCTCTAAGGGTGCAGGCTGTTCAGGAGTAGATGAAATTAACTCCTTTATAAAATTCTTCATTTTTCCCACTTCTACCTTAAGCTCATCCTTGACATGTTTATCTTTAATCAATCTCGACTTGGTGGTGGTGGCAACAATATCTATCAAATTTATTTGTTTGCTTCTGGTATGCTTTCCTAGATTAACAGTACTTATCTGATAATCTTTGGGCTACAACTCTCTATCATCCTTGTCAACAATTGGGGTAGCAATTTATGCTACCAAATCTCCTTCAACAGTTAACTTGGTTGAGTGTATGACACAAGGCTTCTTACTTGACTTTACCTTATCTATTTCAATTCTCATCTCATCCAATGTTACAGGTTGGGCCTGTACTTGTTGCCTCTTCTCCAAATTCAATTTCAACCAAGTGAGGGTAGCTATATGAGTGGTTATTTTTTGGACATTAGGAAGTGTCAAGGACAGAGATGTAGAAGAAATTATTCCAATGGTTTGTTGTGAAGTAGCCCTTTATAGCTCCTCTTGCTCCTTTTGTAACCTTTCTTGTTCTATCCTCTCATTCTCAGCTTTTATTTCTTCTACCTTTCTTATTTATTCCTCTCATTTAGCAGCCTCTACTGCTCCAACTCTTTAGCCCAAGGCTCTTCCTCTACTACCTTTTCTTGAGCAGCCTTCAATTCTCGCTCACCGGCTTCTTCCATTTTCTTCAATGCTTCAACCACTTTATCTTCCTGAGCTAGCTCCTCAATTTTCCTCCTCTGTTCTTCTTCTTCTTGGGTGACCATTTCAACAACCAACTTTCAAGCACTCTCCATTATTTCTTCTTGTTCCTTGTCAATTAATACATCGTTTAACTCCATCTCCACACTATGCAGACTGCCAACTTCAAACCCAGTTTCCTCTTCTCCTGGTTCCTCTTCAACTTTCTTTAGATATTCCTCCCATTCAGGTCATTCTCCTTACTGAGATGGAGTTCTTTTAGAATCTAAAGAAATATCTACTATATCAACTACAAGTGGTTTTTCCTTTTCAACAGTTGCATTTTTTGAAGTTGATGGCACGGTAGGAGCACTTCCCTCAAATTGTGGAGGAACAACATGTCCTTTTGCAGAACTCTCCTCACTAGGGTAAACAACGGCTAAGGGTACGACATCAAAACCTGAAGTAACCCCAGCAATAGTTGCCTCATAAGTAATCTTTGATTTACACAAAGCATCATCAATCTGTTGTAAATAAACATCTTCTTTTGTTTGAGGAGGCTCTTCTATGGCTACTTCCACCATTTCAACACCTTTCACCAACCTTTTATATTGTTTAATCTCTATGGAGGAAGTGGGTTCACTGCTGGAACCTCTTTTCTTTAACACCCCAAGTCTTGGCTATTTCAAACGAAGTTTAATCCATTTCAAGCTCCTATTTACCACTCCTCGAGACACTTTTTTTTATTTTAGTCTCTTCCTTTTCTTCCCAATTGATGGGCTCCAAGATTTGTGTAGCCACTTTGTCTATATCATACTGACGATCAAGAGTGATCCCATCATCTGTAGCGCCTTTAGGAATATCAATTTTTACATCAAAATCCCTCATCTAGGGAATTATTAACCTCTCATAGCCCTTTTTACTTACTTCAAAAGTTGATCTTGAAGGTTAGCTCAAAAGTCCTCAAGAAGTGGAACATGTTGAGAAAAGTGATAGGGATACAGTGCATACATTTTCTTCTTATGATCAAAATTTTTCCTATAAGTGTGCTGCTACAAATTCAAATATTGGAATTCCTCTATTGCTGATTTAGCCATTACTAAAGAAGAACAAGAATAGAATCCCAATTTCAAGGGAAAAGAATGAGTAACAGTCTTATGTTGTGAGGAGAATACAAAATTTACTTCCACAACTTGCCTAGCAAATTACATAAGAATCCACCTATCGCCACAACATCTTGGAAACTTAAAAGGGTTGCCATCAAAACAAAATAACCTAAAATAAGTAGTCTTGGGATATCAAATAAACCAATACCCCCATTCCTAAGTGAACTCCATAGCTTATCATGACAATCTGAAACCAATGTCACTTGTGAGCTGATTTATAACCACATAAAAAAAAATCATTGACTCGTTTAAAGTGCTTCTTCAACTCCTTTAGCTCAAGTTGGTCATACTACTCCCAAACCTTCTTTTGATCTGATCCATCATCCATGGACCCCGGAGTGTTTAATCCAAGAAACCATATAATCCTCGTTGCACAATACATGACATAAGAAGACATATAAAATGTCTTAGTCTGTGTTATCTTGAGGAGTTGGTCATGAATGTTATCTGAGATGATTTTCCCCCAATCTAAGCATTGTTTTCCATCTAGAATCAATTGGATGAAAGGAAACATCTAGTGTTCAAAAACATGAGAATTTTATTTTCCAAACACTCTGGCTAACAGTGTGATAATATCTCCTATATCCTCAAAAAATTATGACCTCTTAGGATTAGATCGCACCTTCTTTACTGACTTCTTTTCTTTCTTCATCTATTGTTTATTGATAAGTTGTTTGTTTCCTTCCACATCATTGTCCCATAGTTCAAGTTCCCAAGCCTCAGTCATCATCTTAAGATCGGGGTAAGGAGGGAGGTCAAAGACATGTATAATCATGGTCGGGGTTATATCAATGAGAACATTACCCTAAGCATCAATACATTATCTCTGAGTAGGATTATACACCTATACAATACTTAGGATAAACTCAAGAAATTGTACAATAATAGGAAAACTAACTACATGAGCTAGCCCTAATTCTGCAGTTCTCCTTGCTCTTGGGATAGCATCCTCTAAAAATGTATCTTTTCGGAACTGCTCTACATCCATATGTCCCACCAATGTTTCAATTATGTTCATGACTTCATATTCAAATTTAGATGGAACTGGGCTCCCCTAATACTTATACTTCATCATGTAAGGCACTTTTTCTGGTTTTAATCTCTTAGCTCTTTCTCTCTTTCATGTTCCCTGAGATGTTCCCTCAATAGGCACTTCCTTGGTATGTACTTCCTCTTCAGATTTAGACATTTGTTAGTTATCCTGCAATTTTTCGTTATTATGCAAAGAGGAAAGATATATGAGGAGTAGCTTAAACACGAGCATTCACATGAAATCCACATTAATTCAATAATTTAACTCATCATTTTTGGGCCTCAAGTGTTGCGGGGTCAAAAGTGGGACTTGGAACAACACTTATTCAACAATTTAAATCAAACTCATGGTATTGGTCCAACCCCCGATCCTGATAGTAATGTGGGGATCAAACAATTGGAGGAACTAACACCAAGCAATAGACAAACCTAAGTGTTGGTTTGACTCCCGACCCTGATATACATACACAGATTGAGAATCGAAAGGGTTATGAATAAAAAAGGTGGTAACAAATATGAAAGTATCCTAAAACGTGCCTTCGGGACCAGGTTACGTGTGGGGTCAATAACTTTTGAATTATAATGGTCGACACTTCAAAATAGGTGATTTAAAAACCAATCTGACCTTAACATAGAGAAAAACCCTAGACAACTAGGACACAACAAGATGGACAATCTCGTGACCAAAAGATAAGACAACACAAAAATATGAAACAATGCACAATGAACCTAAGAAGGATTTGAGAGCGAAGGAAAACACACCAAACGATGTGAAAGAAAACACAGAAAGATGAAACCAAGCTGAATGAGAAAAGAAAAATGAAAAGAAAACAAGAACAAACACGTGAGGCAAGAGTAGAAGAAAGAACAAAGAAACAAGGACAAGAACACCTACCTTTGAACGCACCCAAGAATTCTAGCAACACATTGAAAAATCGCAGCAAACTCCTCAAACCCTAGCTTTGCGTTGCTCTTGTTCTCTTTGCTAAACTCTTAAAAGTAGAATTGATGGAAATCTAGGAGTAGAGAGAATTAAACCTGTTTGCACATGTGAGAAGTTGTGGCATTAATGGTGGGTTGGTTGGGGCTCAGGATTCGAGTAGAGTCATAAATACGAGGTTGCAAGAACAAAGACAAGTGTGAGTTGGGATCGGGGAATGGAATGAGACTGAACATTCAAAAAGGTGCAAAGTTCAGTCGATGGCTGACAGCCCGATACCTGAAAAACAAACAAAGCAACATGGGAATCAGGATCGGGTCGTGAGATGAACCCAAAACTTCAGAAAGTTTAAAGCGCAAGTCATAGTCTAAAGTTTTATCTCGAAAGACAAAAGGAAATGGGAACCAAGATCAAGACTCAAGAAGAAACTAGAACTTTCAAAAGGTGCAAAGTTCAGTCATAATCCGAAGTCTAATCTTGAAGTGAACAAAGACATGAAGGGAGTCAGACGTCAAGATCAAGCTAGAAATAGGAGCAAGAAATTTAAAAAGTTCTTGGTTCTGGCTCCAGTCTGAAACCCGACTCCAACATGAGCAATATGCACAAGGAAAAAGAGGGGCCAAAACCGGTACATGTACCAAAACTTATACTTCACAAAGCAACAAGTATAAGTACTAGTATGTGATCCAAACCTAAATGAACAAAGAAAATACAATGTAAAAGATGAGGCCGAGACCGGGACATGAATAGGGACTTGAATCTTGTGAAAAGTAACAAATGCATGTTTCTTCCCAAAACCTAGACCTAAAAAGCAAAAGAAACAAGGACTTAAGAGAAAAAGAACAACTCCTAAAACCAAAAAAGAACACCAAGGACAAACAAACACAAAGGGGGACCCATTTTGACCAAAAACAAAATGAGGTGGTTATGCAAGGAATAACAAGTACAAGTGGCAGTGAATTCTTTTTTGGATACAAATTAGTGGCATGGTTAAGTAAGAAGAAAGATGCAGTCTCTTTGTTTACTACTAAAGCTAAGTATATTGTTGTTGCATCTTGCTATACACAAGTTTCATGGATGAAATAGACATTGAAAGATATCACAGTGCTATATGATGATCCCATTTCTATATTTTTGTGTTAATACAAGTGCAATTAACATTTTGAAGAATCATGTGATGCACTTGAGGATGAAGCATATATCTATTAGATATCATTTCTTGAGGGAGAAGGTCATGCAGAATGAAGTCAAGCTTGAGTATGTTCTGACAAAGGATCAGATTGTAGATATATTTACAAAGGCTCTTCCTAAAGATACTTTTGAGTATCTCTAGGAGAGTTATGGGTTATTTCCCCTCATTTCATAAACTAAGATCCATTTGGAGATGCATTATTCTAGTGGATTCATGGTTCTATCTTTTTGGACTGATGTTTTGGTGGCTACCCCTCAAGGGGAGTGGGTAGTTTTCAAGTGTTATTGTGAGTATTCTATTTTAATGTCAAAGGAAGATTCAATGAACATATATTTTTCCTTTTCCATTGATGTCAAAGGGGAAGAGAAAGCATGTGAAAAGGACAAAAAGCTAATGAGAGAAAGAAAGTAATGAAGAAGATGATTTTTTGAGGGGGAGAAACAAAAAGAAAAATCTTGAGAAGTATATTTAGATCTGGTATGGTGTCTTTGATGGTTTTTCTCATCATGTGTTGCCATCAATGACAAAGGGGGAGATTGTTGCAAGAATAGAGAAAGGAATGAAGGTATTGTCATTGATGTCAAATAGTCAATTGGTTATCTACTAGTTGTTGTTGGTTGTGTATGTTGAGGATATTGAGAAAATTATATTAAAGGAACATTACAGCTATTCAGTTGTTGCTCTGGTATTTTCCCTTGTGTTCATGTAGTTTAGATATGGTCATGATTGTTGAAGGTTGTTATATCCAGATGTTTGGCCATTGGTTCATTGTGAAGTTTGAGTTGTGTTCACCAGTTGTGAACTATGTTTCTCTATGTTCTAATTGAAGTCTGGGAGAAATGTTGTTGGTTTGTATTTCTCTTTGATGAAGTATTTTGACTTGCAGTTCTAGAGTTAAGATGGTTTGATTGCATTGAAGATATTTTTGGTATTTGGAAGTTCCAAGCTTAATTTTTCTGTGTTTTACATTGGTTTGGCCAATCGTGTGTTAAGCACTATCTTTGAAGATAATGAAGCATGTTGGATCTATTTTTGGGTCCTAATGAAATGTGTGTTTGGGTTTCCCTCATTCTAATTCCACCCTAGGATGTTTGGCACCAACCTAATTTGAATTTGAAGTTGGATGGTTGACTTTTTATCTTTTTCAAGGTTGGAGAGAGTATAAATATAGGATGAGCTGGTAATGAAAATCATACAAGAGAAAAGAAGGAAGATAAGTGAAAGAGTAGATGTGACTTTGATTCTATTCAAAAAGTGTGTGTGAGTTGTGTGTGGGAGATCAGTGCGACACTTAATGCTGAGTTTCTAGATGTAGTGAGCAGAAGGTGAACTCTATCATTCATGCAAGTTGATCAAGTAACAGTGGTGGAATCCTTTGTTGCATTGAGATTGAAGTCTCTCTGTAGCAAGTCTTCTTTGTCTTCTTTATATCTTTTTGGCAGTGAGTCCTCCAGGTTGTAGCCCTATGGACAATGAATCCTTATTTCAGGTAGTGAGCCTTATCTCATGTAGTGAGCCTTGTTTTAGGCAGTGATCCTTTTTGTAATTGGTTTTGATATTCTCTATAATGTGAGTTAATCCTCACTGTGGTTTTTTCCTTATTGGGTTTTCCACAAAAATCTGGTGTTACTGTGTTTATGTGTTGGATTTGAGTTTCTGCATTAGCATTTGATGATTAATCATTTAACCAATTTTAAGTATTATTTCCAGTGATTGAATTAAAGGTTAAAATCTGTGACAACTAATTCACCCCCTCTTAGTTGTCCTATTCAACACTAGATACCCCGTTGTCCTGGTTGTCTATACCTTGATGCATCGTATCTAAGTGTTTTATCAAACATAAGGAAAGTTATGTCATTCATGTCCCAATCACTGGATAAGAAAATCATTATCACTCATCACCATATCTAATAAATTCTCAACGATTTATAGACTGGTTGGACTTCTACATCTTCTCAAAATCTAGGATCCGCACATCTTGTTCTTCTTATTCTTCTATCTTTACTAACATTTCTATCCAAATTATGTGTGATATATCAAAATATACATGAGGCTACCCATGGTCAATGACTTTCTATACATCATCAAATTTGTCTACATCAAACATTCAAGCTTTCTAGTCCTCTCTAAGCTGAATTGATCCTGAATTTTTATCATGAGCTCAACCCAAAAAATTATTTTTTTTCCCAATCTCTCAAGGGGGTAGTGTAGTAGCATAATTTCTTCCACTAGGGCAGCAGTAGGGCATCCAAAAAAAAAATTTAAAAAAAAAAGAATTTTGATATCGATAGTGTTATTCTTTGAACCAATGCAACTGGTACATTACTTCAAAGAGGGGCAAAATGTAGACATGTAAATAGTCATAATTGATATTACACATCTAATTCTGATTAATTAACATTAATTCCTCCTAAATCACTTTTTCACTAACCAGTTAATTAAATAATCTTCATTATTTAGTTAAATTCATCAATTTCTACTATTAATCAAATAATTAAATTTATTAAATTAATTAATCTTATTCTGACTAATGTTCATCTTATTTAATTAAATCAAATCATTTAATTAAATCCCCCTAAGTCTTCTCATTTTATTAAATAAATCCAATTATTTAAAATCAAATGTCATAAATCCCCTAAACCACTCAAGTTGATTAATTCTGAATTAATTAACTCTAATCACTCTCTAATCATCATTACTCATTTCTCTAGCTTTTAACTCCCCTAAAGTTAAATCAACCCATGGTCAACTAACTAGGTTGCACATGAAATTTATTTCTTTTAATTATCTAATTATCTCATTTATCCTCACAATGGCATATTCCTAGGAATATTCCTCCCAACCACCCCTTCATTCAATTTCCCTCCAAAAGGCTCTTACACACCCTTAAATATCTCTTACAAATGCATTTACTCCTTTCATGCCATCTTTTCCATTAAATTCTCTTACACTCTCAACAACATTCCCTTACATCTTCAACCACATTCATTTCCTTCTTCTTACATCCTCATTTATTCCTCTTACACCCTCTTTACTCTACACATTCCCCAAAATGTGTTCCACCCTCATCCAATAGAATTGTGACAAGTGTCATATTCCTATTGGCTCCCTTTTTATCCCACATTCACCAATTTATCTCATTCTTCAACCCTTGAGTCCTATAAGTAGAGGCTTCCTCTACACAATATGGATCCACAATCTCAAGCAAGTTTACTATATGCATTTCTCACTCATTTCATCATAGCATTAGCTAGGTTTTATCATACTTTGGCATCCTTTTCATACTTGGAATCATCTACATCATTGGAGCTTATCAAATGGATTGGGAAAGGTATTCTTTCCACATCAAAGGAGCACCAGTCCCCCTATGGGATGAAGGTTTGGTCAATTTAGATGAGTGTACATGCTTCTATGTTGTTTATTTCATATTTTCATCATGTTTTCTTATCTTTGTTGATTGAGAATCTCATAGGGAGTGCTTTGTTTGGGTTTCTAACTTGATTAACATTTGTTTTTTTGTCTCTTGTTAGTTAATTTTATATTAGGCATTCACAAATTCAATACCTCAACATTCTCCAAGTATTTGTCTTTAATGGTTCTTCTCTAGACCTTATCTTTTGCAAGTAGCATCCATCCCATCTTTATAAAGAGGGAAATATTCATAGCTTTAATTCTCCTAAGCCCTAAACCCCCCTACCCTTAGGTAGGTAGACCTTGTTCCACCCCACAAGTGGGAGCCTATATTTCTCCTCCACTCCGAACCACACAAACCTGTTTTGAACTATCTTAATATTTCTCTCCAACCCCTTAGGGAGATTAAAAAGAGAGATCGAATAAATTGGTAGTTTTTGAATATAATTTTTAAGAGTTGTAACTTGCTAACCTAACTAAGAAAATTCCCCTTCCACCTTGCTAGCTTGGATTGAAGTCTATCTAGTAGAGCATTCCAATAGGAGGAGTGAACCCTACCCTTAAAAAGAGGCATACCCAAGTAGGAAGAAGGGAATGACCTAACATGGTACACCAAAATATTTGATATTTCTCTTTTCCTAACTGCTACGGTATTAACCAAAAACAAGGAACTTTTCTCCGATTAATTTATTGATTCAATACATCTAAATAATTCTTTAGTAGAAATTTGATCCTTTTAGATTCCTGGATGGAGGTGGTCCTATAATCAATCGTATCATCAATAAATTGTTGATGAGTCATAGGCTTGAATTATATTATGATATAATATGTATGTTATAATTAAATAAAGGGGAAGGGAGCTTTTTAAAGGGGGTTTTTTATAGGCATTTTTTAAAAAGTGGTAATTTCTTATAAAAGGTGATAGTTTTTATGCAACTTTTTTGATAATTTTAATAAAGATCATATATATGCAATTCCTTTTAAAAAAGACAAGTTATTTTTCTTTTATATATATATATATATATATATATATATATATATAGATATGAAATATAGATTAAAAAATTCTTTATATACAAAAAATAATTGTTGTGGTATTTTACTTGGTATTGATATTCTTTTGATTCAATACTTTCAAACTAAAATTTGATTTAATATAGGTTCCTAAAATAGATTTTCAATCATAAATTACATATTCTAAATGAGAGAAATCAATTCAAAAGTGTGTATGTATATTCTATTATATGCTAAATAATATAACATGTGTGAAAGAGATAACTTGGTTATAGAAGTACAAGGGAAAGGTAAAACTAAAATCTCTAATAATTTTATAGGATATGTGTAATTTTTTTCCAAATTATAAAAGTATTATTTCATGTTCTCAACTAACACATGAAAATTATAATATTCTTCTTCTTAAACATACTTGGTCGTTAAAAAACATGGCAATTCCTTTATTTCTTAACGCATTCGTAATAATGTCCTATATGTTCCAATACGTTTTCAAGAGAAACTTGTCTTTCTCGCCAAACCAACAACAATGCTCAATTATAGCATAAAAAAATGGAGCATTTACATATTAGAAGATTAAATGATACATTTCATAATAACTTTGTGATTGGTTTACTTAAAACTTTAAATAATCTAGATCCTTATGAAGGTTGTTTATAAAGGAAACAAAACACATTGCCTTTCAAAAAGAGTCATGTTGATAAATATTTTAAACCACTAGAATTGGTCCACGGTGACTTAATTGGGTCCTAACTAGTCCCATCTCTTAGAAAATTATTATATGCCCTTTGATTGATGATTACGCATGACACTTTAAAATAAAAATGATGTGATACTTAAATTTAAATCATTTAAAAGCATTGATTGAAAATAGAAACACATGGATCATAATACATAAATAGATAAATTAAGAAATTTGTCTCTTTTGTAATTCAAATGGAACTTAACACTTCTTATTCTCAACCAAAAAAAAATAATATAGCAAAAAAGAAAAATAAAACTATTATAGAAATAGTCAGATCCATGACACATTATGTTAATGTATCAACTTTATTATAGGTCAAAACAATGAATACATCCATTTATATTCTTAATAGGGTACCTTCAAAAAGAATAAAATTATCAATTCCATTAAAAATTTGAGATAAAAGGAAACCTATTTTTTCCTACATAAAAGTGTTTGGAATTCTTTCTTCAATTCACATACCTGGAAAGAAATGAACTCAATCCAACCTCCTTTAAATGCATATTTGTCGAATATGGAGAGAAAACAAAATTATTAAGAATTTATGATCCCTCAATAAGGACATTATTTTGAGTAGAAATATTCATATACTTGGATAACCATTATCCTTTTTGTAACCTATTAAAACCTATGAAGAATACAATATGATGAATTTAAGGGACACAAATCTATTGATAATAATCAACTCAAATTTTCCATGTAGCTTCAAAATATGATCCAATAAGAAAATATAGAGAAGTAATCCTCAGCTAAAATGATAAGGATTCAATATATGTATTTTTCCTAATGGCTTTGTATGAAAGTGAACTTTAATTCTTTGAAGAAGCTAACAATGATGAAATTTGAGGGATGCAATGCTATTGGAACATAATTCTCTAATTAAAAATAAGACTTGCGATCCTATACCCCCACCTTTAAAAATAATGTTATTAATTATCAGTGTTTATTTACAATTAAATATAATTCTAATAATAGAATCAACATATATGATGCAAGGTTGGTCTCAATAAGCTTCACTCCATGATGAGGTGTTTGACTAGAAAGAAAACATCTTTATGATCTCCTAGAGGTTAAAAAATAAAGATAATAAGTTCTTCTCAACCCTATAATTTCTCTATATGTCATTCTAGCAATGATTTACTAAAAATTATTGAATTAATATAAATGTGTTATGTGAACGACTTATTTTAGGTATGTGTAATTCTCTAATCCAAAAATATAAAATAAAATTGAATCAATAATTTGAGATGATTGGCCTAGGTATTCTTCATCATTTCCAAGGAATGACTATATTCTAACATCAATATTTCATTGTGGCATCTCAAGCAAGTTATGAACATGTAGAAATTTTATATGATGGGTTATAACATAGTTATCATACCTATTAAAATATCTTTTAATTAGACCCTAAACCATGATATAAAATACCAAACCTACATTGTACTTATAACTAGTACAAATTTTGATATACCTAGCCATACCTAGACTATATATGACATATGTAGTGGGTAGTGCATCTAAATTTATGCAAGATCATCACATGGATCATTGTTAAGAGACAAAGAGAATATTAAGTTATATCAAGGGAGAAACTAATTATGTACTTCATTATTCTTGCACTAAGAATACAAATTTATTTTGTTATTCTTCTTGTGACTATGTTGCTGATTTAATTGATAAGAAATCTACCATAGGCTATGAATTAAAACATGGTGCAAGTGATATCACATGGATCATAAAAAATAGCATATTATGGTTTCTTCATTCACATAGGCCAAGTATATAAGTTCAACATAAGAAGAAAATGAATCGACATGGCTATATAGATTATTGGATGAGCTTTATTTGGGTACTAATGAGATTACCACTTTATTTTTTATCATTAAAGTTGTATTGCACTTGCTAAGCATCTAGTTCCACAAAAAATAAAAAAAAGTGCACATGCACAGTTCAATTTGTAAAAAGTTAGGAATTGTGATATTCCATCTATTTTTACCAAAATAGTGGTAAAGTGGTAGATATGTTTAAAAAGATACTATACAATATCAAAATTTGTAAATTCAAAATAATTTGAGCCTTAAGTAGTTGTCATTGAGGTGGAGTGTGCATGACAATGAAACCTTCTAGTGCCTAATTATCTATATGTAAGGTGTAAAACTAAAAGGCAATTCATTTGGTGAATATGTAAGGCCTAGACCTAAAGGTAATACATTTGTAAAATTCATGTAGTCCAAGATGCATGATCAATATCTTGACATATATTTTATCCTTGTGATATTTTGATCAAATAAGTTCTATGTTACTAAGGATCTTTGCCTTTTCTCTTATTTTTTAAATTGAAAACATGTAGCCCTTCTAAACATTAAAAGAAAGTGTTAGATCATAATCTTTAAGAGAGGGACACACTTATTTATTAGTAGGTCCCATAACATTAAGAAGAAATTGTTTTAATATAATGTTTAACCTTATATTTATTTATGACATCAATGGCAATAGAGAGTTAATTAAGTTGATTGTTTAGCTAATTATATTAATTATTATAATTAAAGTATTTATCCTATGACATAATTTTACCATTTAGATATGGGGATAAATTTAAGAACCTCCCCCCCCTTTGAAAAGGTGTAAAATCCTAGTGAATATTGTATACTTCCCGAAAAAAATGTTAATTTTATTGGCGATTATTTTTTTTTGAGGAAAAAAATCTCAATTGGCAAATCTTTTGTAATTGCTAGAAGTTTGTGGAAAATCCTAGTGAATTACAATTTTTTTAAAACCAATAAAATATTTTCATTGGCGATTAAAACCTATTTTCAAACCAAAAATATATTTCCATTGGCAAATTAAACATGTTTTCAAACCAACAAAATATTTCTATTGGCGAATTAAACATGTACTCAAAAAAAAAAAAATTGTTGGTGATTCAAAAATGTTTTCAAACCAAAAAATATATTTTCATTGACGAATTAAACCTATTTTCAAATGAATAAAAAAAAACATCGGTGAATTAAACATAATCTCAAACTAATAAAAAAAACCATTGGCAAAATAAACTCGTATGCCAATAAAAAATCATAGCATGGGTGGCGAAAATATCAAATGCTACTTATTGTTCTATTTCAGGACAAATTTTCCACACATCCAAATTCCTTCATAAAGTGTCTGGAATGGGGACAAGTGTTAGCATATTTATTATGTCTGAAGCCAAATGTCAGCGCAAATCAATATAACCCACGACTGTTCGATGAATTTTTTATGGACGGTTATAGTTGTATTTCGGAAGAAAATGTCTAAAGCACTAGACTTGCAAATTCAAACTTCCAGAATAATACTAGAACTGTTAGATTTCCAAAAATCAATGGTTGAAATTTTATTACTTATTAAATTACTTAAAGTCATGACACCCAAAATAATATTTTATCGTTGATTGGCTACTAGTAACTGTGAAGGTCACTTAAGTTATGACTTAAGCCTTTGGATTCATCATGGTGATCGGCCCCTCAACCTAAGCAATTGTTGGTTTCATGGAGTATCAAAGACTTTAATATCTCCTAAGTCAAGTGACAAATATTTTCTCATGAAAATCAATAGTTGAGATCAACGATTAATGATTGGGAAGCTCCCACGCGCCTGTACTGTTGAGAAGGTGATATCATTTTTTTGCGGTAATTCCAGATTGTGACATTTGTCCTCAGTGGGACCAAGCTTCAGTTCGTGGTTAATGGTCTAAAAGGAATCAATGGTCAGTGTTAAGTTCATCAAAGATCAATGGTTATCGCAAGATGGATGACTTTAGTTGCATTCCAAAAGCAAATGTCTGAAGCACTAGACTTGTCAATTCAAAACTCCAAAATAATGCTAGGACCATTCGATTTTAAAATATCAATGGTTGATGTTTTATTATTTTTTAAATCACTTAAAGTCATGACTCAATTTTTTTGAAATAATATTGTCACATATCAAGTGGTGAATTAAATGTTCAAGTGTTGAGTATTTAATGTCATTGTCTTTGTTCTAATTTCTATATATACTTCACCAACTTGATGTTCTTCATATCATTTATAATATATTTCTCTTTGCTTTCTTTCTTCTCTATTTTCAATTTATCTGTGATATTATGGAGTCTTCATAGCACATCATGCTACCCAAATATTTTTGGGAGAAAAGAAGCAATGATGCCTACGATAGATGAAAGTTGGGTATGGTTTTTACTATTCCTTGTGTGCAGGTTGAGGATACTATAAGAATAATTGTGGGTAGGGAATGGCTTCAAAACAACCCCCACACTCTATTTTTTGAGATAGCTTTTGATTTCTTGTCCAATTGCATGGACATTTTGTTAGATAAATATTTGGTGAAGACGTTGGCAAAACATTATTTGTAGCCTTTCATTTAATCTATTTCTTCATTGGTGTTGGAACTTGAGCTTTATAATTTTACAATTGGGTTAAATCCTATTGGTGGAATCTTCCCCAAACTTGAACTAGCTACTTTTACAGTGCAAGTTCTTGTTATGGTTAATATGAGGTGTGGTTTAGTGTGTGATATGATCAATGGATCATTATAGATTTTAGATTTTTAGAGGAAGGATTTGGGTGATTCCTTTTTCTTCTATGCTATTACTTTGTTGAATTCGATTCACATCCTGCTCAAACACCCGGTTGATGGCCTTTGCTATTGTTTCATATTTTTTTAGTAATGAATTGTGTCTATATTTTATTGTACAACTCTTGTAATGTGTATTTTATGGCTGGTTTTTTGTCATAGTTAGTGGCTTTTTGGCCAGGCTGGCTATGTTCTTCATGGCTATTTAAGTTAAAATACTTTTCATGGCTCAATTCTTGTAAATCTTTTTTTCTTTATTCAATATAAAAATGTAGTTTTTAAGTCTGAAAGATATTTATATTTTTGTATGATTCAAGTTCAACATATAGTTATGATCATAAGTGAGTGAAAATTATTGTGACTTATTAGTGGAAATTGATAATGATTAAGCTACAACAAGCCATTTAGTTCTCTCTTTTCAATGCCTCGAAGTACTCTACCTTTCATTTAATTCTCAATCTTTTTATCAATTTCCACATATCCACCAGATAGTCTTTCATTGAAGAAAATGTGGTTGTGGTACTACAAATTAATACCATATGCACTTGGGAAATATAATTTAAAAGATTCAAAATTAGGTTGCTCTTCTAATCCAAAGTGAGCTGAAATTTTTTATTTGATAACTTGATACTGAAAATGGTAGAAAGTATGGCACATGGCATGCACTTTCTAAGTTTTATTGATTTATGTCTTTTTTATCAATTTTTGTATATCCACCAAATTGTCTTTCTTTGAAGAAAGTGTGGTTGTGGTACCATGGATTAATGCCATATGTACATCCAATGCGATTGATTAGATAGCTTGATATTGAAAACTACATGACATACTGTAGATGATGATGTCATTAATCCAATGATCAATTGAAATAATATTTGTAATGATTCCATATCATTTGAGTGGTGATTTTGATAGCTTGTTAGGTTGACGTACAATTTGCATGTAGCCAAACGTTAATCAAAATAAACATTGTAAATGTGAGACTTAAGTTACATGATTAAGTTGGTTACTTGGTTTATGCAATTATCATTATACCCAACCTCACATGACTCATGAGTAAATAGGGATCAAGCTAGTAGTGGTGGCCTATAAATAGGGATAGTGAGAATAACTAAAATCATTCGTAGAAGGCTAAAGGCTTTATTATTGAGTGCAATCTTCTGAATTTTCATAAGGGTTTTCATTTTGCAAGGTTAATAAGGAAGAAGATGATGTGGTATTACTGGGCATACTCTAAATTCTCCTACCTCTAGTTATGTAGTTGTAGAGTAAAAGACCAATTTCCTTCAAGTTCATAATGGGTGGAATTGGAAAGAAGTTGATCTAGTTGACTTGACTTTTGAGATAGGTTTTGAACCAAGATGAGGAGCTCTAATGGAGATAAGTGCTTTCATAGAGAGTATTCCCACATAATTATTTTAATCTTTTTTGTATTCAAAGCTAGTGACTTGTTATACTCCATTTTGAGAGAGGCCCTCAAAGATGAACTGTAGACTTTTAGACTCATTGTGTGTTATCTTGATGCATGGAGGTTGCATGTAGAAGGTGGGAGTAGATTTACTACCCCTTATCTTCTACATGACTCTGGTTCTCAAACAAGATAGGTACATTTTGTATCTTCACAACTCCCATTTCCCTAGCATGGTAAGCAAGCCCTATGGATTTTCAAAGTCATTTGTTTAATAATATGGTCTGGATCCTTAGCTTCCACTACCAAATTGGAATCAATTATGTTATTTTTGGTTGCTTAAGTGCATCAGATTGAGCATATTATAAATGAAAAACCATATTTGAGATACCAAGATCCAAGCCATGGTTGGCAAGCCCCATGGTTTGAGAATATGGTTTGTATTGTCACTAGCAGCTGACAACGCAACAACTTGGAATCAATTATGTCTGATGTAAAGTGACATGTGTCATTTATAATAAAACAAGAGCTTGTATGCTCTACTCATCTTTAAAAAGCTATGTAATAATGTAACATTGTAATTCAATGGTAATAAAATAAATGGTTGTGTTATTCTTTGGTATTCATTTACACTAAAGAATTATTTTGTGTTTATAGTGTCTATTCAAATTATACAAGTAATGTAAATGGAATAAAATAATGAAATGAAATATTTAATAAACTTAGAAAAATTAGATTTCTTTCCTTTAAGATAATTATATCTATTTATGAAATATTTGCATGCAAATTTAAAACATAAAGTAATACAAATGAAAAAAAAGTTGTCATCAAATTGACAAAAAACACTAAAAGTTGTCACTCTTGCTAGGGTTTTCAGAAATGTTATTGATTTCTAATTTTTCATTAACCTGCTCCCCTAGTTCTTGATATCATTAGTCATTTTATTAATTCCTTTGCAATGTTAAGTTACCGACCCCTTGGCCTTGACGTCAATCAATGTCTTTCTTTTAAAGAAATTTTGCGAGTCCACATGATGCTTCAAGTAGATCTATATGTGACTCATGGAACTGCATAATGGACACGTGGACTCATCTTGATGACTCCATTAGGATTGTGTATCCTAGTGCTAGTAAAGTTTAAAATAAATTTAAAACACATGTTTATTGTTTATATCCTAAATTACTCAACTTTTTGATGAAAATTTGATGGATGGTTATAGTTGCATTCCAAAATGAAATGCATAGAGCACTAGGCTTGTGAACTCAAACCTCCAGAATCACCATATAATGGTTAGATTTACAAATATCAATGGTTGAGAATTTTTTTGAGAATTTATTTCTAAGTGTCATTACGAAAATGTAATGCACTAATTATGTAGTAGGGTGGAAACGCGTTGAAGTTTCATTCACTTTAATATTCAAAAAAAAAAAGTAAACTTTCTACAGCTAAGTGGTTTTATTTTTAAGTGAGCGAGTTAGCACATAGGGAGATTTTAGATTGCTCATTGTAGTGCACTAAGGAGATTATGGGTTCCAACAAATCCATCCCATGCATATCAGTATTAATATTTTCAAGAATCAAAATCTAAGTAAGTGAAAGACAAAATTCCTATGAGTACGTCTCATCGTTTTTTAAAATATTTTTTGTCAAACTTTGAAGTTTGGATTTAGGGTTGAGAGAATTAAGAAAAAATGAGGACTAAGAGGGAATTCAAAATTTCACATTGTATAAATATGTCTACCACCACTAGAAGACCAAAGATTTTTTTTGGAAAGGCAGAGAAAAATCCAATAAAAAAATACATTATGCTATATTGCTTAAAACCTCGGGTCTCATTGATCAATACCATGATATTTATGATCTTGAAATATTTGGTAGGCTTACCTTAGAACTTAGATTTTCATCTGAGAATAAGGCCACAAACCAAATGCAAAATAATAGTTTCAATGCACCATGGGTAAGGCATTAGGGCACATGATGTTACATGATTTTTTCCCTTGCCCAAAATTTATCATGATATGTGCCCATAATTGTGATGATAACAAAAGATTAATTGTTAATAAAGATAGAAAAGAAGAATTTTTATCCATTAATGCTGAAGAACTTGGAAAAATGTTGGGGTTTACAACCGAAGAATTTGGAGACATCAACATTGACCTAGAAATTTTTGCTAGTGATTATGAAGCAGTGGATGAAAGGGAGAAAAATTCTTTCCTAAATAAAATAGTTCAGGATACCAAAGAAGTTAGAAAAAAATTGAAAGGTAATAATAAGCTTCCTTATGATTTTGATATTTTTAGACCATGGGTTCAAGATACTAATTCCATGCTAGCATTTTTCCTCAGACTGGATAGCAATTGGGAAGTGGGTACAAGCCTCCTTGAAATGGTATATAATATCCACTATGTTGTTCCACCTCAACTTGTCAAATATAAATTTATTGAGCACATTATAGAATCCATGCATGAACAATTGTTAATGATTAAATGAGGTTCCACACTCAAATTCCACTAAGAAATTTAGGTTCACAACCTTCTTGTGCTATTTTTTTTTATTCAAATTTAGTGGAATGTTTCAGACCAACAAGCTTCAGATTCAACCCTATAAGAATGTCGAGGAAAATAAAATGGCTCCAGTATATTATTTTTCCACTAAGATAAGGATGCATGATTCTCAAAGAAACTACAATCATTTTGTAGACTACTTTTTGGCTCCATTGAAACAACCAATCACAAATAATCCAATGCCTAGATTGCCTATGTCATGTAGAAATTTCATTCAACTAGGAATAGAAATAGAATTCATTGATTGGTACTTAATGGAAGAATATACTATGCTAAGATTTGATGCATTAGGAGTAGAGCCATACAAACTTCCAATACATGTGATAGAAAGGGTTTTGCATTGGAATATGTAAGGCATATACAAAGTACTAATGAACTACACTTTGTCAGTCAACAAAACAAGACCTTATTTCCTTCTTTACCTTTTTCATGTGGAGGGTTTACATTCGAGAGAAAAACATTTATGGTGGTACATGATCTTTTGAAAAAAAAAAAAATTGATGTTGTCTATCACCGGCGATGATCCATGTGACACCATTAAATCAATGATTGTGGCCAATAGGAATGTTGCAAGTAGAACTCAACATCAAAGTAAACCCTTGCTTGAAAACTTGAGAAATAAGGATTCTTGGGATGAGGTCAAAATAGCAACAGAGAAAAGTGTTGCTAAGAAAGGTATTTCTTTTGAAAAAAAGTCAATAAAAATTATGGCATTGCGCCAAAAGACGATTAGGAGGTACAACAATTTTTATGAAAAAAATGATAAACCATCTAGTGGAGTAAAAATGCCATATTCTCTAGATAAGGAAGTTACAAATAAAAATTGGTCACAATAAGAAATTATTGCCTTTTGGTCTATGAGGAAGGAGCTAGGTGAACCAAGAACTCTTGCAGACTTTGGAGATAACAAAGAAGAATATGAGTTTAGCAAATTATGGAATATAGAGCACCCCAATGAACAAGAAGATCAAGAAACTGATGATGAATCTAATGATGATAGGGAAGAACAAATATATGTCAAAGCTTGTTTAAGTGAGGCCACAAAAGAAGCATATACTTCAAGAGCAGTCATAGCCAAAAAAATGGGTTATGAAGGTGGTCCTTTGGGGTCCCAAGGACATGGCCCTTGGAAAGTAACAAATGTAGAGCATAGAAAATCAGCTGATAAATCTAGCCTTAGAGTTGATAAAGTAGACCAAGGGCATACAAGTACAACTAAAACAATTTGTTTTGTTAGAGCTTAAAATCCTAATCCTTATGGTTAGATAAAATCACAACTAGGACATGCCCATGGTGGAGAACCTAGTGCAACTAGCACTTCCATTGGTGGTGATGGTATGGGTAGTAGTACTAGTAGTGGTCAACATGTGCTACAACAAAAAATTACACATAAGAGTACAACAATACAAGATACCACACAAACACCAAGTGATCAAGGCATATAGAAGAGGGTAAGGATTTTGATAGGTCCAAGTCCAACTACCAATTCCACCACAAAAGAGCTATTTCCAGGCACTCCCCTAGTTAGTGTGGCCACAACAACAACTGCAAGTACTCCTAATCCTTTTCCATTCAAGCATTCCATTATTCTTGCATCCCCATGTTTTGATTACATTGATGAGTTTTAAAAGAAACCAAAATTGTATAAATAAGAAAGGAAGCAATTGATGGAGAATGTGTACTGTAACTTCAGATCCTACATCAACCGTGGTATTACCCACATTTGATACAAATAAATAAATCATGGAGTACACATTTTTTATTCCCACAGTTCAAAATAAACTAGCAAATCAGATGGATTGATCTAAATTTCAAGTGAGTAGTTTCCAATTGAATTTTTTTGGATTCAAAAATATTGAAAAAATTAATATATCAAAGAATAACAATGAATTGATGTACATATCATTGCTAAACCAAGAGAGAAAGAGAGAGAAAGGTTGTAGACTCAAATAAAAAAGTTACAGGAAGGCCTAGCAAATGGGAAAGCAAAGAGGAAAGCAACAAATAACAAGAGCAATGAATTAGAAAAAAGAATAAAAAATTTTCCTCTACATCAACAAGCAAAGAGGATAAACAAATAGAGGTGGAATTGAATGAACTGAAGCAAAGGTTAGATGAGAGAAAAAAGAAATATGATGAGGAAAAATCCACTTCAAAAAAATTAAGACAAAGCATTGGGAAAGGAAATGAACAGTGGGAACAAAAATTGGAGAAAGAGAGAAAAAGAAATGAAAGATTGGCTGCAAAGCTAATGGAAGCAAAAATGAAATAAACTCTTGTCAAATAAGTTAACTGCATTTTTTAGAGAAATAATGAGGCATATGAAATAAAAGATCTAGGAGGAAATAATGCAGAGGATTGATCATTTGTGTGAATTGCTTCAATTGATTGATGTTATCAGACTACATTATAAGAAGCTCAACAGATATTTAATGGACAACAAAAATGTACTAGAATTAGAGAAATATGTAAATCAAGTTCAACAAACAGTCTACAAAGCCAATGAAAATGAATTGAAATCAAAAGCGATTAATAATGGGCTTGTTGCCTC
Organism: Sequoia sempervirens; assembly: GCA_007258455.2. Lineage (NCBI taxonomy): Eukaryota > Viridiplantae > Streptophyta > Pinopsida > Cupressales > Cupressaceae > Sequoia > Sequoia sempervirens. The sequence goes on from VDFB02000015.1 coordinate 518,486,404, forward strand.
AATGATGTTTTCATCTATCATTCAAAAGTGTTTAGGAATATGTGAAACAATGGAATTTTTGCATCTGGTAAGGAACTTGATAGAGCTTGGTTTGTCATAGGCTCTTGACACAAATGAGTGATTCATTGGAAAGGATGATTTTAGAAAGAAGATGGAGGGTACAAGGAAGGTTGATTTGGACCAGTTTCCTCAAAACCTAGATGAGGTGAAATATTTGGATTCCATCAAACCACTAATAACCTTGAATGCAATATTGACTAAAACATTCAAGTCAAGTTCCAATTTCAATGATGAATTGTTAGCAAATTTTCAATTCAAACATCATTTAGAACAAATGACAATTCCACCACCTAAATAGTGGAAGTTGCTACAACATGTAATAGAGTGATTTGATATTGATAATATAAGTTTCCAAGTTCCAACTCAGCTTTGTGCAAAGTTGTCTCTGAGCAAGATTTTGCATTGCCTCTATGTATTCCTTCATTTGAAAATCAATAAAAAAATTCAAATTCAATAATGTTTTGATGTTCAATTATCTATATTATTTATTTTATCATTTGAAGAAAAACTTTGGTTTCCACTACTAGATACACATCAAATGATTGTTGATGTTCATTGTTGTATATGCTACTATTATTAATATGTTATTACATTGAGTGTTAGAAACCAAGATCAGATTTGCAAACCAGACTTCCAATAGAAAATCAGAAAAATCAAAGAGGTTGCAAAAATGTGCAACATAATATTATTCGGAATCAATAATTACATAATAATGATTTTCTTTATAAAAGCAAGATATGCAAACCTATCTTATGCAACAAGATAGCTCAAAAGATAAAGATAAGATCCTATAACTTAGGAATTAAATAAAGCCTAAGTAAATTTGCAAAGTGTAATTAAATATTAATTACACCAACACCCCCATAAGTGCAACTTAGGGAGAAAAAGCATGCACCTAAAACTAAGATGAATGTAATAAAAGCATGAATGGGTCCCAGCAACAAGGCCCGATCAAAGTACCCAAGCAATGCAATATGAGGAAAAGGAAACCCAAAGGAACAAAACCCCTCTAAATGATGATCAAGCACAGAAGCTAAGGAAGAACACCGTGGAGTAACACTAGATCTGCAATCCGACAAGCAAGGAAAGACACTTCGTCTACAACTAAAACCAAATCAGAATCATGATACGGTGCCAGACAGATGCCACTAAACCGAAACCTACAAAACCTCAAATCTCGAAGCAATAGTAGATGAGATGATGACATAACGAAACCATGTATCTTCGATGCCGATGCCAAACTGACTGAAACTCGGGAAGAGTACCAAAATAGACTCGAACATTAACCATAAAAACATGGCCCTCAAACTGAGAAGAATCTGAACCAATGAGGATCAAGAAACATAATCTCCCAACTGAAGTGTGAACCGATGAATCCGACATGTGTCAAGCTATAGCAAAAAAAGTGGCCAAAAGAAACTAGGAGACTAGATAACCCATACGAGTTTCCAACAAATCAAGATGAAATATGGAGATCAAAGTGAAAAACTACAATCTAATCATATTTATTATGCAAGAAACCCCCCCTGAATGGAACTTTATCATAGTTCATTTATTACAATAACCTGATGATTGTAAAAGGAGAGTATACAAACATGCATAAATATAAAATATAGACCTTAGATCTATGTAGAGGACTGAATTAGCTTTCCAACACCGCAAGAATGACGAAAAACGGATCACCGAGTCAAAAGATATGCCCTCTGAAGCGAAATCTGAACATCTGACTTCAACTGGAAAAATATCCCATAAAATAGAAAATTTTCTAGAAACAAACTACACCATCAAAAAATTGGGCTCGCTAGCTTTCCGGCGATATCTCGTTTCAAAAATTTCGCCTCTGGGATCAAAAGTTATGATAAAATGAAAAAAAGGGCTATCCGAGGGCAAATTAGGGTATTCAAAGGCTAAATGGGGGCAATTTTTCAGCTCCTTCTGCTTTAGCCCTTGGTCCGCCATATGATCGTTGGCGGGGCTGTGGCAAAAAAAGAGCCCGCCGCCAATGGTGGCAGCGGGGCTAAGAGCCAGCGGCGGTCGAGGCAGCGCCACCCCCATGGGCAGAGCCCCCAGTCGGTAATAGGACCGAGAGCGGAGGGCAAAAGGGCTAGCGTGGTAGTGAAAGCACCGGCTGGTGGGAGGTGCCGGAAAATGCAGAAAATGGCGAGCTGAGGAAAAATAAAAGGCCGGCGGGTGAAATGGGGAGCTGCCAACGGTAGAAACTAGCTGGGGACTTTGCCAGAGGAAAAAAGAAGGCCTGCCGGAGAATGGTACAGTCGGTGGGGGCCGACAATGCTGCACACAGAGGTACGATAGTACCAGAAAATGCAGTATGCAAAAAAAACCCCAAATAAATTCAAATCCCAACATATAATTATTAAACCCCCACAGAAAAATATTTGCACAATATTTTCCCAATAAATAATATAATGCAGAATTTTTTTTTTTGAATTTTTTTTCTGCAAATCGTACCCTGTACCTAGCGGGCCATACAGCCTGCTGGGTAAAGAAAATTTTGCCTCATGAATAGCTGATGCCGAAATAGGGCATGTTATATGTCATTTTTCATCTCTCGGACGCTTTGGATCTGATGGCGAGGTCTGATCTACCTGAAAATGCACCAGAAGCTTCACAACTCCCAGATCTAGAAAATCTTCAAACCCTCATAACTCTGGCATAAAATGTCAGATTCAGTCGAAACAAAAGTGGATATTGACTTTTTCGATAGCCTTGGACTCAAAAATGAGCTCAGATTTCCTCCAATGTGCGTCAAAAGTGACCATGCAAGAGCACCCAAATAGAGAGACAAACTTGAGGTATGAAAAACCTCAAGGAATCCCGAACAAACTCTACAAATATTTTCTCAAAAATCTAAGAAGGGGCTGCAAATTAAGGCTCTGATACCATGTTAGAAACCAAGATCAGATTTGCAAACCGAAAAGACCTTCCACAGAAGAGAAAATTAGAAAAATCAGAGAGGTTGCAAAAGAATGTGCAACATAATATTATTCAAGAATTCAATAATTACATGATAATGATTTGCTTTATAAAAGCAAGATATGCAAACCTAATCTTATCTTGAGCAACAAGATAGCTCAAAAGATAAAGATAAGATCCTGTAACTTAGGAATTAAATAAAGCCTAAGTAAACTTATGCAAAGTGTAATTAAATATTAATTACACCAACATTGAGTTGAGTGATGAATCACTAAGTACATGTTTAACACAATTAAAATATGAAATTATTAATAATATGTTAATTTATTCAATCTGATACATAATTTCAAGGAATACAATATTAAATATCAAATACATTATAAAATATCAATTACAGTTTGAAATATGAAATTCTTGGTAATCCTCAATTGGTTAAAGTAGGGTTGTTAGGTCTGCAACCTAGGGATTTCTAAAAGCCTATTATCCTAAAACCCTAGCATAAAATTCTTGGTAATCATCAACTGGTTAAATTAGGGTTGCTAGGTCTACAACCTAGAGCTTTCTAAAACCCTATTATCCTATAACCCTAGCATAAATTTCTTGGTAATCCTCAACTAGTTAAATTAGGGTTGTTAGGTCTGTAACCTAGGGCTTTCTCAAACCCTATTATCCTAAAACCCTAACGTTCTTATGTTTTGTTGTTGACATCATCCACTTTTTAACTAGTCTTTAAGTTATGACTTATGGGTATTGATGTTATGAGTCCCATGTCCCCTTTTGCAAGGAAGTGCCCCTTTGATATCAGATATAAAATCAAAATCAAAACCTTTACTTTTCTATTATTTTATTATTTTATTTTCATTACATGGTGGAAGATAAAGGATTTTGTAAGTCTGCGGGCCCATAGTGGAATGCCCTTTTCTTGGTTGCAGAACTGTGGAAGGACACTATGTGACGATATTCTCACATGGGACATGGGAGAATTCTATTGGATAGAGGGGATGGTTGTGTCCTTTTCAAGAAAATTAAGGCCTTACTCATCATTGAAATTTTAGATTTGTACGTCTCTTTCTAGATGGACAACCCACATTCAAAATCAATTAACAGGTAGATGAATGAACTGCACTCGCGTGAACAAGAAGTAATGTTGGATGTGATGGATGATGACTCATAATTGCCTTCACAAATTTTTAGTTCATTTTTTTGGTCTAGCATAGTAGCAAAAATTGTAGAGGTGCACCCGTTTGCGTCAACTTAAGCTAAAACTAAAAATAGGCACTCCCTTCTTGGAAAAATTCACCATTGTCATTCTTGAAGCTCATAATCAGGTATGTAAGCTCTCTTGCAAAATACTGTAGAAATGAGTTTTAAATCATTCTGGATTTACGAATCGGTTAAACACCCAACCCTCTGGCTCTACATCTAAAATACCCTTTGAGGAAGATATTTTGGCCCAATTGTCAAGTTCCTCAAAAAAGCCTCAACGTCAATGTAACCTCAGCCCTAATGCAATAGAGGGGATCGTATAGCTAGAAATTACAGAGATGTTGAGTTGAAGTACCAGGATGACATAGTCATTGGGTGGGAATTGTTCCTACATTGGTATGGAAAAAAAACTGCCATTCCATGTCTCCAATGCATGGACCTATGATTTTGGGAAACTTGTTGTTCCTAATGTCTTTATAAATGTGGAACACATCAGATATCTTACTTCTGGGTATGATGAAAATAATAGAGTAATTAGGGCATTGGATGGAAGTGTTGTAATGGATATAACCAGGGAATCTATTTGTGAGGTTTTTAGACTCAATGTAGTTGCAAATAAGGTTATAGACCTTGATTCTTTCAAAAGAAAATACAAGCAAGACAAAAAAAGCTTTAGAGTGAAATAGCTCCCTAGGTTTAGACATAAAATATTCTATTGAAAGTCACTGAGAATCCCTGATATCGAACATGATCCTTTTGATGTCGTCTTTTGAAGACTATTTCAGAAGAACGTATTGGGAATTATGCCAGGTGTTGGGACAAGATGCAGTCTCAAAAATGGAGACACCTCTTATGTATATTGTTGTTGACGTACAACTCCTTTTGTCAATAGTAACTTTAACTATGCTAGCATTTTAGTTGATGATATTCACAATTAGTTGGTGGACATTAAGAGAAGGAAAATTGGTAAGGAGATGGAGGTGAATTTCATGTGGTATTCTCTCCTTTGCCATATGCTTTTATACAAAGGGAAAGATCATTTTAGCATAGTTTTACAACTGAACATGAAATATAAAGAGGGAAATGATCTCCTAGTGCAATGTTGGACCCATATTTTGGACAAATATTATAATGAGTTCAACTATATTTTTTTGAGAAGTGCTTTGTAAGAAAAGTCATGGTAAGGTTGGGTGAGAGTCTACCTGGAGTCAGATTGCACAAGGAAATTTTGGATTTCCTTAGGCCCAAAAAGAGGAGGTCAAAGTTAGGAGTACAACATAACTGGGGAGATTTTTACCTCAATGATAACTCGGTTGTTATTATAATATATGGGTTCCCTAAAGGCCCCCATGTGCTACCTAGATATGTGTCACCCAGGTTGGAATTCATGGAAATTATGTTGAAATTGAAAGAGAATGATCACTTTCATTTAGGAAAACAAAAGAAAGGGTCTTTTTTCCCTTATGTTACTGCCTTTTCAAACTTCACTTTTACCAAAGAGGGCTTAGATAGGCTGAAAGAAATGCTTGGGGAATACAAGTTATCTTAGTGAAATGTTAGGGATTTTGAGCATGAAGGTTTCATAAAGGAGGTTAGGAAAAGGCTTAGAAGGTCCATTTTTTTCCATCAGGTTCATTTAAATGAAGATGTCATAAGAAATTGCAAGGATGAATCAGAGGTAAAAAAATAGAAAGGTGAAATGGTTTGCATTCAACAAGGTAGAGGCTACAAAGATAAAGAATGATGAGGATCATCATGGAGCATTTTATGATATTGTTGACCCAATTGCTAGGATTGAGGTAGTGTTGAATAATTTTGATAGAGTTGTAGGTAAGGCCACTATCCTGGAAGAGAAACCAACAAAGCGGCCTAGACCCGACCTTTCTATCAGAGGCTCCAAGGGCCTATTATTAGAGAAAATGTGCAATCAAACCCACCATAGGTCACTCCCTCTCCTTCCCCTAGCCATCAAGCAATTAGTGTGGATTCTAATTCTCCCCCAAGAGAGCAACCACATAAGAGGATGAAAGTTGAGCAACCACCATTTTTGGTTGACAATCTCATCAATCCAGAGGAAAGTGGAGATGTTCATATCACCATGGATGAAATTCAACAATATATGCCATCCCCCCAAGACCAAATATTGTTGGCCTTCTTCAACAAAGGTTTGGGTTGGACATGGCTATGGGGAGAGATAACCTCAATGATATGAGGGAAGTGGCTTGTACACAATTCATGTGTGATGATGATTTTATAAAATCCCAAGAGTTTAAAGAGTTTTTTTTAGATTAAAGAGGGAGGAGTACCTTAAAAGACTTTGGTTGGCACAAGCAGATGTTCCTAGAGAAAAGTATGATGAAGTAGCTACAAAGGTAAGGGTAAAAATGAATTTTGAGTGCAAAAATGTTACGCCTGATGAAGGGAGAAGAATAGTGGAAGATAGTGGATTTATATTGCTCCTTGAATGGGACATTGCTTCTACAATTGTTTTTGATACTATTAGGAAACAAGAAGGAGAAGTTTTCTCCATAGAAGAGGAAGCAAAGATGGCATTGTCAAGATCAGGGTTCGACAAACATTGGGAAGCCCTTGCAATCTAGGACCTTTCCCCAACTGCAATCAATCCTCTGATTGTTGAAGCATCAAAGGGTAAGGGTATCAAAGGGAGCTTGATTGTAAAGAGGGTTTCTAACACCTCTGCCCTTGAAGTTGTTGCATTAGTGGTAGATGTTGCCAAGTTTAATGAAGCTAGTGTTTAAAGGTTGCAAGATAGACTTAATATAGTGTTGAAGGAACATAATTATTTCATGGAAGCTTACAACCAGTGATAGCATTATTGGCTAAACAAAAATCCCTTCTTGAAAGTGTGCAAGAAGTAGGCTCCTCTTCTATAGTCCCCCTGCTCATGTGATGATTGAAAACGCATAGCTTAAAGAAAAGATTCAAATGTTGGAAGAGCAATTGAAGAATGCTTAGCAAAATCAGAAAAGGAGAATGTGTGCATTGAAACATGCATCCTAGAGGATAAATTTTCTAAAATCTTACGGATGGAAAATACTCGTGTGTCATATCTGAATTTGAGAAATGCCATTACCAGAGTAAGTGGGGATTAAGAGTGACTTAAATGTATATTGAACAATGGATTCCTAGATTTTCATCTTTGGAAGGTATGTATAAGGGATCTAAACACACATATGATGCCCCTCCTAGTATCTATCTTACTTTTTAGATTTTCAAAATGGCATGGAATCATAAAGGGTATTTGGAAAGTATAATTGAAATTGCACGAGAAAGAATGAACTCTTTCATAAATGTTAACAGAAGGGTTGTACCCCACTTGTTAGAAGATAATGGGGAGTTGAAGACCATAGAGAAATGGAAGGATGGTTTCAATATTCTAATCCCCACACTCCTCCCTCTTATTTGCAAAGATGGCAATCTTGATTTAAATCATCTTGATTCCTATTCAGATAGGATGGTCAATGTAGAAAAAAAGATGGAAAATTTTTGTAGAGAGGCCAGTGCTTTACTTGATGCCAAGTATCATCAAAATTTGGAGAATTCAAAAAAGCTCTTAGTTCATGACTATCCTTTTGAGGATATGATTAAGGCATGGAATGAAAATTATAATTTTTTACCCAACCTGTGAGTGGATCCATACTTTTATTCCTACACCTCCTGTATAACAATTTGGTTGTCAAAAAGTTTTGGTATGAGGTTCTTCACTTCTTTGCTTGTTGCTTTCCTTATGTTATAAAAGGGAATCCCGAGCCTCATTCAAAATTTCAAAGCATTCTAATTTTTTGAACTTTCATCTCATTCTTTATAAGCTCTTTCTGCACAGTTTAACCTATTTGATAGCACATATAGGAAATGTTGTAATTTTGCTTGTAATAACAAAAGATGACTCAAATACTTAAGTGTATTTCTTTAATTTTGAATATTGACCTATCTTGATCTCCAGTATTGCATTTACTATCTTTTGACTTAAAATAATCAAGGGTTATTTATAAGTTGCATATCACATCATG
>VDFB02000015.1:518494734-518582703 GCA_007258455.2 Sequoia sempervirens
TCTATAATGTGAGTTAATCCTCACTGTGGTTTTTTCCTTATTGGGTTTTCCACAAAAATCTGGTGTTACTGTGTTTATGTGTTGGATTTGAGTTTCTGCATTAGCATTTGATGATTAATCATTTAACCAATTTTAAGTATTATTTCCAGTGATTGAATTAAAGGTTAAAATCTGTGACAACTAATTCACCCCCTCTTAGTTGTCCTATTCAACACTAGATACCCCGTTGTCCTGGTTGTCTATACCTTGATGCATCGTATCTAAGTGTTTTATCAAACATAAGGAAAGTTATGTCATTCATGTCCCAATCACTGGATAAGAAAATCATTATCACTCATCACCATATCTAATAAATTCTCAACGATTTATAGACTGGTTGGACTTCTACATCTTCTCAAAATCTAGGATCCGCACATCTTGTTCTTCTTATTCTTCTATCTTTACTAACATTTCTATCCAAATTATGTGTGATATATCAAAATATACATGAGGCTACCCATGGTCAATGACTTTCTATACATCATCAAATTTGTCTACATCAAACATTCAAGCTTTCTAGTCCTCTCTAAGCTGAATTGATCCTGAATTTTTATCATGAGCTCAACCCAAAAAATTATTTTTTTTCCCAATCTCTCAAGGGGGTAGTGTAGTAGCATAATTTCTTCCACTAGGGCAGCAGTAGGGCATCCAAAAAAAAAATTTAAAAAAAAAAGAATTTTGATATCGATAGTGTTATTCTTTGAACCAATGCAACTGGTACATTACTTCAAAGAGGGGCAAAATGTAGACATGTAAATAGTCATAATTGATATTACACATCTAATTCTGATTAATTAACATTAATTCCTCCTAAATCACTTTTTCACTAACCAGTTAATTAAATAATCTTCATTATTTAGTTAAATTCATCAATTTCTACTATTAATCAAATAATTAAATTTATTAAATTAATTAATCTTATTCTGACTAATGTTCATCTTATTTAATTAAATCAAATCATTTAATTAAATCCCCCTAAGTCTTCTCATTTTATTAAATAAATCCAATTATTTAAAATCAAATGTCATAAATCCCCTAAACCACTCAAGTTGATTAATTCTGAATTAATTAACTCTAATCACTCTCTAATCATCATTACTCATTTCTCTAGCTTTTAACTCCCCTAAAGTTAAATCAACCCATGGTCAACTAACTAGGTTGCACATGAAATTTATTTCTTTTAATTATCTAATTATCTCATTTATCCTCACAATGGCATATTCCTAGGAATATTCCTCCCAACCACCCCTTCATTCAATTTCCCTCCAAAAGGCTCTTACACACCCTTAAATATCTCTTACAAATGCATTTACTCCTTTCATGCCATCTTTTCCATTAAATTCTCTTACACTCTCAACAACATTCCCTTACATCTTCAACCACATTCATTTCCTTCTTCTTACATCCTCATTTATTCCTCTTACACCCTCTTTACTCTACACATTCCCCAAAATGTGTTCCACCCTCATCCAATAGAATTGTGACAAGTGTCATATTCCTATTGGCTCCCTTTTTATCCCACATTCACCAATTTATCTCATTCTTCAACCCTTGAGTCCTATAAGTAGAGGCTTCCTCTACACAATATGGATCCACAATCTCAAGCAAGTTTACTATATGCATTTCTCACTCATTTCATCATAGCATTAGCTAGGTTTTATCATACTTTGGCATCCTTTTCATACTTGGAATCATCTACATCATTGGAGCTTATCAAATGGATTGGGAAAGGTATTCTTTCCACATCAAAGGAGCACCAGTCCCCCTATGGGATGAAGGTTTGGTCAATTTAGATGAGTGTACATGCTTCTATGTTGTTTATTTCATATTTTCATCATGTTTTCTTATCTTTGTTGATTGAGAATCTCATAGGGAGTGCTTTGTTTGGGTTTCTAACTTGATTAACATTTGTTTTTTTGTCTCTTGTTAGTTAATTTTATATTAGGCATTCACAAATTCAATACCTCAACATTCTCCAAGTATTTGTCTTTAATGGTTCTTCTCTAGACCTTATCTTTTGCAAGTAGCATCCATCCCATCTTTATAAAGAGGGAAATATTCATAGCTTTAATTCTCCTAAGCCCTAAACCCCCCTACCCTTAGGTAGGTAGACCTTGTTCCACCCCACAAGTGGGAGCCTATATTTCTCCTCCACTCCGAACCACACAAACCTGTTTTGAACTATCTTAATATTTCTCTCCAACCCCTTAGGGAGATTAAAAAGAGAGATCGAATAAATTGGTAGTTTTTGAATATAATTTTTAAGAGTTGTAACTTGCTAACCTAACTAAGAAAATTCCCCTTCCACCTTGCTAGCTTGGATTGAAGTCTATCTAGTAGAGCATTCCAATAGGAGGAGTGAACCCTACCCTTAAAAAGAGGCATACCCAAGTAGGAAGAAGGGAATGACCTAACATGGTACACCAAAATATTTGATATTTCTCTTTTCCTAACTGCTACGGTATTAACCAAAAACAAGGAACTTTTCTCCGATTAATTTATTGATTCAATACATCTAAATAATTCTTTAGTAGAAATTTGATCCTTTTAGATTCCTGGATGGAGGTGGTCCTATAATCAATCGTATCATCAATAAATTGTTGATGAGTCATAGGCTTGAATTATATTATGATATAATATGTATGTTATAATTAAATAAAGGGGAAGGGAGCTTTTTAAAGGGGGTTTTTTATAGGCATTTTTTAAAAAGTGGTAATTTCTTATAAAAGGTGATAGTTTTTATGCAACTTTTTTGATAATTTTAATAAAGATCATATATATGCAATTCCTTTTAAAAAAGACAAGTTATTTTTCTTTTATATATATATATATATATATATATATATATATATAGATATGAAATATAGATTAAAAAATTCTTTATATACAAAAAATAATTGTTGTGGTATTTTACTTGGTATTGATATTCTTTTGATTCAATACTTTCAAACTAAAATTTGATTTAATATAGGTTCCTAAAATAGATTTTCAATCATAAATTACATATTCTAAATGAGAGAAATCAATTCAAAAGTGTGTATGTATATTCTATTATATGCTAAATAATATAACATGTGTGAAAGAGATAACTTGGTTATAGAAGTACAAGGGAAAGGTAAAACTAAAATCTCTAATAATTTTATAGGATATGTGTAATTTTTTTCCAAATTATAAAAGTATTATTTCATGTTCTCAACTAACACATGAAAATTATAATATTCTTCTTCTTAAACATACTTGGTCGTTAAAAAACATGGCAATTCCTTTATTTCTTAACGCATTCGTAATAATGTCCTATATGTTCCAATACGTTTTCAAGAGAAACTTGTCTTTCTCGCCAAACCAACAACAATGCTCAATTATAGCATAAAAAAATGGAGCATTTACATATTAGAAGATTAAATGATACATTTCATAATAACTTTGTGATTGGTTTACTTAAAACTTTAAATAATCTAGATCCTTATGAAGGTTGTTTATAAAGGAAACAAAACACATTGCCTTTCAAAAAGAGTCATGTTGATAAATATTTTAAACCACTAGAATTGGTCCACGGTGACTTAATTGGGTCCTAACTAGTCCCATCTCTTAGAAAATTATTATATGCCCTTTGATTGATGATTACGCATGACACTTTAAAATAAAAATGATGTGATACTTAAATTTAAATCATTTAAAAGCATTGATTGAAAATAGAAACACATGGATCATAATACATAAATAGATAAATTAAGAAATTTGTCTCTTTTGTAATTCAAATGGAACTTAACACTTCTTATTCTCAACCAAAAAAAAATAATATAGCAAAAAAGAAAAATAAAACTATTATAGAAATAGTCAGATCCATGACACATTATGTTAATGTATCAACTTTATTATAGGTCAAAACAATGAATACATCCATTTATATTCTTAATAGGGTACCTTCAAAAAGAATAAAATTATCAATTCCATTAAAAATTTGAGATAAAAGGAAACCTATTTTTTCCTACATAAAAGTGTTTGGAATTCTTTCTTCAATTCACATACCTGGAAAGAAATGAACTCAATCCAACCTCCTTTAAATGCATATTTGTCGAATATGGAGAGAAAACAAAATTATTAAGAATTTATGATCCCTCAATAAGGACATTATTTTGAGTAGAAATATTCATATACTTGGATAACCATTATCCTTTTTGTAACCTATTAAAACCTATGAAGAATACAATATGATGAATTTAAGGGACACAAATCTATTGATAATAATCAACTCAAATTTTCCATGTAGCTTCAAAATATGATCCAATAAGAAAATATAGAGAAGTAATCCTCAGCTAAAATGATAAGGATTCAATATATGTATTTTTCCTAATGGCTTTGTATGAAAGTGAACTTTAATTCTTTGAAGAAGCTAACAATGATGAAATTTGAGGGATGCAATGCTATTGGAACATAATTCTCTAATTAAAAATAAGACTTGCGATCCTATACCCCCACCTTTAAAAATAATGTTATTAATTATCAGTGTTTATTTACAATTAAATATAATTCTAATAATAGAATCAACATATATGATGCAAGGTTGGTCTCAATAAGCTTCACTCCATGATGAGGTGTTTGACTAGAAAGAAAACATCTTTATGATCTCCTAGAGGTTAAAAAATAAAGATAATAAGTTCTTCTCAACCCTATAATTTCTCTATATGTCATTCTAGCAATGATTTACTAAAAATTATTGAATTAATATAAATGTGTTATGTGAACGACTTATTTTAGGTATGTGTAATTCTCTAATCCAAAAATATAAAATAAAATTGAATCAATAATTTGAGATGATTGGCCTAGGTATTCTTCATCATTTCCAAGGAATGACTATATTCTAACATCAATATTTCATTGTGGCATCTCAAGCAAGTTATGAACATGTAGAAATTTTATATGATGGGTTATAACATAGTTATCATACCTATTAAAATATCTTTTAATTAGACCCTAAACCATGATATAAAATACCAAACCTACATTGTACTTATAACTAGTACAAATTTTGATATACCTAGCCATACCTAGACTATATATGACATATGTAGTGGGTAGTGCATCTAAATTTATGCAAGATCATCACATGGATCATTGTTAAGAGACAAAGAGAATATTAAGTTATATCAAGGGAGAAACTAATTATGTACTTCATTATTCTTGCACTAAGAATACAAATTTATTTTGTTATTCTTCTTGTGACTATGTTGCTGATTTAATTGATAAGAAATCTACCATAGGCTATGAATTAAAACATGGTGCAAGTGATATCACATGGATCATAAAAAATAGCATATTATGGTTTCTTCATTCACATAGGCCAAGTATATAAGTTCAACATAAGAAGAAAATGAATCGACATGGCTATATAGATTATTGGATGAGCTTTATTTGGGTACTAATGAGATTACCACTTTATTTTTTATCATTAAAGTTGTATTGCACTTGCTAAGCATCTAGTTCCACAAAAAATAAAAAAAAGTGCACATGCACAGTTCAATTTGTAAAAAGTTAGGAATTGTGATATTCCATCTATTTTTACCAAAATAGTGGTAAAGTGGTAGATATGTTTAAAAAGATACTATACAATATCAAAATTTGTAAATTCAAAATAATTTGAGCCTTAAGTAGTTGTCATTGAGGTGGAGTGTGCATGACAATGAAACCTTCTAGTGCCTAATTATCTATATGTAAGGTGTAAAACTAAAAGGCAATTCATTTGGTGAATATGTAAGGCCTAGACCTAAAGGTAATACATTTGTAAAATTCATGTAGTCCAAGATGCATGATCAATATCTTGACATATATTTTATCCTTGTGATATTTTGATCAAATAAGTTCTATGTTACTAAGGATCTTTGCCTTTTCTCTTATTTTTTAAATTGAAAACATGTAGCCCTTCTAAACATTAAAAGAAAGTGTTAGATCATAATCTTTAAGAGAGGGACACACTTATTTATTAGTAGGTCCCATAACATTAAGAAGAAATTGTTTTAATATAATGTTTAACCTTATATTTATTTATGACATCAATGGCAATAGAGAGTTAATTAAGTTGATTGTTTAGCTAATTATATTAATTATTATAATTAAAGTATTTATCCTATGACATAATTTTACCATTTAGATATGGGGATAAATTTAAGAACCTCCCCCCCCTTTGAAAAGGTGTAAAATCCTAGTGAATATTGTATACTTCCCGAAAAAAATGTTAATTTTATTGGCGATTATTTTTTTTTGAGGAAAAAAATCTCAATTGGCAAATCTTTTGTAATTGCTAGAAGTTTGTGGAAAATCCTAGTGAATTACAATTTTTTTAAAACCAATAAAATATTTTCATTGGCGATTAAAACCTATTTTCAAACCAAAAATATATTTCCATTGGCAAATTAAACATGTTTTCAAACCAACAAAATATTTCTATTGGCGAATTAAACATGTACTCAAAAAAAAAAAAATTGTTGGTGATTCAAAAATGTTTTCAAACCAAAAAATATATTTTCATTGACGAATTAAACTTATTTTCAAATGAATAAAAAAAAACATCGGTGAATTAAACATAATCTCAAACTAATAAAAAAAACCATTAGCAAAATAAACTCGTATGCCAATAAAAAATCATAGCATGGGTGGCAAAAATATCAAATGCTACTTATTGTTCTATTTCAGGACAAATTTTCCACACATCCAAATTCCTTCATAAAGTTTATGGAATGGGGACAAGTGTTAGCATATTTATTATGTCTGAAGCCAAATGTCAGCGCAAATCAATATAACCCACGACTGTTCAATGATTTTTTTATGGACGGTTATAGTTGTATTTCGGAAGAAAATGTCTAAAGCACTAGACTTGCAAATTCAAACTTCCAGAATAATACTAGAACTGTTAGATTTCCAAAAATCAATGGTTGAAATTTTATTACTTATTAAATTACTTAAAGTCATGACACCCAAAATAATATTTTATCGTTGATTGGCTACTAGTAACTGTGAAGGTCACTTAAGTTATGACTTAAGCCTTTGGATTCATCATGGTGATCGGCCCCTCAACCTAAGCAATTGTTGGTTTCATGGAGTATCAAAGACTTTAATATCTCCTAAGTCAAGTGACAAATATTTTCTCATGAAAATCAATAGTTGAGATCAACGATTAATGATTGGGAAGCTCCCACGCGCCTGTACTGTTGAGAAGGTGATATCATTTTTTTGCGGTAATTCCAGATTGTGACATTTGTCCTCAGTGGGACCAAGCTTCAGTTCGTGGTTAATGGTCTAAAAGGAATCAATGGTCAGTGTTAAGTTCATCAAAGATCAATGGTTATCGCAAGATGGATGACTTTAGTTGCATTCCAAAAGCAAATGTCTGAAGCACTAGACTTGTCAATTCAAAACTCCAAAATAATGCTAGGACCATTCGATTTTAAAATATCAATGGTTGATGTTTTATTATTTTTTAAATCACTTAAAGTCATGACTCAATTTTTTTGAAATAATATTGTCACATATCAAGTGGTGAATTAAATGTTCAAGTGTTGAGTATTTAATGTCATTGTCTTTGTTCTAATTTCTATATATACTTCACCAACTTGATGTTCTTCATATCATTTATAATATATTTCTCTTTGCTTTCTTTCTTCTCTATTTTCAATTTATCTGTGATATTATGGAGTCTTCATAGCACATCATGCTACCCAAATATTTTTGGGAGAAAAGAAGCAATGATGCCTACGATAGATGAAAGTTGGGTATGGTTTTTACTATTCCTTGTGTGCAGGTTGAGGATACTATAAGAATAATTGTGGGTAGGGAATGGCTTCAAAACAACCCCCACACTCTATTTTTTGAGATAGCTTTTGATTTCTTGTCCAATTGCATGGACATTTTGTTAGATAAATATTTGGTGAAGACGTTGGCAAAACATTATTTGTAGCCTTTCATTTAATCTATTTCTTCATTGGTGTTGGAACTTGAGCTTTATAATTTTACAATTGGGTTAAATCCTATTGGTGGAATCTTCCCCAAACTTGAACTAGCTACTTTTACAGTGCAAGTTCTTGTTATGGTTAATATGAGGTGTGGTTTAGTGTGTGATATGATCAATGGATCATTATAGATTTTAGATTTTTAGAGGAAGGATTTGGGTGATTCCTTTTTCTTCTATGCTATTACTTTGTTGAATTCGATTCACATCCTGCTCAAACACCCGGTTGATGGCCTTTGCTATTGTTTCATATTTTTTTAGTAATGAATTGTGTCTATATTTTATTGTACAACTCTTGTAATGTGTATTTTATGGCTGGTTTTTTGTCATAGTTAGTGGCTTTTTGGCCAGGCTGGCTATGTTCTTCATGGCTATTTAAGTTAAAATACTTTTCATGGCTCAATTCTTGTAAATCTTTTTTTCTTTATTCAATATAAAAATGTAGTTTTTAAGTCTGAAAGATATTTATATTTTTGTATGATTCAAGTTCAACATATAGTTATGATCATAAGTGAGTGAAAATTATTGTGACTTATTAGTGGAAATTGATAATGATTAAGCTACAACAAGCCATTTAGTTCTCTCTTTTCAATGCCTCGAAGTACTCTACCTTTCATTTAATTCTCAATCTTTTTATCAATTTCCACATATCCACCAGATAGTCTTTCATTGAAGAAAATGTGGTTGTGGTACTACAAATTAATACCATATGCACTTGGGAAATATAATTTAAAAGATTCAAAATTAGGTTGCTCTTCTAATCCAAAGTGAGCTGAAATTTTTTATTTGATAACTTGATACTGAAAATGGTAGAAAGTATGGCACATGGCATGCACTTTCTAAGTTTTATTGATTTATGTCTTTTTTATCAATTTTTGTATATCCACCAAATTGTCTTTCTTTGAAGAAAGTGTGGTTGTGGTACCATGGATTAATGCCATATGTACATCCAATGCGATTGATTAGATAGCTTGATATTGAAAACTACATGACATACTGTAGATGATGATGTCATTAATCCAATGATCAATTGAAATAATATTTGTAATGATTCCATATCATTTGAGTGGTGATTTTGATAGCTTGTTAGGTTGACGTACAATTTGCATGTAGCCAAACGTTAATCAAAATAAACATTGTAAATGTGAGACTTAAGTTACATGATTAAGTTGGTTACTTGGTTTATGCAATTATCATTATACCCAACCTCACATGACTCATGAGTAAATAGGGATCAAGCTAGTAGTGGTGGCCTATAAATAGGGATAGTGAGAATAACTAAAATCATTCGTAGAAGGCTAAAGGCTTTATTATTGAGTGCAATCTTCTGAATTTTCATAAGGGTTTTCATTTTGCAAGGTTAATAAGGAAGAAGATGATGTGGTATTACTGGGCATACTCTAAATTCTCCTACCTCTAGTTATGTAGTTGTAGAGTAAAAGACCAATTTCCTTCAAGTTCATAATGGGTGGAATTGGAAAGAAGTTGATCTAGTTGACTTGACTTTTGAGATAGGTTTTGAACCAAGATGAGGAGCTCTAATGGAGATAAGTGCTTTCATAGAGAGTATTCCCACATAATTATTTTAATCTTTTTTGTATTCAAAGCTAGTGACTTGTTATACTCCATTTTGAGAGAGGCCCTCAAAGATGAACTGTAGACTTTTAGACTCATTGTGTGTTATCTTGATGCATGGAGGTTGCATGTAGAAGGTGGGAGTAGATTTACTACCCCTTATCTTCTACATGACTCTGGTTCTCAAACAAGATAGGTACATTTTGTATCTTCACAACTCCCATTTCCCTAGCATGGTAAGCAAGCCCTATGGATTTTCAAAGTCATTTGTTTAATAATATGGTCTGGATCCTTAGCTTCCACTACCAAATTGGAATCAATTATGTTATTTTTGGTTGCTTAAGTGCATCAGATTGAGCATATTATAAATGAAAAACCATATTTGAGATACCAAGATCCAAGCCATGGTTGGCAAGCCCCATGGTTTGAGAATATGGTTTGTATTGTCACTAGCAGCTGACAACGCAACAACTTGGAATCAATTATGTCTGATGTAAAGTGACATGTGTCATTTATAATAAAACAAGAGCTTGTATGCTCTACTCATCTTTAAAAAGCTATGTAATAATGTAACATTGTAATTCAATGGTAATAAAATAAATGGTTGTGTTATTCTTTGGTATTCATTTACACTAAAGAATTATTTTGTGTTTATAGTGTCTATTCAAATTATACAAGTAATGTAAATGGAATAAAATAATGAAATGAAATATTTAATAAACTTAGAAAAATTAGATTTCTTTCCTTTAAGATAATTATATCTATTTATGAAATATTTGCATGCAAATTTAAAACATAAAGTAATACAAATGAAAAAAAAGTTGTCATCAAATTGACAAAAAACACTAAAAGTTGTCACTCTTGCTAGGGTTTTCAGAAATGTTATTGATTTCTAATTTTTCATTAACCTGCTCCCCTAGTTCTTGATATCATTAGTCATTTTATTAATTCCTTTGCAATGTTAAGTTACCGACCCCTTGGCCTTGACGTCAATCAATGTCTTTCTTTTAAAGAAATTTTGCGAGTCCACATGATGCTTCAAGTAGATCTATATGTGACTCATGGAACTGCATAATGGACACGTGGACTCATCTTGATGACTCCATTAGGATTGTGTATCCTAGTGCTAGTAAAGTTTAAAATAAATTTAAAACACATGTTTATTGTTTATATCCTAAATTACTCAACTTTTTGATGAAAATTTGATGGATGGTTATAGTTGCATTCCAAAATGAAATGCATAGAGCACTAGGCTTGTGAACTCAAACCTCCAGAATCACCATATAATGGTTAGATTTACAAATATCAATGGTTGAGAATTTTTTTGAGAATTTATTTCTAAGTGTCATTACGAAAATGTAATGCACTAATTATGTAGTAGGGTGGAAACGCGTTGAAGTTTCATTCACTTTAATATTCAAAAAAAAAAAGTAAACTTTCTACAGCTAAGTGGTTTTATTTTTAAGTGAGCGAGTTAGCACATAGGGAGATTTTAGATTGCTCATTGTAGTGCACTAAGGAGATTATGGGTTCCAACAAATCCATCCCATGCATATCAGTATTAATATTTTCAAGAATCAAAATCTAAGTAAGTGAAAGACAAAATTCCTATGAGTACGTCTCATCGTTTTTTAAAATATTTTTTGTCAAACTTTGAAGTTTGGATTTAGGGTTGAGAGAATTAAGAAAAAATGAGGACTAAGAGGGAATTCAAAATTTCACATTGTATAAATATGTCTACCACCACTAGAAGACCAAAGATTTTTTTTGGAAAGGCAGAGAAAAATCCAATAAAAAAATACATTATGCTATATTGCTTAAAACCTCGGGTCTCATTGATCAATACCATGATATTTATGATCTTGAAATATTTGGTAGGCTTACCTTAGAACTTAGATTTTCATCTGAGAATAAGGCCACAAACCAAATGCAAAATAATAGTTTCAATGCACCATGGGTAAGGCATTAGGGCACATGATGTTACATGATTTTTTCCCTTGCCCAAAATTTATCATGATATGTGCCCATAATTGTGATGATAACAAAAGATTAATTGTTAATAAAGATAGAAAAGAAGAATTTTTATCCATTAATGCTGAAGAACTTGGAAAAATGTTGGGGTTTACAACCGAAGAATTTGGAGACATCAACATTGACCTAGAAATTTTTGCTAGTGATTATGAAGCAGTGGATGAAAGGGAGAAAAATTCTTTCCTAAATAAAATAGTTCAGGATACCAAAGAAGTTAGAAAAAAATTGAAAGGTAATAATAAGCTTCCTTATGATTTTGATATTTTTAGACCATGGGTTCAAGATACTAATTCCATGCTAGCATTTTTCCTCAGACTGGATAGCAATTGGGAAGTGGGTACAAGCCTCCTTGAAATGGTATATAATATCCACTATGTTGTTCCACCTCAACTTGTCAAATATAAATTTATTGAGCACATTATAGAATCCATGCATGAACAATTGTTAATGATTAAATGAGGTTCCACACTCAAATTCCACTAAGAAATTTAGGTTCACAACCTTCTTGTGCTATTTTTTTTTATTCAAATTTAGTGGAATGTTTCAGACCAACAAGCTTCAGATTCAACCCTATAAGAATGTCGAGGAAAATAAAATGGCTCCAGTATATTATTTTTCCACTAAGATAAGGATGCATGATTCTCAAAGAAACTACAATCATTTTGTAGACTACTTTTTGGCTCCATTGAAACAACCAATCACAAATAATCCAATGCCTAGATTGCCTATGTCATGTAGAAATTTCATTCAACTAGGAATAGAAATAGAATTCATTGATTGGTACTTAATGGAAGAATATACTATGCTAAGATTTGATGCATTAGGAGTAGAGCCATACAAACTTCCAATACATGTGATAGAAAGGGTTTTGCATTGGAATATGTAAGGCATATACAAAGTACTAATGAACTACACTTTGTCAGTCAACAAAACAAGACCTTATTTCCTTCTTTACCTTTTTCATGTGGAGGGTTTACATTCGAGAGAAAAACATTTATGGTGGTACATGATCTTTTGAAAAAAAAAAAAATTGATGTTGTCTATCACTGGCAGTATGATCCATGTGACACCATTAAATCAATGATTGTGGCCAATAGGAATGTTGCAAGTAGAACTCAACATCAAAGTAAACCCTTCCTTGAAAACTTGAGAAATAAGGATTATTGGGATGAGGTCAAAATAGCAACAGAGAAAACTATTGCTAAGAAAGGTATTTCTTTTGAACAATTGTCAACAAAAATTATCTCTAATTACTAGAGTCAAAAACAAATGCAAAAGGTTTATGGTAGAAGCTTTTCATTTGACTTCATATTACCAGAGTCAACATCATTTTGGATGTGTCCTTCCCAAACTTGACACCAATTTAGCATCTCGACATCGACATTGTTCAGGATGTGTCCTTCTTGAACTTGATATCAATTCGACATCTTGACATTGACCTCGTTCGAGATGTGTCCTTCCTGAATTTTGTATCTCTCTAGCATCGACATCATTCAAAATGTGTCCTTTCTGAATCTCACATCTTGGCATCGTTTAGGATGTGTCCTTCCCAAACTTGACACTAATTTGGCATCTGGACATCATCAACTTTGGCACTTTGACACCAAGGCATTCAACATTTTTGGACAAACTTGACATCTTGACATCCATACACTTGGCAAGCACTTGGCATTTAATTTTACGATGTCTATTGTGTATTTTGACAGTCATGTTGCTATTTCCTCAAGGATGTTCTAACAACAGGATTTAGAGGAGCAATGAAGTTTCATGATTTGTCTTGATTGTCTTCACTGTTTGTGGTTGATCATTACAAAACGACTGGGGAAAATACACTTGTAGTATGATTCATGATCATCCTTGTCTGTGACTATTTATGTCAAGTGATGGTATGACCTTGCATACCTTGATTTACGTCATATCATGGTGTTTGTTGTCCATCACGATAATCTGCCCAATGATGATTAAGAGCAATGATTGATAGTCTTATGGAAATGTGTTAAAGGATTTTTTGTCTTACTAACATCCATTTCCTTCTCTTTGGTCGCCTCGTCCTTCTTCTCTCTTGATAATATCCTGTGACATGCAAAAATACATTCGCATACATAATCATATAGACATTGCATTACATTAGACATTCGCACTAGATTAGATCCAAATCATAAAACAGCCCAATTGCATACATAGATTTTCATAGCATAACATGGCATATCATCACACAAATCACATGTCATATAATCCATATGTAATATTGTCGTCCATCAATACATCCATAATCATGGGTAGGAAATGAAAAAAAATAAAAAGTTATAGCGGACCCAATGCTACTGGCCCTGTTGCATTGTTGCAAAATACATTCGCGTACATAATCAACCCTTCAATCTCTAGTGATGGTATGACTATTACCAATTAAAAGCATCATTTTCCAAAAAATGGTTTGTGTCTATCACTGGTGGCATAAAATGTCGGGTGTTAGTCCTTATTACACATGCTACTCCCGAATCATATTTTTGATAAATTTAAATACTATTTCATGTGTGTGAGAAAATCGTGCAATGAACCCTAATGGACTAAACTAGTGTGGCCTCGGGGGCTCATCGACAGATGGCCTTGCCTACATCATACACTCAGAGACCTCATAGTTCGACACAACCAATGACTTTGTCTTCTTGACCAAAGATTGAGTCACGATTTATTTTGTCAAACCTAATAGGACTAACCCAATGTCTCGGGGGCTCAAAGATGAGCCTTGCCTACATAGCAAATGCGCAAAAACAACATAGTTCGACAATGACAAAGACTAATCAAGACTTAAACTAACATGACTGTGTTGACTGACATGACTATGTTTTTTTTTTGTGTTTTCTTTAGGACGTTTTTCAATTTTTAGGTCTTTTTTTAGTACATTTTGTGATTTTTAGGTATTTTTTTGGCACATTTTTCAATTTTTAGGTCTTTTTTTCACGACATTTTATGATTTTTAGGTCTTTTTTAAGACATTTTTCAATTTTTAGGTCTTTTTTTTTAGGACATTTTTCAATTTTTAGATCTCTTTTCAGGACATTTTTCAATTTTCAGGATCATGTGTGGTGCCCACTGTAGTCTCATGATAAATGTTTTCCCCTAGTCAAGCTAAGAATGAGCCAGGAAAAATGGAATGTAAAGAAAAGGCATGACTAGCATGGACAGTGGACAGTATGCAAGACTTGATTTCAACCATTGTCAACCATGGACGGAAATTCCATGATGTCGAGGTGAAGTGTTATGACAAATGTCAAAAAAGAGTATGTTTATTAGGGACAAAGGTAGACAAAGTGACAGTAGATGGCACAACAATGACTGACTACACATGGCGCCTATTTGCCAGGTTTTCACCATGGTACTTATCCAAAGTGTATGTTTACCAGGTTTTCACTATTGGACAAATTATTTCTCTTTATTTTTGTCATTTTTTAATTTTTTTGGTGTTTTCTAGGTTTTCATCAAGGTGATGATTTTTTATATTTTTCAATTTTTTGTATTTTTAACTAGTTTTCAGATAGGCTTTTTGATGTTATGCATAGTATTTGCGCAAATGTAAACTATTGATTGGCTCTGTCAACTATTCGCCTTCGGGAGTAGCTAACTGATATGCTCTAAAACCAAATGATGCTATGATGATGTAAAGGCCCAGCCAATTGGGCTCAAATTTTCTTGGCTTCTCCCTATCCAACTGATTCTTGGGATTCTGGATGAGAACTAGGTTGCCAATGTCAGACTTCTGAGTCATCACCCTTTTGTTATAAATTTTGCAAAGATGATTTTGGTATGCTTGTAAATGATTCAATGCATTGTTTTTGCGCTCATCTAGCATTTCTAAATCATGCAATCGTGACTGTCTATATTCTTCATTAGTGATGAGGCCTTTCATGGAGACTCGCAAAGATGGAATTTTGACCTCTATGGGCAAGATGGCTTCAGCTCCAAAGACAAGGGTGAAAGGAGTTGCACCAGTGGGGGTACATATACTCGTGCAATATGCCCACAAAGCAGGGTTGAGTTGGATGTGCCAGTCACAGCCAGCATCATTGATAGTCTTTTTGAGGAGTTTGATAATGCTTTTATTAGATGCCTCAGCTTGACTATTTCCCTGTGGGTAATAAGGCATGGAAAAGTGGTGGCTAATATGGAAACATTGACATAATTCATGAACCTCATGATTTTTGAAGGGATGACCATTATTCATGATGATGGATTATGGAATTCCATATTGGAAAATGATATAATTGAGGATGAATTTGGAAATTTGTTTGCCAATAATGTAAGTGAGTGGGATGGCTTTGATCCAATTAGTAAAATATTCAATGGTGGTGATAATGAATTTGTGTCCACTGGAGGATGTAGGGTGAATCTTGCCCACGAGATCAAGTCCCTATTGTGAAAAAGGCCAAGAAGTGATCGGCCTCAACTCTTGTGCTGGAGCATGAATCAAATCACTGTGAATCTAGCATTGGCGACATGTTCTTACAAATTCCAGTGCATCCTTTTCTAGTGTCGACTAATAGTACCAAAGTCTCATAATATTTTTAGCTAAGGTCAAGCCACTCGAGTGGGACCCACATATACCCTCATGTACTTCTCGTAAGGTCATTTTTCCTTCATTAGTGTCGAGACAACGAAGAAGGGTATTGTCGAAGCTACGACAGTAAAGGGTGTCACTAATAATGGTATAACGTGCAACTTTGCAGATAAAGGAATTTCTTTGGTTATTGGAAAGGTTTTGAGGAAGGATTTAATAATGAAGGTAGTAAAAAGTGTCCTTATACTAGGGGGAACTTGAACCAACAAGCTCATAGACCATTTCTGATTCGAGGACATCATAAGTAGGAACCAATAACTGCTCAACCAAAAACTCAAATTTTGGGACATTGCTAGGAATATCAAGCAAAGATCCAATTGTTTCCATAGTGTTCGCAGCCTTTTTCTATGTTCTTGGAATTAATTCAAAGGATAGTCTATGAAAATATGTCAGAAAATTTTCAGCCATCTATTTATAAGGCATTAACTTCTCATCTTTTGTTTCATACTCATCATTGACTTGGTTTATAACTAACTGAGAATCGTCGAGGACCTGCAGATTCCTGATTTTCCACTTGACAGCCATTCAGAGTCCTTTAATTAGTGCTTCATACTCTGCCATGTTAGTAGTGCATGGAAATGCAATGTGGAATGACCTTGGGATGGAATCTCCTTGTGGAGTAATGAACAATATTCCAGCTCTTGAGCCATGATTAGTATGAGATCCATCAAAGTATAATTGCCAAGGTTGTTGGGACTCCACGTGAAATACATAATCATCTGGAAAATCTGTTGCAAGAGGATGATTATCTAGTATTGGTGCATCTGCGAGCTAGTCTGCTATTACTTGTCCTTTGATGGATTTCCACTCCACATATTGAATATCATATTCACTAAGGACCGTGACCCATTTTGCTAAATGTCTTTTTAATGTTGCTCGACTCAAGAGTTACTTCAAGGGATCGATCTTGGCTACCAAGTGTGTCTTATGGTTTAACATGTAATGCCTTAGTTTTTGGGCCACAAATACAACTTCCAAACAAGCATGTTTAATGGGTGTGTAATTTAACTCATACCCCATCAGTGTTCAATTGATATAATATATGGCTCTTTATTTTTCTTCATAGTCATTATGTGCTAGTAATGGCCCTAGTGTCGAAGTAGTTGCAGAGATGTATAGAATTAATGGTTTTCCTTGGATAGGAGGCATGAGAACTGGAGGTGACAATAAGTATTGTTTGATCTAGTTAAATGCTTCCTGGTATTTATCTATCCACACAAAGGGAATCCCTTTGCGTAGGAGATACTGGAATGGTTGGCACCTATATGCGAGTTGAGCAATGAACCATTTGATAGATTGAAGCCTACCTTGTAGCGTTCTTAGGTCACTAATTCCCTTAGGAGGAGGCATATCCAATATAGCTCTGACTTTAGTGGGGTCAACTTCAATGCCTCTACAGGAGACTATGTACCCCAACAACTTGCCTGATGTTACACAAAATACACACTTTTTTGGGTTCAATCAGACCTTATACTCTTCCAGCCTCCTGAAAACTTTATCTAATACTGAAAGATGGTCTTTTCTTGTCGATGACTTTTCCAAAAGGTCATCCACATAGTCCTCCATTAACGTGTGCATAATGTCATGGAATATTGTTGTTATTTCCCTTTGATATGTAGCGCCTACATTTTTAAGACCAAACGACATTGCAGTCCAACAGTATGTACCCCAAGGGCATGTGAAAGTAGTTTTATATTGGTCTTCAAGGGCAATACGGATCTGATTGTAACTAGAAAAACCATCCATAAGGGACAACATCGCATATCCAGTTGTAAGGTCCACAATGATGTCAATGTTCGACAAAGGGAAATCATCTTTAGGGCATGCTTTATTGAGATCTCGGAAGCCTGTGCATATGTGAATCTATCCAGTATACTTGGTGACGGGAACAAGGTTGGATATCCATTATTTATAGTCAATTGACCTGATAAAACCTACATCCAACAATTTTTTGAGTTTAGCTTTAACTAGCAATGCAACTTGCAAGTACATTTTTCTCAACTTTTGTTTTATTGGCTTGGCATCTGGAAATAATGGAAAGTGATGTAATACTAACTCAGGATCTAACCCCAACATGTCGGCATAAGACCATGTAAATTTTATCTTTCATTCCAAGAAGAACTTTTGAAATTCTGGCTATTCAACTTCTATCAATGATGTCGAAAAGAGAACCATTTTGGGGTCCTCCACAGTAGCTATATTAACTGCTATGGTGTCCTCGACAAGCATTGCTGATTTTTCTCTGTCTATGGGGAGAAATTCCAATCCTCTGCCCTTGGGCACCTTAGGGAGGTTTTCACCCTAGGATACGTCCTTTATTTTTACTATTTTTCTGTCAAAAGGTGCCTTTCTATTTTCACGTAGAGACGTGTCATTTTTTGTTTTATTTTTTTCTTTTTATTTTGTGACTAGAGGATGGTGCAGTCTCCCCAAAATAAGCAACACAATCCAATTCAATGGTAAACCTAGCCTTGTGATCCAAGTCTCGGCCTAGAAATTCTACTAGAGCCTCATCATTTTGAAAAGTGTCCATTACCAGTGGGCCTTGCCAGTTCCAATCAATTAGGTCAGGGTAAACTAAGAATATTCCATCATCAGCATTTGCAAATTGAGGGGATGACATGGAGAGCATGTAAATGGACACCGAGACATTGAAAATGAAGTTGTCATTATCTGGCTCTATGTTAGATTCTATCCAGTATTCTCCTTCGCTTGTTTCATACTCACCAGCAAAGTAAGGGACAAAGGGAGTAGAATCAAGGCAGGGTCAGTAGTGGCAAGTGATGGTTCAAGTGATTTCGCATGACGGTCATCAATTTGGGATGATTGGGCAAGTATGTCAGGGATAGGATGAATGGGAATAGAATATGATCTGGACTTGGCATCATTTGGTGTTGTATCGATCTTAAACACTTTCCAAAATCATTCTTCAAATGTAGACTCACCAAGTTCAAGGAATAATTCATCAAGGTAGCAGTCACTTAAGGATCGTTGAGAGCCAAATTCCCATTCGTGAGAGTTGGTTTCAGAGGAGGTGTCCTTAGTTGTCTCAACACAGTATGAAGCATACACTAACTCACATGGAAGCACACTGGTACTTGGATCACCAGATTCTCATGGACCTAACCCTAATCCAAGATGTATTGGTCTTTCTGAAACTAATAATGACTCACGCCTTCCATTCTTATCCTTGCCAAGACCACTTTTTCCATCATAGCCTTTTGCTTTTATCATGTTGTATCCTTTTCCGTATATTGCTATTGGCAAGGGAGTTAAGTCATGTGGTTCTTTATAAATCCAAGATAGTATATCATTTGTGTCCTCTTGACTCATTTCGCCCCACTTAATGAAAACTATATTTGGAGGAACCTTGAAAATTTCTTTTGCCTGTATTCTAAAGTAGGGTTTGCCATAGACCTAGGGAGACTTGGGCATCTTGGTTATGCAATAGGCCATATTCATCTTGTACTCTCCACATCCTTGGTCCTGAATTTGGAAGCTTGGGTCGACACTTGGGGTGATAAACGAAGTGGTAGGTGTTATGGAGGTGGTCATGGTGGTCGAAGGAGCAGAAATGAATGCAATGGATGAAGAAGTAGAAGCCTTCACGAGTGTTGATGGGTCAATGAATTTGGAAGACAGAGATGTCAAAGCTTCCCTATTAATAGGCACTTGACGCTCTAAGACACCACATAAGTTGGTACAATATTGGAATGGATCAGGGTCTCCATATATAGTAATCTTGGTGTCTTCAAAAGGAAACTTCAAACATTGGTGACATGGGGAGGGACAGCTTTCAGCACATGGATCCAAGGTCGACCGATTAAAATGTTATATGGGAGGTCCAAATCTAGAACTTGACAAGTGGTATCGACAATGACTGGCCCGATTTGAATGGGGAGTGTAATTATGCCCCGAGAGGAACGTTCTTCATCATCATATGCCTTGATAACAATGCTTATTGTGGTGTCTACGCAAGCATCAGAAAAGCCTAGTGCCTTGACCAATTTTAAGGAACATATATTCAGTCTCACTCTGCCATCTACTAAGACTTATCTGACCTTATGTTTTTGAACAAGAACTTCGATATGAATGGCATCATTATGGTTGGATTTGGATGACGAATAGTCTTGGTCTGAAAAGGTGATATGGTGGGGAGTCATGAGATATCCTACCATGGCTTCAAATTGGTTGACATCAATATCTTGGGGAATGGAGGATTCTTGCAATGTTTTATCAAGGATGGCCTTATGGGTAGGCGAGATGTGTAACAACTCAAGGATAGAGATTTGTGTGGGTGTTTTTCCAAGCTAGTCAATAAGATTAAAGTCTCCTTTAAGTTGTTACTATTTGTTTTGTGGACGCGATTGTGGTTGTGAAGTGGATGGGCCAACTATTGTTACCTTTGGTTGTCTAGGGGGAGGAGGGCTGTCTATGGTGACCTTTCTGGCATGGGTGGTGATATTTCATTCAGGAGCCTTTCTGACAGTGACTGTGTAAACATGTTTAGTTGTTCTAATGTGGTGTACAATAGATCCCCCAAAATAGTCATATCCAGTACGGCATGGTTGGCTTGACTATTATTATTTGTATTTGGCATAGGAGGGTTTCCAGAACCATGATCCTAGAATGGGTTCTTGTGTATTATATGATCCACATTAGAAGCAAATTGTGGTCCACCGATTTCAATGATGTGCTTTTCAATAAGGTCTTGTACCAAATTTTTCAGTTGTTTACAGGAAGAGGTTTTGTGTCCTTTTATTCAATGATAGTCACAAAATGCATTATCATCCCACCAAGATGGTTTAAACTACCTAGGGTCGTATGGTTTGGGGTCTTCAAGTGTGATGACACCATTCTAAAGGCATTTCCTGAGAACTTCAATAGGCTCACCCAAGGGAGTGTATGTACGTCCTCTAGGGAATTGTTTGGGTTGTCTGGGTTGCCTTTGAATTTGATTGTTTTGATTTCCTTGGTTATTCTAATTTTTCTGGATAGCATTAGCAACATAGGTTTGTTTCATCATCTATGTGTTTTTTGGTTGTGTCCCTTTTAGAGTATTCATATGACCCATAGTGTTGATAGCCTTAGCATCGACTACACCATCGTTGGTGACATGTTTATTCTTAACCCAATATTTGCTTTTGTCAGCAAGAGGAGGGCTTGCATTTGTGTTTTTGGGACTGTATTTTAGTCCTCCCTCAGCAATGAGGGATTTCTCAACTTGGACACCTTGTTAAACTAGGCCCGCAAAATTTGTACAACAATGAACACGCAAGCCATTTTTTAGTGGGCCTAATAACGTTTGTATGAACATGTCAATTTTTTCCTTTTCAGGTATGTCTATATGACAGCAACTCACTAGACCCCTCCATTTTTGAAAGAATGGTAAAAAGGTTTCACCAGAATATTCTTGTGTGAGCTGGCATAAGTTGGTAATAGAGGTGTCTATGTCAATGTTGTATGTGTAATTTTTCATGAATTTTTCAGCAAGTTCTTTCCATGACTATATTTCGAGTTGTAGTGTATACAACCATTCTAAGGTTGGTCCTATGAGACATTTAGGAAATAGTTGCATTAGATATGTGTGCTCATGAGAAATATCCACACAACTTGTTACGAACTCTCTGATGTGGTCAAGTGGATTTGTTTTACCCTTGTATTTGTTGAAGTTTGGAGCCACATAACCATGTGGAAATGGTGGCATGTACAAAGTTGTATCAAAAGGATATGGACATAAGTCGTATGAAATTTGTGTCTTCTTATCATAGGTTTTCATATTTTCCATCTTTTTTTGAAGGTCATCCACTCTTGCTAGCAAGGCGTGTACAATGGGATCATTGGTTGCCTAAAAGTAAGGTATGTTCTTATTAGGTGTTTATTGATATTTCCAGTTGTGAGTGGGAATTTGTTGTTGAGTATGAATCTAGGACGAGTATGTGGGAATATGTGACCCAGCCATGTTTGTTTGTATTTGAGGTATCTAAAATCCCCGGCTCATTTGATTGCCAAAGTTACACATTTTCCGTGTCATTTGAGTTCATTGTCCTTGTTGAAATAATTGTCCATGTTGCATGTTGGTGTTTGTTCCTTGGTAGTGTCCATATGATGTGTTGATATTTTGTCCTTGTCCATGTGTCATGTTCATATTTTGTCCTTTTCCATGTGGGATGTTTAATTGTGATGATGTATTAATGTTGTGTTGAGGGCCTTGAATGAAGACTCGTTGTGGTTTTCCTCTAAAGGGATTAAATGAGATTCCACCATAAGGATGTGACAAAGATTCCCCCATTTTCATAGATGAAGATCCCAACATAGGATTTATGGGATTTGCTCTCGTTGATGTCAACCCAACGGTTATTCCTATCATTTGTGATGATGATGTGGACGTTGTAGGCATGGGCATAGTAGATGTTCCTCCAATAGATGTTGTATTAGTTAAGGTGGAGGTGTTTTGACTTGTGGTGCCACTAGATGTCACATTAATGGTGTTAGTAGCAACTTGTGTGGTGACCACAATGTTATTGCTATTGGGGGCATTGTTCATGTTTTGATGAGATGTCATGGTTTGTGTCACGTTGTCTAAAGGTCTTATGGTATTAATGTCGAAGCCTTTTGATATTTTTTCCCCTTGGTCTAAAACCATAGCAAGGTATCTACCAAGATCGTTCAAGACCAAGTCCTCTAAAAATGAAGCTATGTCAAGATTTTGAGTGGCAGCATCTAAATCCTCCACTGGTACTTGTCCATTTTGGTCTCTTTGTATGAATTGTTCAAAAAGTTTATTTTGAAAGGAAGTTGACATGCTCATGGATGATTGTACATTCAAATTGCCAAACGGGTCATCATAAATCCAGACATTGGGATTGGTGTTGGTGTTGGTGTTGGTGTTGTTGTCAAAGTCTTGTCCAAAGTCTACCATTTTTCTTTTCTTGCTTTGAAGTCGTGTTTCCACCATCAAGGAAATTGCTCAAATGAAGATGATGACAATGCAAGTATGACACTAGTCTCTATTTTTTTCTTTTTGTGCAATAAAGGATGACAATGCAACGAGATAATAATGTTTTACCTAAGGAAATGTGTAATGCCGAAAAGATAAAGTGACAATTATGACTAGGATGACAAGGTGAAAAATAAGGACTATGATGATTATGTCAACTAAACAGGCAACTCATGCAAAGTCTAGGTTCAAAATGATGACTAGAATGAATAATATTTTTGTATTTTGGGAATAAAGTATGCAAGGTATAAACTAGAATGCAATTTGGAGAAAAGGGTACCTAAGCACTTTAAGCTTAATCTTTGCTCTCAATTTTCAGTTACCAAAGGGCTTATTGAAAATGACAAGGTGACAAAGTCAAGAGGACTAGTGAGTTTTCCTAACTAGACTGTTAAGTTGGAAAGCTTCACAAAAGGTGACAATGACTGAAGATAGGAATAATGACGAAGTCCAAGATAACCTAGCTGCAAAGGCAAAGATTTTGCAATTTGTGATAAAGTTGGCCCAAATCCAAAGTATGCGAAAATGACAACCTAGGGTCAAACTAATGCTAAAAATATGATTATGAAACCTAAGGGACGAAATTAAAAAAATAAATAAAGGTCTAAGCCTAAGGTCAAGAGTGCAAACTAATGGATGAATGATAAAGATTTTGAGCAATTTGAAAGTTGGTTTCTAATAGAGACCTCTTGGAAAAGAAAATTGTTTGACAGTAGTCTGACAGTGTTCAGACTCAGATTCGTCTTTGTATCAGGGTTTTGTTTCTATCAGGAAAATGCATCGTTTGAGACCACAAATGCATCACAGTATTGTAAATGCATTTTAGTTTAAGCGAATGTGATTATGAAATTAACAAATGCGACAGATGTTGGAAAATGTGGTTCTATGAAACCTTCCATAGAAGAGAAAAATAGAAAAAGCAAGAGATTTGCAAAAAGATGTGCAAAATATTATTATTCAGAAATTCATAATTACATGAGAATGATTTGCTTTATAAAAGCAAAGTATGCATAACCCTAATCTTATCTTGAGCAACAAGATAGCTCAACAAGATAAGGATGAGAATAATTAATCTAGGAATTAAAATATTGCCTAAGTAAAGTTATGCAAGTGTAATTAAATATTAATTACACTAACACAATTCAGATGCGTCGTGACACAAGAATATGCGGTGTTTATGGCAGCAGATGCAGTTTAATAGAGCGATTGTGTCTCAAACATTTTCTAATGCATTTCAAGACAGCGGATGAGTTTCAACAATTGGGTCATAGGTTGTAAAAAGTGATTTTTCTGATGTATTGAGGAAAATTTTGATTTGTCAAAGGTCGAATGTTTTTATCCAGATTTGTGAATATGGTGAATACTATTTGAAAATCCAAAAAACACTTGACAAGCACAATGTTTTAGTGTAATCAAACACACGTAATACAAGCACGATCCTAATAGGCCAAGGGCTTGTATACTTGGTATAGCCCACCAATATACCCTGGATTGGTGTTGAACACCTCTCCTTCTTGAGAGCAGATAGCTTAGAAGTTTGGTGGCACTGGCTCCCATCCACAACACTCACTTCTACAGGCACACCAACTTCGGATTCTTGGGTAGTCACTTCCCAAGAATTGCTATCTCTACTCAAGGGAGTCAGTAGTGAGTATCTTCGGGCATGATATTGTACCCTGCACTATACCAAGCAACGACTGAAAATGGTTAGCTTCTAAAATAATAGGTATCTAGTTAGGGCATCAGTTCGAGTGGCCACACATGTTGCGAAAGATTAATCAAAGATTAGGTGGCACTCTAGCCTGAAGAGGTCACGCTCAATAGGGTTTATGGGAGTACTAATCCATTTGTGTAACACATCTGCACTTGTGGTACTTGAACTTTCCTCAAGCACCCATTTTATATCCTGGCTGGAAGTGGCTTGGCTTTAGCCTATTACCGATCGGGTCGTACCTTAAGGTGAGTACTTTTTCCCTTAAGGCAGGCCCATTTCTAGAAATAATAACTGTTTCTCTTACACCCAGGATCACCCAAAAGCACGAGGGGAGAGGATACTTCAAATATTAAGTCTTAAGGGTCACAACAAATAAAGTGGGTTTGGCTTTTTGATCACCAAGTTTTTGCAAGGTGAGAGCATAATCACCTACCACTTTCAAGCACAGTCAAACACTTAGAAAAAAAAAAATTATTTTAGTGCACCAATGGAAGTGTTCCTAAACTAAAAATCACAGATAGATGATTTGAATTATTAGTCTTCGACAAACATAGCTACAAAATCACACGTCAATATTTTGGGCAATTGTCTTCAACTCACGAGCATTGCAAATCCACACGTTAGTAGTATTAGCAAATGCCTTTGACCCACAAGAATCCTAATGTCACATGCTACAACTAGACATTAGCAACCAGAAAATCCTATTCTAAAGGATGCAAAAAGCAACAACAGACTAAAATAGTAAAAATACATAAATCTGAAAAGAAGATCCGAATAAAGAAATTGAGCAGGTGAATGCGTTATGACAGAGCAAATGTGTCACAATAGTTTCTATCAAATTTTATCAACCAAATGCGTTATCTTGCAAAAAAATGCGTCAGAATCATGCAAATGTGTCATGTTTATTTCAGATGTGTCATAAGAGGTCACGAATGCGGTCCAATGTTTCAAATGCGTCATTTTTTTTCGAGTGTGTCGTGACACAGCGAACACGATGCAAGATGATTCAAATGCGTCGTTTATAAACCTATAGCAGCAAAACAGAGACAGAAAGTTGTACGAAAACAAAAAAAATGCACTACAAGACATCGAGTTCACCAAATATATCTCTAGAAATTTTATGGGTTAATAGATTAGAAGCTGAAATCCAAAAATCCAAAGAAATAATGGAGTGCAAAGGAGAAAACATGAATATAAATGAAAAGCTTTTACCATAAACCTTCAATCTCCATGGCTAACTTCCATTATACCTTCTAGCTTGTTGCAAATTGAAGTTTTCCCTCAGATTCTTTGAACAACCTATGAAAATGTCATGTCCTATGCAAGTGTTGAAGGATTTTCTATGAAAATGACCTTAAATGCTTAAGAGAAGCTCTAAGTATGCAGGAAAATGACTGTAAAAATGAAGACCAAAAATTCACGTGAAAAGTTGAGAGAGAGAAAATGAATTCAAAATTACCATTTTATAAGAAAAGGAAATTTTGAATGAACGGACGAGATCGAAAGGCAAATGGATGGACCAGATTGCAAGTTAAGATAAGGACAAGATGGCTAAAAAAAGGCTAGAGAATCAAATTGGTAATAGTCATTTGACTTTTGAATGGAAAAGGCATCTTTTGAATTAAAAATCATTTTAATTTAAAAGTGGAGAATCAAATGACAGCAGGCAATTGATAAATGCCCATTTTCTGCCAAAATAAGAAATTTTGACCATTTTAAATAAGTAATAATTTTTTTTATTTAAAATGAGGAAAGTGACATGTGGCCATAATTAAATAAATTAAAGAATTTATTTAATTAGAAGAATATGTAAATTATTGACGTATTTAAATAAATAAACAAGATTTATTTATTTAAATAATCTAGAAGAATTATTGGACAAAAATAATTAAATAAATTAGGAAATTTATTTAATTATAAGGAGACATTAGATAATTAGCAACGCATTTAAATAAATAAATAAATAAATTTTATTTATTTAAATAATCAAGAAGAATAAACAGACATGAATTAATTAAATAATTAAAAATTATTTAAAATTAATAGATGAAAATGGACCGAATAACATAATTAAATATTTTAATTATGCTAGGATGAATGTGGTGAAAAATAGAGCTTGCAGGCCTAGGTCAATTTTTAGTGTCTATAGAACTCAACATCAAAGTAAACCCTTGCTTGAAAACTTGAGAAATAAGGATTCTTGGGATGAGGTCAAAATAGCAACAGAGAAAAGTGTTGCTAAGAAAGGTATTTCTTTTGAAAAAAAGTCAATAAAAATTATGGCATTGCGCCAAAAGACGATTAGGAGGTACAACAATTTTTATGAAAAAAATGATAAACCATCTAGTGGAGTAAAAATGCCATATTCTCTAGATAAGGAAGTTACAAATAAAAATTGGTCACAATAAGAAATTATTGCCTTTTGGTCTATGAGGAAGGAGCTAGGTGAACCAAGAACTCTTGCAGACTTTGGAGATAACAAAGAAGAATATGAGTTTAGCAAATTATGGAATATAGAGCACCCCAATGAACAAGAAGATCAAGAAACTGATGATGAATCTAATGATGATAGGGAAGAACAAATATATGTCAAAGCTTGTTTAAGTGAGGCCACAAAAGAAGCATATACTTCAAGAGCAGTCATAGCCAAAAAAATGGGTTATGAAGGTGGTCCTTTGGGGTCCCAAGGACATGGCCCTTGGAAAGTAACAAATGTAGAGCATAGAAAATCAGCTGATAAATCTAGCCTTAGAGTTGATAAAGTAGACCAAGGGCATACAAGTACAACTAAAACAATTTGTTTTGTTAGAGCTTAAAATCCTAATCCTTATGGTTAGATAAAATCACAACTAGGACATGCCCATGGTGGAGAACCTAGTGCAACTAGCACTTCCATTGGTGGTGATGGTATGGGTAGTAGTACTAGTAGTGGTCAACATGTGCTACAACAAAAAATTACACATAAGAGTACAACAATACAAGATACCACACAAACACCAAGTGATCAAGGCATATAGAAGAGGGTAAGGATTTTGATAGGTCCAAGTCCAACTACCAATTCCACCACAAAAGAGCTATTTCCAGGCACTCCCCTAGTTAGTGTGGCCACAACAACAACTGCAAGTACTCCTAATCCTTTTCCATTCAAGCATTCCATTATTCTTGCATCCCCATGTTTTGATTACATTGATGAGTTTTAAAAGAAACCAAAATTGTATAAATAAGAAAGGAAGCAATTGATGGAGAATGTGTACTGTAACTTCAGATCCTACATCAACCGTGGTATTACCCACATTTGATACAAATAAATAAATCATGGAGTACACATTTTTTATTCCCACAGTTCAAAATAAACTAGCAAATCAGATGGATTGATCTAAATTTCAAGTGAGTAGTTTCCAATTGAATTTTTTTGGATTCAAAAATATTGAAAAAATTAATATATCAAAGAATAACAATGAATTGATGTACATATCATTGCTAAACCAAGAGAGAAAGAGAGAGAAAGGTTGTAGACTCAAATAAAAAAGTTACAGGAAGGCCTAGCAAATGGGAAAGCAAAGAGGAAAGCAACAAATAACAAGAGCAATGAATTAGAAAAAAGAATAAAAAATTTTCCTCTACATCAACAAGCAAAGAGGATAAACAAATAGAGGTGGAATTGAATGAACTGAAGCAAAGGTTAGATGAGAGAAAAAAGAAATATGATGAGGAAAAATCCACTTCAAAAAAATTAAGACAAAGCATTGGGAAAGGAAATGAACAGTGGGAACAAAAATTGGAGAAAGAGAGAAAAAGAAATGAAAGATTGGCTGCAAAGCTAATGGAAGCAAAAATGAAATAAACTCTTGTCAAATAAGTTAACTGCATTTTTTAGAGAAATAATGAGGCATATGAAATAAAAGATCTAGGAGGAAATAATGCAGAGGATTGATCATTTGTGTGAATTGCTTCAATTGATTGATGTTATCAGACTACATTATAAGAAGCTCAACAGATATTTAATGGACAACAAAAATGTACTAGAATTAGAGAAATATGTAAATCAAGTTCAACAAACAGTCTACAAAGCCAATGAAAATGAATTGAAATCAAAAGCGATTAATAATGGGCTTGTTGCCTCAATGATGTTTTCATCTATCATTCAAAAGTGTTTAGGAATATGTGAAACAATGGAATTTTTGCATCTGGTAAGGAACTTGATAGAGCTTGGTTTGTCATAGGCTCTTGACACAAATGAGTGATTCATTGGAAAGGATGATTTTAGAAAGAAGATGGAGGGTACAAGGAAGGTTGATTTGGACCAGTTTCCTCAAAACCTAGATGAGGTGAAATATTTGGATTCCATCAAACCACTAATAACCTTGAATGCAATATTGACTAAAACATTCAAGTCAAGTTCCAATTTCAATGATGAATTGTTAGCAAATTTTCAATTCAAACATCATTTAGAACAAATGACAATTCCACCACCTAAATAGTGGAAGTTGCTACAACATGTAATAGAGTGATTTGATATTGATAATATAAGTTTCCAAGTTCCAACTCAGCTTTGTGCAAAGTTGTCTCTGAGCAAGATTTTGCATTGCCTCTATGTATTCCTTCATTTGAAAATCAATAAAAAAATTCAAATTCAATAATGTTTTGATGTTCAATTATCTATATTATTTATTTTATCATTTGAAGAAAAACTTTGGTTTCCACTACTAGATACACATCAAATGATTGTTGATGTTCATTGTTGTTATTAAGCATTGAGTTGAGTGATGAATCACTAAGTACATGTTTAACACAATTAAAATATGAAATTATTAATAATATGTTAATTTATTCAATCTGATACATAATTTAAAGGAATACAATATTAAATATCAAATACATTATAAAATATCAACTACAGTTTGAAATATAAAATTCTTGGTAATCCTCAACTAGTTAAAGGAGGGTTGTTAGGTCTACAACCTAGGGCTTTCTAAAATCCTATTATCCTAAAACCGTGGCATAAAATTATTGGTAATCATCAACTAGTTAAATTAGGGTTGCTAGGTCTACAACCTAGAGCTTTCTAAAACCTTATTATCCTATAACCTTGGTGTAAATTTCTTGGTAATCCTCAACTGGTTAAATTAGGGTTGTTAGGTTTGTAACCTAGGGCTTTCTCAAACCCTATTATCCTAAAACCCTAGTGTTCTTATGTTTTGTTGTTGACATCATTTACTTTTTGACTGGTCTTTAAGTTATGACTTATGGGTATCGATGTTGTGAGTCTCGCATCCCCTTTTGCAAGGAAGTGCGCCTTTGATATTAGATATAAAATCAAAATCAAAACCTTTACTTTTCTATTATTTTATTATTTTATGTTCATTACATGGTGGAAGATAAAGGATTTTGTAAGTTTGTGGGCCCATAGTCAAATTTCTTTTTCTTGGTTGCAGAACTGTGGAAGGACACTATGTGACGATATTCTCACATGGGACATGGGATAATTCTATTGGACAGAGGGGATGGTTGTGTCCTTTTCAAGAAAATTAAGGCCTTACTCATCATTGAAATTTTAGATTTTTACATCTCTTTCTAGATGGACGGCCCACATTCCAAATTGATTAACGGGTAGATGAATGAACTACACTCGCATGAACAAGAAGTAATGTTGGATGTGATGGATGATGACTCATAATTTCCTTCACAAATTTTTAGTTCATTTGTTTGGTATAGCATAGTAGTGAAAATTGTAGAGGTGCACCCATCTACATCAACTTGAGCTAAACTAAAAAATAGGTACTCCCTTCTTGGGAAAATTTGCCATTGTTATTCTTGAAGCTCATAATCAGGTATGTAAACTCTCTTTCAAAATACTGTACAAATCAGTTTTAAATCTTTCTGGATTTATGAATCGGTTAAACACCCAACCCTCTGGTTCTACATCTAAAAGACCCTTTGAGGAAGATATTTTAGCCCAATTGTCAAGTTCCTCAAAAAAGCCTCAATTTCAATGTAACCTCATCCCTAATGCAATAGAGGGGATGGTAGACATAGCTAGAAATTGCAAAGAAGTTGAGCTGAAGTACCAGGATGACATAGTCGTTGGGTGGGAATTGTTCCTACATTGGTATGGAAAAAAAAACTGCCATTCCCTATCTCCAATGCATGGACCTATGATTTTGGGAAACTTGTTGTTCTTAATATCTTTATAAATGTGGAACTCATCAAATACCTTACTTCTGGGTATGATGAAAATAATAGAGTAATTAGGGCATTGGATGGAAGTGCTGTAATGGATATAACTAGGGAGTCTATTTGTGAGGTTTTTAGACTCAATGTGGTTGCAAATAAGGTTATAGACCTTGATTCTTTCAAAAGAAAATACAAGCAAGACAAAAATAGCTTTAGAGTGAAATGGCTCCCTAGCTTTAGACATAAAAGCTTCTATTGAAAGTCACTGAGAATCCCTGATATCGAACATGATCCTTTTGATGTTGTCTTTTGAAGACTATTTCAGAAGAACATATTGGAAATTATGCCAGGTGTTGGGACAAGATGCAGGCTAAAAAATGGAGACACCTCTTATGTATATTGTTGTTGATGTACAACTCCTTTTGTCAATAGTAACTTTAGCTATGCTAGCATTTTAGTTTATGATATTCACAATCGGTTGGTGGACATTAAGAGAAGGAAAATTGGCAAGGAGATGGAGGTGAATTTCATGTGGTATTCTCTCCTTTTCCATATGCTTTTATACAAAGGGAAAGATAATTTTAGCATAGTTTTACAACTGAACATGAAAGATAAAGAGGGCAATGATCTCCCAGTGCAATGTTGGACCCATATTTTGGACAAACATTATAATGAGTTCGACTATATTTTTTTGAGAAGTGATTTGTAAGAAAATTCATGGTAAGGTTGGGTGAGAGTCTACCTAGAGTCAAATTTCACAAGGAAATTTTGGATTTCCTTAGGTCCAAAAAGAGGAGGTCTGAGTTAGGAGTACAACATAACTGGGGAGATTTTTACCTCAATGATAACTTGGTTGTTATTATAATATATGGGTACCCTAAAGGCCCCCATGTGCTACCTAGATATGTGTCACCCAGGTTGTAATTCATGGAAATTATGTGGAAATTGAATGAGACTAATCACTTTCATTTAGGAAAACAAAAGAAAGGGTCTTTTTTTCCCTTATGTTACTGCCTTTTCAGATTTTACTTTTACTAGAGAGGGCTTAGATAGGCTAAAAGAAATGCTTGGGGAATACAAGTTATCTCAGTTAAATGTTAGGGATTTTGAGCCTAAAGGTTTCATAAAGGAAGTTAGGAAAAGGTTTAGAAGGTCCATTTTTTGCCATCAGGTTGATTTAAATGAAGATGTCATAAGAAATTGCAAGGATGAATTAGAGGTAAAAAAAATGGAAAGGAAAAATGGTTTGCATTCAACAAGGAAGAGGCTACAAAGATAAAGAATGATGAGGATCATCATGGAGCATTTTATGATATTGTTGACCCAATTGCTAGGATTAAGGTAGTGTTGAATAATTTTGATAGAGTTGTAGGTAAGGCCCCTATCTTGGAAGAGAAACCAACAAAGCAGCCTAGACCCGACCTTTCTATCATAAGGCTCCAAGGGCCTATTATTAGGGAAAATGTGCAATCAAACCCACCATAGGCCACTCCCTCTCCTTCCC
The DNA here is from genome assembly GCA_007258455.2 of Sequoia sempervirens. Lineage (NCBI taxonomy): Eukaryota > Viridiplantae > Streptophyta > Pinopsida > Cupressales > Cupressaceae > Sequoia > Sequoia sempervirens. Next base: position 518,527,389 of record VDFB02000015.1, read on the forward strand.
CTAGCCATCAAACAATTAGTGTGGATTCTAATTCTCCCCTAAGAGAGCAACCACAAAAGAGGATGAAATTTGAGCAGCCGCCATTTTTGGTTGACAATCCCATCAATCCAGAGGAAAGTGGAGATGTTCATATCACCATGGATGAAATTTAGCAATATATGCCATCCCCCCAAGACCAAATATTGTTGGCCTTCTTCAGCAAAGGTTTGGGTTGGATGTGGCTATGGGGAGAGATAACCTCAATGATATGAGGGAAGTGGCTTGTACACAATTCATGTATGATGATGATTTTATAAATTCCCAAGAGTTTAAAGAGATTTTTTTAGATTAAAGAGGGAGGAGTACCTTAAAATACTTTAGTTGGCACAAGCAAATGTTCCTAGAGAAAAGTATGATGAAGTAGCTGCAAAGGTAAGGGTAAAAATGAATTTTGAGTTCAAAAATGCTACGCCTAATGAAGGGAAAAGAATAGTGGAAGATAGTGGATTTCTACTGCTCCTTGAATGGTACATTACTTCTACAATTGTTTTTGATACTATTAGGAAACAAGAAGGAGAATTTTTCTCCACAGAAGAGGAAGCAAAGATGGCATTGTCAGGATCAAGGTTCGACGAACATTGGGAATCCCTTGCAATCTAGGCCCTTTCCCCAACTACAAACAAGCCTCTAATTGTTGAAGCATCAAAGGGTAAGGGTATCAAAGGGATCTTGATTGTAAAGAGGGTTTCTAACACCTCTGCCCCTGAAGTTGTTGCATTAGTGGTAGATGTTGCCAAGTTTAATGAATCTAGTGTTTAAAGGTTGCAAAATAGACTTAATATAGTGTTGAAGGAACATAATGATTTCATGGAAGCTTACAACCAACAATAGGAATTATTGGCTAAACAAAAATCCCTTCTTAAAAGTGTGCAAGAAGTAGGCTCCTCTTCTATAGTCCCCCTACTCATGTGATGATTGAAAACACATAGCTTAAAGAAAAGATTCAAATGTTGGAAGAGCAATTGAAGAATGCTTAGCAGAATCAGAAAAAAGGAGAATGTGTGCATTGAAATATGCATCCTAGAGCACAAATTTTCTAAAATCTTAAGAAGGATGGAAAATACCCGTGTGTCATATTTGAATTTGAGAAATGCCATTACCAGAGTAAGTGGGGATTAAGAGCAAATCAAATGTATATTGAACAATGAATTCCTAGATTTTCATCTTTGGAAGGTATGTATAAGGGATCTAAACACACATATGATGCCCCTCCTAGTATCTATCTATCTTTTGAGATTTTCAATATGGCATGGAATCATAAAGTGTATTTGGAAAGTATAATTGAAATTGCACGAGAAAGAATGAACTCTTTCATAAATGTTAATAGAAGGCTTGTACCCCACTTGTAACATAGAAGATAATGGGGAGTTGAAGACCATAGAGAAATGGAAGGATGGTTTCAATATTCTAATCCCCACACTCCTCCCTCTGATTTGCAAAGATGACAATCTTGATTTAAATCATCTTGATTCCTATTCAGATGGGATGGTTGATGTAGAAAAAAAGATGGAAATTTTTTGTAGAGAGGCCAATGCTTTACTTGATGCCAAGTATCATCAAAATTTGGAGAATTAGGAAAATCTCTTAGTTCATGACTAGCCTTTTGAGGATATGATTAAGGCATCAAATGAAAAGTATAATTTTTTACCCAACCTATGAGTGGATCTATACTTTTATTCCTATGCCTCCTATCTAAGAATTTAGTTATCAAAAATTTTTGGTATGAGGTTCTTCACTTCTTTGCTTGTTTCTTTCCTTATGTTATAAAAGGGAATCGTAAGCCTCACTCAAAATTTCAAAGCATTTTGATTTTTTGAACTTTCATCTCATTCTTTATAAGATCTTTCTGCACAGTTTAACCTATTTGATAGCACATATAGGAAATGTTGTAATTTTTCTTTGTAATAACAAAAGATGACTCAAATACTTAAGTGCATTTCTTTAATTTTGCATATTGATCCATCTCGATCTCCAGTATTGCATTTACTATCTTTTGACTCAAAATAATCAAGGGTTATTTATAAGTTGCATATCACATCATGTGTTTATGTTATGGATGTTGAACTATTATCTTCTGTTCAAGGAATGGATTAATATTCTTTTCAGTTATTTATCAAAGATTGTGTGAATGACAATGCAATAGAAATTTATATGTAGTGTGATAAGTGTTGTTCTTTGCTTGGTTTCTCATTGTAAGGCTATGAGGTTATAAGAAGCCATGACTATAAGTTGGTCTATTGTAGGAGTATATTTTGTTTCCTGACTCAATTACGGATAAGGCATTGATCAAAATAATTCATAAACTATGAAAAATGATGCAGAATCACATATCGAATTCAATATCATGGAATATAATATAAAATATAAATATCACAATTTCATGGAATACAATGTAAAATATCATCAACTACAGTTTGGAATATGATTCATGAAGTGCAATATAAAATAAAATATCATGAAGTGCAATAATTCACAATTTCATGGAATACAATATAAAATATCATCAACTACAGTTTGGAATATGATTCATGATGAGTAGTATAAATACCTAAAAACTAATAATTCACTTTCATTTCCCAAATCAATTCAAGGTCCTCAAACCGACATTCAACTTGAGATAAAGTAAAAGATTCATCTTGATTCTGAGTTTGGTCTTCATTTTCTTCGCCCTGCATCTCAAATTAAACATTCATTGTGTCATTGTCATTTGTACCATTTCCAATTCCACCACTACCAACATTTGAAGTGTTGCACAACCCTCTTCTTTCGCATATGGACCTCTAGATTGTGAGTTACCTTTCAAAAGGAATTTTTTTGACATTATACACAGTTCCTTTCACCCTCAAGTGATCTTCCAAATTCGTGTCTAGTTTGTTTCTTATCTTTGATTTCAAAAACACCAATGAAATGAAAACTCTATCATCCTCCACCGACCCCAATATCATTGTTTGACATAAATCAACAAGTTTGAAATATTATCTTATTGAACTATGCAATATTTCACTCTAACCTAAGGTTGTCCAAGGCTTTGTTATTGATCCCATTTCAAAGGGCTTCTCCATGGAATCAAACTAGTCCATCATACTTCTTGCAAAATGCTTACATTGTTGTTTAAGCTTATCTCCCTTTATAATTCCTTTTATTGTCTACTCATTGTATGTTACACTTTTCAAAAAGTGTTTAGCCAAGATATTTACTTTATCATGAAAATAGTTTGGGCTATCTTGATTTCCTTGAATCCAAAATTGAGGATACATAATAGCCATGGATTCAAGTATTTCTTCTTGAGGGAGTCTATTATAAATCTTTGTGGTTCAAGATATTTTGCAATTTCCTTCAAATTATCACTAATAGGTTTAACAATGTCATTAAAAGCTTCCTTTGTAATAGGTACTTCTTTGATAGAGCACTTGATTGTCATACAATGGTACATCGGTATCTCAAATCCATGTACATAGACACATAAGTGCCCACTTGCATTAAACTATAACTAATTTTTAGGATGATTCAAATCTATAATTTTCTACCAGCTTAAAAAAATTTGGCTTTTAGAAGTTAGCTCTAGATATAGATTATCAAGGGCCATGCATGTCATTCTACATAGTTTGGTATATTCATTGATATACATAGTTCTTTCTTGGGCTTTCTTCACAAGATTGTTCATTTCATCCAGCATGGGGAGAAGACTAGCTAAATTCAAGATTGTCTCTATATCGCTTAACCTATGTAAGAGATCAAGAGATTTGTCTAATGCATTGTGATTCTCGTACATTACTCTGATTGAGGATCGATATTCTGAAAGAACTCATTGCATTGGTCCATGCAAGGAGATCCATCTAGTATCAACATCCTTGAGAATCTTGTTTCTTGTTGTTATTCCCTTAGCAAAATTTTGAAATTTTGTGAAACTTTTGGGACTTCAACAAAAGTATGCATAGAGCACACATACTATTTTCAACTTTTGATATAGTTATATGATACTTGCTTACAATTCTAAATGCTAAATTCATTATGTGGGCCATGTAGTGAATTCCAAGCATGTATGGTGCACAAGTAGTTTGTAACTTTGTGCAAACACCGATGATGTGACCTTACATTACTGCAACCCCATAAGCTCCTACACACACCAACTTTTTGGCAATTCTCAATTCATCCATACCTACAATTTCATTCAAAGATTTCTTGACTAGTTCAAATAGGTTTTGTGATGTTGAAATATCCTTAATTTTATGAACATAGAGAAGATGAGCTTGGAGGACATATTTTTTTATAGTATACACATGCATATAGACCCAAGAAGTATTATCTACCATAGTAACTTCATCTAAAGATAATGCAATGAAGTTTGACTCTTTTAGTTTCTCCTTTAAATCTTGCTTTTCCACTGTAGCAAGACAACTTGCCCATTCCCATCCAACATTTACTGACCAATGTGTGTTAGGAAAGTGAGGAACACCCAAAAAATATAATAAATTAAAATATTATGGGTAGTCTGTCATAGGACACCCTCTGGAAAAAAAATATGAAAAACAATACTCATCTGAATAGTTTTTTCCAGTTGTGCTCCTTCCATTACTTTTGCAAATTGAGCCTCAATAGTACCTCCACATGCAGCAAGCTTTGACATTCTTTACTTATGCTCTTCATATTTCATGGCATACTTAACATGAAGACATTCTTTGATTTCCATCATACTACTGATTGTTCCTTTTTGTCTATGATTTATTTTTCATAAACTTTACCAATATGCATTTCTATAGTGTCAAGCTTTAGTTGCAACTTCTTGTCTCTTTTACATTTCTAACTACAAATCATACACTTGCATTTTGTTGGAGGTTCATCTTTGTTTTCTCTCCATTGCTTCAATAAATGGGTACTTTCATACCCAATCAAGCTAAAAATTCCTTGTCATTTCCCACTCGTGCCCCATTTTTTATTTGCCTTTCCTTTTCTTGCTACCAACATCATCTACGACCCCAAAATTTTCATCCAAGTCAATTATCTCATTCTGGCTAACTAGGGTATCCCTTGGAACATATTTTGTGGTATTTTCATCCTCATTTGACTCATTTAACTCAATGACAATCCCACCTTCTAGTGGCAGTGTAGTATTGTGAATGCCTTCTTCATCAATATTTGGTGGAAGAGTTGATGATGTAGCTCCATATTGATCTAATGGATTAGAAGCATTGCCAATTCCAAAGTAAGACTGTATGAGAACTCTATGTTTTGGGCATTTTGATGGCCTCCCAATCCCTTCACCACCCTAAGGAGTCTTACCCTTATTACACTTGTTGCTCGACATCTTGATCTCTCACTTTGAATAAAATCTGGAAAAGATGCCTTCTTGTTTAAGAAGGATAGAGAATATAGATCCCATTCCCTACTCAATATCATCTTTAAGATTGAAGCAAGAATGAAAAAGAGATGAAATCTTATAGCACTATGAAGAAATGATCACTCACCTTTAAGTTTAGGTTTTCACTAACTTGCTATTCGTTAATGCAGGAATGCCTATGTTGTAAGTTTGTAACTTGTCTATGATCAACTTCAAGGTTCCAAGTCCAACTTCCAAATCGATGGCTCACAAGTTTAGAACTAAACAAAATGTATAAGAATAAATGATAGTTTCAATCAAGTATTTATATCAATCCATATTTGGAAAATTTCATGGGATTTTTAAATGGTATATTAAAAATTTAGCGAATCCCATGTGATTATACAACAATAAATTTAAGTGTTGAGTGAATCAAACCTCGATGAAACACATATATTGTAATTTTCAAGGCAATTATGGCCCTACAATTAGCATGGAGGTGTAATAGCAATTGGTGAAATGTGTCCTCAAATGTAATTATTTTTTAATGTTATTGGTGAAATGGGTCCTCATAAGCAACTATTTGTAAATTTTAATTGGTGAAATAGGTCCTAATACACAATGTGGTTTTAATAGTGTTGACGAATATATGTAGGTGATTTATTACATGCTCTGAGATTCTAGACAAAAACATTAATCAATCCATTTGAAATGTGTAGTTTGTTATGGAAAATTTATTACTTAAATATGCCTCATAAAATAAATTGATGGAAAATGGCCATGCATTTGATCGATAATTCATAAAATTCAAGTGATTTGGCCACCCTGTTGGGTGTGATTAATTCACAAATTTCGACTTGGCCGATATCTAATATTCGCCAATTGGCAAAGATTCGCCACTAAAAAATTCATGTTTAGATATATCATTATTAATAGAATTAATATTAAATAGTATAATTTCATTTATTAAATTATCACATACCTTAATTGAAAATGTATAAGCACCCAAAATTATATTGGATGGTTGCCTTCTATATGTAACTATTTTCTAATTTAGAATCATTCCAATTTGAGTTTGTAAATACATCAATGGATACATAGTTTTGGCATTTGATTTTTGTAAGAGGTATGAAGGTTGTGTGTAGAAGAGGAAAGGAAAGGTTAGAAATTCATTTTCTATCATTGTAGGTTTTTTAATATAATTCAATGATGTTTATGGTTTTTTTAACATAAGATTCTTCTTATGAATATTATTATGTATTGTGCAATATTAACTATTTATTTTATTTTTGTAAAATTTAATTAATGATGTAGTTCATTATTGTAATCAATGATTTCCATGGGTTAAATATATTAAAATCTCAACATGGTATCAAAAACTACTTTAGGCCATGTTGACCTCAACTATAGGAATGAAGAAGGAAATTATGTTGAAGAACTACTACTAGTTGATTGAATAAAATATTGGGTTCCAAAACCACTACTCCACTTCCCAAAACAAAACTTCACTCACAAAGCTAGGGTTTTCATGTAGAAAGTGAAATCAATCCATCAACAAAAATATGGAGGGTTCAAGGTCAACTCTACAAGAGTCAGTTCTCTCTCCTATGCCTCGATCTCATATTAAACTCTGAAGGGTGTTCCTAGAGGCTTGTGTAAATAAAATATAGTTAGAAATGGTAGAAAGTAAACCCAAACTATGATACAACTCAAAATATTTTTAAGTGAGCATGAGAGCAAGTAGTTGTCCTACTACCTCTATATAGATGATTAAAACATCATTGCAATGAGTCCAAGGTGAAAGCAAGATACATGATTCATATAATCTTATAAATACTTGTGATAGGTCAATTCTAAGTGCTAGAAAATAAGCAGCAAACAAAGTAATGCAAATAACACTAAAAACAACCTACACCTCAAGATTAGTCTAGTTGGATTCAACACAACATAAAAACAACAAATGGAACTTTTTACCTTGTGTTGAATCGATCTTTTGGTTGGCCCTTCGATCTTTGGTGTTGTATGCTCTTTGGATGGCAAGAAATGCAAGTTAGATGATGATATGAAGATGGATACAAATGAGTGCAAACATGAAAATGGCTAAGTATGGATTCTACGAAAATTTTGCAAGAGTTTGGCTACTATGCATGATCTCCCTAAAATGAGAAAAAAGGGGGTATTTATAGAGATTTTGGAAATCTCTAGGGAAATGGATGGTCAAAATTGAGCCACCAAGATCAAGATGTAGGGCTAAAGTGAGTTGAGAACTCACAAGCCCTCACATCTTGACATGTGGCATGTGATATGGCTTAAAAGGGGTGATGTGTACATGAGGTGGAAGGATAGTACATGACATGGAAGGGGTACATAGTACCTTGGGATTGAGACAAGATCTCCTCATAAAGGAGGTACTTGTCTCCATGTGGTTGAGAGGACAAGTGGGGAATTAAAAATTGCTCAAATATTCTCATGGGGAAGAGAAAAGGAATTTAAAATTCCCTTAAATGTATTGGGGGATTAAATGTGAATTAAAAATTCACATGGGGAATGGAGATGCCTTGTTCAAAAAGAGAAAGTTTTTAATGAAGTTGACTAAAGACACATTCCATAAATGATATGGGGATTAAAGATGACCTAATTAGGTGATTAAGGTTGTGCAAGTACTCGATTAGACTAATTAAAGACTCATTAGAAGCAAGTGGGAAATTATGGAGGATGGGACCCTAATGATGATTAGGGGTGTGCACATCTTAATCATAAATTAATTATGACTAAGAAAGAGGGTTAGACTGCTAAGAGGGATTAAATGCCAACTTGCAAAAGTTGGAGGATGTGACAATGAGAGAGAAAATAGGGAATTTAAAAGTAAATTTAAAATTCCAAAAGATAATATGACTAAATTAAATAAAGTGATGCATTTATTTAATTTAGAGAGGAAATAGGGGAAAAGTATTTATTAGATTAAATACTTTGGAAAGCCTTATGCAAGATACACAATATTAATTAAATGAATGATTTAATTAATATCGGCAAAGAAGATGATTTCAAAAGAGCAAAGGGATGATTAAGAAGACGACTTTGACCATATGGAAGTGGTCAAATTTGGATGTCTACAATACTATTCCCTAAAAACATGGCGAAATCATGAACTTCATAGACTAACGAAATTGAAAAGGAAGCGTTTATTGATTTTATTTGATTTTGAGTGGTTGATTCTAATTAATCCCATAGTGGTGCCTATTAGTGGGTAACATAGTCAAGTTGACAGGGAGAAATACTGTGAAAGGTAAAATACTAAAAAATTGATCCAAGCATAAGAATGGATCAACGTGAGAGTATTATCGACTAAACATACCTAGTTATCCAAAATAGAACACATAGATTCATTAGGCTTAAGGTGTTGAGGTGCCTTTCTCATTGTGAGGGTGCACTAGCTATTAAAATCCATCACCATCTAGTTGACACTATTCTTAATGGTGGAATGACCTTGTGGATAGGGAATTTTGGGTCAATTCAATCCCCATGCTAATTTATGAATGGATCTACAAATTCTACCCAGGAAGAAATTTTTCTATTCAAAATATTCCTAAATGACTCTCTAACACTCTCTTCCAAGGAACACAAAAACAATTTCATCATCATATCCTCATCCTCAATTTCACACTCATTACTAATACTTAAAATTTTGGTAAGTTTGGGGTGTCATAAAAATCAAGCTACCTATATGTTTTGGCTACTAAAGGCTATTGAAAAGGTAAAATCCTTTGAGCTTGTCTCTTGTGGTTGTTCCTTATATTTGGTCACTTTCATTTGCCTCATTTTGTATTTGTGGATCAACATCATGGAAATTCTAATCAAACTGGGATCTTTGGAACCTGCCAGTGAGAAATATTGTTGGTCAATGTGGTGTCTATCCATATTCCTTGATCATGCATGACATACATTCTCACATCCACACTTTCATGTCGACCCTACCCATTCTACCCATTGCAACATTGTTTCTCCTTGCACCATACTCATTAATGTTAATTATTCTCCTTATGAGAAATTGATTAGTTGAATCATCAAAAGTGTACTAGTACTGGTCCCTTAGATCCACAAAGGCATGACCTTTGCCTGAGGTGCTTACTTGCTATTTTTTGTTCTTCCCTAAAGAACCATATCGATCCCTTGTATTCTACTTTGCACACTAATTCCTTATTCTCTGCATTATCTCTTTATGCAAGTTGATAAATTAATTGTCTTCTGTGATACACCCGATAACAATTGCACAACAAATAAGAAAATAACAGATATCCAAACTACATTTTACTTCAGTTAGCACAGAAGAACAATGCCCAGTGAGCAAATTTAGATCCTCAACAACGATGTAGTCACTTACAGTAGCTACCAACATACTCATGGACTTTGCTATGTATTGGATTTATTGTGCCTCCTTTTCAATTGTAGAGGGATCACACAACAGTATTATAAGAAATACAATGCTAGTCAGAAGTCACATCGGTATTGTGATACATCATAGAGTCTTGTTCAGAATCTCCCCGCAATTAGCATGTAAGGAGGCACACCTCTCCAACGATGCAAAGGTAGAGAGTGTGGGCGGCTGACCAGAGCCTACAACTCGGCCAGGTCGCTAGTGGAATATTGCTCCCCCACGCAGAATTACTCAGTCCTACATTGTCACCCAATAATGCTCCCTCGTCACCTCACTGTAATATGACCCTACAGGACCACCGTGGGAAGAATAGTGATGCCCGATCCTGGGTTGAAGAAGTTGTGTTCGTTGTGTTGCAGACTTATTGGTAATCACTAGAATTCACACTCCTCACAAGCATGTCTCGATGTAGATCGATAGTGGAATCTCCCAAAGTGTGTGATCTGGTGATGTTCACTTGTGGACCTACCTAATAGTTGCATCCCTAAGAACAACACCATTTTGTTTTGTACCAAAACCATTGCTCAACTTCTTAGAATAAAACTTCACTCACAAGGCTAGGGTTTTCATTTAACAAGTGAAATCAGTTCATCTAGTTTGAAAAATAGCCCCAAGGCTCCCAATGTCCATATTTATTGAAATTTCACCCACCTAAACCATCTTGACATATATTCATACAATGGCAGCTATCCAACTAACTATTTTTTTGCTCCTTCTAGTGAGTTGCATGATGTAAAGGCTTTGTTATAGAGTTTTGAAAATGATTTAGTGGAAACTAAGAAGCAATGGGCCCAAAATAATAGGCCTTATTAGCCTTATAACCTAGCCTATCGAACTAATAGGCAACCTTATCAAGGATATTTTCAAGTGCAAAATCAGTTAAGCTACGGAAGTCTCCTGAATTCCTTAATTCCAATTACTACAAGTTCTTCTAAAGCTATTGTTCCAATGTAGAACAATTTAGTTCAATACCAAGCTTTGATGGTTCAAGGTGTAGAAGAACTTTTAGGATAACAATTTGAATCATGTCAGGAGGGGGTGCTAAAGTAGGAACAAGTGCAAGGTGATCCCATCCTAATGAATTGGGATGAAAGTAAGTTTTTTGGTAATGGGAAGGTAGTTGTTGGGAATTAAGGTGTCTCAATCTTTGTATTTCCTATCATTGATTTAATTAATATTTTATTTATTATGCCTATGTTGTATTTTCTTACTCATCTTATTTTTTCATCTAGTATGACATGTCGTGGTGGTTTTCCATCATGTTGGTAGGTGGCATGGGAGGTGATAAGGATATTTGTGTCCCCACATGGGAATTTAGGCATCCCACTTTGTGGTAGAGAATATTTTCCAAGTGTTGGTATCTTGTAATTATTGTATGGAATATTCCTATGACAAGTTATGGCATGGAAGAACTAGATTCTATAAGGGTTGGACAAGTGTTGGAAGGAATCTTTGCATCAGGAATCTAGGTTCCCAAGTTGTGTTATGATAAGTTTTAAGAGAATCATATATTATTAGTCAATTATAATGGGTTCTCTTACAACTATAAGTGTTGTCAGTTATGACAAATTCTATGATGCCTGTAAGGTGTGTAAGAGCATTTGTCATACCTATTTTGAGTAACGATGGGGTGCCTAAGTTTGGAGGTTTGAATGAGTCAAAGAATCATGTACAAGTATTATTTGCATGATTGAAGGTGGCAAAAAAAATTCCAAGTGGATTTGGATGCCCATCTCTTGTATCTTACTCTAGAAGTTACCTTCATACTTGTATTCTCTATATATTGGATGTCTTGGAGTGGGTTATGTATGTTGTTTTTGCAGGTATCATTATGCTATCAAATTAGCTCTAGAATCAACATTATATACTCCTAGAAGAAGACTTCATCTGCAATAGTGCAAACATTGTTTTATTCATAATACACTGAGTATGATTTTGGAGTGCAGGGTTTTTCTCCCAAAATGGTTTTCCCCACATATATATTTTGTTGTGAATTTTTTTATATTTGCATGTGTGTTAGATTATCTTAATTATATTATGTTTATCATTATTGTAATTGGTTAAAAAAATTGTACAACTCTCCTCATTAGATTGGCATAGGAAGTGTGTTTTGCATAACTCGCTTCCTTTTAGTAGTGAATATTGAAAGTAAGGATATGACATGTGATTTGAACACAATACCTAGTGATAGTTGTTGTAGTAATATGGACAAGAAAGAATGTGTATGTACCATGGAATTCTTAGATGCATCAACTCATGGAGTCAATTATTTAGAGCACACAATAATCTGTAATAAAGTTGGTGAACAAGAAAAACATATTGTTTGATATCTTACCTTCCTTTGTTCCCTTTTTATTTTAAAGATGATAAAGATGTTTTTTTCCATGAAGATGGCATCAACACAACTACACATGAAGATAAAATCATAAAAAATGAAAATTTTGTAGCAATGGACATGGAGGGATTATACCATAGGATTGATTTTTGCAACAAACATGTCTTGATTAGTTACCAAGAAGAAATTAAAATAATGATTAAAATAATGAGACATCTTGAAGAATTTAGTTCTTCAATTGAAGTGTCTCATGGATCTAAATTTTGTGCTAAAAAATGTGCATCAATACATGTATTATTTTAAAGTATGATATTTTCTTATTGTCCTTAAGATTACCAAGGTTGAGGATGAAGTTTTCATTCATGAAAAATATGTGATCTCTTGTGTTGGTGATGATGAGGTGTTTGAATTTGAGTATTTCACTTGGGATCAACATACTAGTATAAGATGTTGAACATAAACACGAGTTTAGAAGATAATCAATTTTCTCTCAAATTTATAGTATGTTAGAGCTTCAAATATTTCTATCTAATGTGCATGAGGGAGAGCTCCCATGTGTAGATCAACATGTCAATGTGGTAGAATTTTCATTATATTGTGAGTTAGAATCATTTTATTTTTGCTTCAAATCATTTCATAAGGTTACTTGTTGCAAAAAAAATATTCCCTTGTATGAGAAAGGTTTTTGTCCCTCCAAATGTTCTAGTTCTTTTGATGTTGACCTACTTCCAAATATTTTTATACATGCTACTATGTGCACACCTAATGCATGATCAGATAGATCTAACACCTATCTTGTGTGGCTGCCCTACAATAACAAAGTTGATGGTGGAGTGAATCATCATTACATGGGAAGTATTTTTTATTTGATGCATGAAAGAATAGGGTTTCATTTCTTGCAATTGGACAGTGAATGCAACCGTGGTATGAGGGATATCAACTCATTTAGAAGACATATAATTTGGTAGAGGTAAGTTGTGATAGTTTGGCATTCAAGTTTTATAAATTATGTATATATTAGATTTGTTGTTGTTTCTTGTAATAAGTGTTGTTGCACACTCTAAATCATCATTGGGAGAATGTATGATTATTTAGATTTGTCTTGTTTTCCTCCATGTGCAGCCTACACATGTTGTTCTCACTTTTCTTGTATTTTGAGGCATTTCCTAGTTTGATGTGAGACTAGTCACACATTGTTGTTTGTAAGGGAGATATGAATCCATACCTAGTGGATTGATAAGGCTACTAGATCCAAGTGTTTAGTAGGTAAACACCCCCTAAAAGTTTCCAAAATGTTGACTTGTTTGAGTTTAGGACTCAAAGAGTCATGTTTTTTAGGTGTTAAATTTGGGTGGCCCTTGGTCCTTTTGAAGGTTTCCCCAAATTTGTTAAGAAAAAGGGGAACCACTTTTAGTTTTTTCCCCTCTAACCAATCCAAAGGCTAGTTCCCACATTATTTTCCATGTGTCTAGTTTAGGGTCAAAATACCAAAAATTTATTATTTGAAAAAAGTTGGTGTTAAAACAAATAACACCTTTTAAAATTTGTTAGTTCACTTTGTTTTCCCCGCAAGCTCTAGTTCACTTAGAAAATGCCACAAGGTCCTTGTTTATAGAAAAATAAGCCACATATGAACTAAACTTATTGAAATTTTATTGAACTACATGTCATAACCCAATTTTATTGCACATTTATAATAATATGGTAAATTGAATTATTGAAGAAATTTGATAAATATTAAATGGAAATCTTGGGATTTTTGAAAAAATGAATGAAAGAAGTTGACTAATGTTGACTTTGCAAACTTCTGGATATTATTTTATATGTTACCAAGAATTGAATGTTACTGATAAATTTGCAAGTGCAAGTGTGTGCAATTGTAGGGTGATAGGTTGAAGGATGAGAACACAGTTGAAGTAGGATTGTTTAGCCAGATAGAATGATAAGCTAGTTGGAATCTGGGTGCACACACCATAAATTGCATGATGACTTGCATATGAGTTAATTTTCATGTATAAGAGAACACAATTTTCAAACTCGAATTGTCTCTATTATTGAAAATAATGGCTTGTAGATTAATATTTGTCTACTTAACATTTGTGTTTGAAGAAAACAAAAGAGAGCATTGTAAAGAATGATTAAAAAGGACAAGAGATTTCATTATGTGAAAATTAAGTGTAAAGAAAAAACCTTTTTTAATATATATTTATATAGATGCTCGAATTCAAATTTAAGTTCCATATTATAAGTAATAGTGTATGGAACTTATAAGCCATCCCAAACAAACAACCTATACATGAATGCATATATATATATATATATATATATATATATATATATGTAATATGTATATAAATAAATATGATTACATATATATAAAAATATATATGCACATTATTCAAATACATGGTAAATATGAATGAAATCATAATTAAAAGATATATATATACATACATACATATACATATAAACGTACACATATTCAAATTTATATTGAATTCAAGTTGGTAATCGATATATATTCTAAATCGAAATGTTCGAAATAGAGAAGAAATCATAAGGAAAATCCACCAAGGACATGGACTACCACCATCTTAATGTCAAAAATCAAATTCAGAGGTGGCAAGCGGCATGGCAGTAATGCTATCACCCATAAAACATGCAAAGATAGTGTACTGTTTCCATCTTTTTGGAGGAATAACCACACAAAAAAGAAAAAGAAGAGGAACATTTTGGGGGATTCAAAAGGAAAAAGTAGAGGAAAAATTCAAATAGGGAAAAATCTGAGGAAATGCCACCAAAAGTTTGATTTGGAGGTAAATGGATTCCCTCTTTTTGCGTAAACATTAGCTTTAATGCTATTATTAAATCAAGCAAGAAATAATCTTTCTTTTCATTGAATGATTTCATAGTGCAGTATAATGTGTGGTCACTTTCTATGAAATGTATCGACCTTGGGTCGAATGTATTAAGGTCACCAACCCACTATGTGGTAATAGCATGGCCTATAGCCTGCTAGTTGGAAAGTATAATGAATTTAAAGCCTTCACGATTGTGAGCAAGGTTAGGTCGAGGGTCAAAGCCTTATGGGCTCGACCATCATTTTTAATATATATAAGATAAATGCTAAGCCTTGAAAAGGCTACAAAAATTGCTCTATATAACTATGTCCTTTGTAAGAATTTTTCTTTGTAAGGGATCAAATATGATCCTGTGGGAGGGCATGAACTCTCTATTTTTCTATATTTTTCTCTTATTTTATTTATGCTTGTTAATGAAAGGGGGCGATAACAAAAAAGGGGCATATTCAAATGTTTTAGAGCATTTTATATGCATATATGTTGATATTTTTGAGTGAGCCAATTTCGTTCGACATGAACAATGGTAAGAATTTAAGCTTGAGACACACCAAGCATTGCTTGAGTCGATCTAGAAGATCGACAAGCTGATTTCCTTAATGTCAAAATGGTACAAACATAATTCTACATGTTGTAAATAATTGCAAGCATGGGATAAACCAGTAAGCCCATAAGGGCAATTTCAAATATAACTTTTGATGCTAAGAAAGAAAGCACCCAACCATTGTGATTTGGTCGAATCTAGAGAAAACTTCGTTTGTTTGTTGCAAATAGGATAGGCAAGAGTTTTGTTTGAACCTGAAACTTCTATGCCTTCTATGACTTAAATATATTTGCTCAAGAACTTCTTCGACAAACATGTCGAGCTTAGTTTTCTTTATAATATTAAAGTTGTTCATCGAATTTCCAGTGATGAAAGTGTTCAAGATTTGGATAATAGACATTTTGTCCTTATGTATGAAGTTGGACTATTTGATTTATTTATTTTCTGAACCTTGGGGAAAACCCATTTTATTTGAAAATAGCAAACATTTACTTGTAAAGTGATCATTTAGCATTTAAATAGCTTGAAATCAGCAAATAGAGTAAACGATAATATTTGTCTTTAATTGTAACTGTTTAGTTTGAAACAGTATTGTGTTGATGTAAACAATGGTTATTTTTTTGCAAAAAACTTTGTTTTGATTAAAAATTTATCTTTATAGCTGAAAATAGCTTGTTTTATGACTGTTTAGTAGGAAACAGTACTTGTTATGTTTAAACAATGAATGTACATATGTGAACAACTTGCTTTATATCTATTTAGCAGGAAATAGTACTTTTTTTGTTCAAACAATCAATGTACATATGGAAACAACTAGATTTACAATTGTTTAGCAAGAAACAGTACTTGTTCTACTTAAACAATGAATGTTCATATGTAAAAAAACTTGTTTTATGATTGTTTAGTAGGAAACAATACTCGTTTTGTTTAAACAATGAATATTCTTATGTAAACAACAATGTTAGAGTATCACAATTGTGAGAATGCAATAATAGTATGTGTGAAACTATTAGCATAGACTTGTTCTAATTATTTATTTTTAATAAGTAATGTCAAGGGAATATTATTTTAAGATTGCAAATTTGAATTTTATAATTATTTCAGAATGTATGCACAAATTTTAAACATAAGTAGGCCAATAAACTTCGTCTATGTACATACACGTACTTGTGACATACCTTTCTTTTTATTTTGAGTACATTTTCAAAAGGAAAATGCTTAAGATGATAAGTAGAAAATAGTCATAAGGATGATATGACTGATTGTTGAATTACTCTGTGAATCATAAATTTGATTTTTGTTTAGAGTATAAATTAGTATTTTGTTTCTTCTTTTGAAGACATTTGTGGAAGAATATTTTAAATACTTGAACAAAACAGTGATACCTTAGTTGAATAGAGCACCTACGGATAGATGCTGCCAGAGGGTAGATAGCTATTATGAGATGTATAGTAGAAATTTACCTTCGAGACGAGTGCCAAAATGGAGTTCATAGAGTATAGGTTTGCTTTACCAAAACCTATTGCTTTTTGTTGTTGCAACACATTTATTATGCTTGGCCAAGCAATATAGTTCATTATGTATGTATGAACTCTATGATTTCACTCTCTGCCATTCCTAGCATAGATCATGCATTTTATTTTCTAACTTGTAGATAGAATTGCATGTTGATGTATGGTCACACACCAGATTCCACCTTGCAGATTGTTCTCTTGCTAAACTTTTCGTATAGGGTCGGGCATTCTTCAAGTCGAAAGAATTCTGAGAAAGCGTAAGCTTCATGGTTGGCAATAAAGTGCATCAACCATGTTCTCGTCCACCAGTGGAGGTGAGTTTCCAAGAAGAACCTTAGTTGTTCACAAGACTATTATAGTCTAAGATGTAACTTGATGTAAATTCATTCTTGTACTTGATGTAAAGTGTACAATGTAATGACTTTGTGGCCTTAGGAGCCAAGTCAAACTTGATATTGTAATTTGACTTTTGAAGTAAATATATGAATCTTTGACTCACTTTAAATGGACATGTGTAGCTATGATTGACTTTACCACTAGTTATGTCTTTTTAACTTGGATTATATTCATGTATCATTTACAATAATATTAATTAAGTAATAATTTTGAATGGGTTATTAAAAACTAGATCACTTAACTCTCACCACACCCAAGAGCTCATAAAGCCAATTCAAAAGTTTTTGGAAGTCCAAAGCTTGCAAGAACCTGACCTCCATCTGAACTTCCCCTTTTAAAAGAGAAGTATCCTATTTAGTTAGATTTTTTGAGAAACCCAATTACCTTTGAACTTGATTTCCAAATCCATTTCAAATCACTTTTTCTACATGCAATACTTTTGTGGGAATCTAGCCTTGATTTGAACTAAACCTTTAAAAGTTAAGTGACCAGTTCACTCGATTTTTGTATATTTTGATTGATTATAAAGCCAATTTAAAATGTTGTAGAAGTTTTAGGTCTATCTAAACTAGATCATTAATCTTATTCATAAGTTAGGCTCACTTAGAAAATTTTGCATGCCACCTTGTTGATGTTTTGCTAAAATCATCTACAAAGTTTCCCTATCCAACTAAACTAGACCTTTTCAATGTTACTTTCAAAACAAATTCAATTTATTTTCCTCACAAGTCACTCCATTCTCACAACATTCTTAGGCTATCATCTCCTTATAGAGTTTCCTTATCCATCTAAATTGAACCTTTCAAAGTTCCATCTTTTAATTGATTTAGTGAGACTTCCTCACAGATCCAATCTAGATGCATGTTCTTGAAAGTCATACTTTCCTAACATCCCATCTTGTTAAACCCTAGTCTATGATGATGTCATTCTTATGTCATGTCAACATCACCTTGTCCTTTTTTTAATGTCATAATTGAATCTTTTTATCCAAACTAGATATCAAAACATGAAGAAGTTGGCAAGTTTGGTTTCAATGGGTTTTCCTGTAAATGCAACTTATTAAAACTTTTTTGCAAGTCTAGTTTGTATAGAAACTCCTCACAAAGTCCTATTGCACTTCAAAGTCCTACATAACCAATTTAGGAGTAAAATCTCACAAAGGCATCAAAACACCCAAAATTTAGTGATAATGCTCCCATTTACTCTCCTGATTTTATTAGATACTACTAATACATTTCAATACCCTATAACTACCATATTTAATTCAATGAACCCAAATATCATTCTTTATGTAGTTTGGAATATATTCAAAAGAGGGAAACAATGCTCACCTATACCTTGATTATTATTTATAGACTCAAACTCAAACATGTCATCTCTAGGCCATTGTTACATAACATATTTCTTGGGCACATTTACTAATTTATGAACTCAATCCTATGACACAATTAATGCAGAGGTATGGTAGGGGTATAAGGAATGTTCTTTCATGCCTCCTAATTGGTCATATCAAATTTGGGACACCTATTTGCGGAGCATTAATGAGGATGATGGCTAGGGTATGACATGCCCTTTGTGGCATGCCACAAATTTTTGACAACTTGTGTGCCTTACTTCAAGAGAACAAAATTCTTGCAAATGAAGCATTGATATTATAATAAACCATGCACATAATATGTAACCATAGTATATTGTATATTTCATTAGTGAATGGAACAACCATATAGCGTACAAAATGCAACATTAATAACATGTATTACGATTTATTATGCTTACATATTGAACGCCATATATAATGGAAAGAAGTGTGGCATATATGAGACTTGGTCAACATATATTAGAACGTTGTTTGAAAATGATTTAAAAGATTTGACTCTGTCAAAGCACAACAAACACCAAAAGCACAAAAAGAGGTAAATGTGGCGACAAACTATGAATTTATGCATTGCAATAGAAGTCTATTTTAGAAGCTTTGTACAATGATTCAACCTGAGTAAATGGGAGAATAAGTCTTGAGAATGTTGGCATGGAATGAGTTGACTTGTTTAAACTATTACCTTGCATATCCTTGATGCATTCTTGCCGTCTTTTAGAGAATCAATTACTTTTGTTAATTTGCTGAGTAATGTGTTTTAAGTCTGCCACCTTTTGTTTGCCAAGCTGAGTCAAACCATGCAAACTAAGAAGTGTCAATCCATTCTCCATGTTACTAGTCTTTAGAAGATGAATATTTTGTATAAATAGAGGCATTCTACACCTCATTTAGGTGCATAATTGCACTCTGTTGTATATTTTTCTAAAGAGATGCTCTATTTTTCTTGAGTTTTGTGTGAGAGTTGAGAGTGATTTGCAAGAGTTTTACTGTGAGAGTTTGTGAGAGTGTTGGGAAATTATAAAAGGGATTTGTTTCTAAGTTGCAAGTTGTTTTGTGGAGGCTATGATTGGAAACTAGCTAGATCAATTGGAGTTTTATATTTATAGGCATGAGGAATCTTACTCTTTTATGTTGATTTTATTGTATTTTGCTTGATTGTTGTTTGAAAAGTAATAAGCTTTAGGGAAAGATTGTTTTCAACATTTGACTATAGATAATCATTTATTGCTATAGATTAGAAATCTCTAAATTGATTGAAGTGATTGTACATACTCCATATTAAGGAGTGATTATTTACGTAGATATATAAATATAGTAGAAAGTACTCGATATAGTGGGGTCTTTTCAGCTTATAGCTAGACTTAAATTGGTAGGTTATGGAACACTTATTTAACCTGGTAAAAGAGTCATAGATTTCTTAGAATGTTAGGTAGTTCCTGGGGTTGTAGACTATCCTATGAAGTGAACTACCTATGCATAGAATATAACTAGTCTTAAAAAATTGAGTTAGAATGGTGGATGAGCGTGTGATGTCCATTCTGAAATAGGGGTGATGAATACTTTGGCAAAAGTGGTGCAATTCGCCACTGGTTACATTGTCAGGCTCTCATTGTGTTACCTTTTTTTTTAGACTATAGGAATCGATTAGGTATCTGTCCCCATATAAACTACAGTGTGCCTGGTAAATTTTTTTCATGTGACCGATGGCGTTGGCACGACACACCCTTCGGTACCATGGGGACGGTGGGGAGACTAGACCTCATGACTTCTTGCCTGCAACAGGATGCTTTAGCCAATCAAGCTAGGCCCACTACCCAGTTCATTGTGTTACCTTACTCACTCATGCTAGTCTGAGATTGTCATACACATAGAACATAGATGTGTTGTGTGATAAAGTTCTAGTTATGCAAGCCACAACACCAACTCAGATTAGGCTAGTATTTTGTGGCTTATAAACCAAAGCTCTTCGTCAAGGGGTAGGGCCATCTTCCATATGTGGTAGATGTGCGGGGGGTCATAGTTAGTCTATGGATGGCAGAAAAGCTCTTGAGTGATGCTTCTCCTCCTAGTCAGCAAGACAAGATTTGAAAGGGGGTTTCTTGGATCAATTGTATTTCTAGTGAAAATGGAGCTCAATTGAGCTATGTATGTAACTTGTATCTATTTCTTTGAAAGATGGAAAATGTATTTGTAATTATATTATGAAATCATTTCTTTGGAAATACTATTTTAAATTCATTGAATAAATAAAGAAAGATATTTTGTTACTATCATGTGTGCATTTTATCTTGTATTGAAAGAAAAAAAATAGTGCTATGTGTTTAGCCTTTAGATTAAATTCACTTGTGGTAAAACATTGGAAAAATTACTCTGTTGAACAAGGGACATGTACAAAATTTATCTTATGTATATTTATAAATCTAAAAAAAATCAAGTTAAAACTAATAATGCTCTATGCTATAGTGGAAATAAAAATATTGGCTCAAATCATAGCTCTGACACCACTTGTTATAATATTTCTTGTTAATAAAATAGTAAACCACTTCAAGGGGGTGGCCTCCAATAATTAGATAATGATATATGAATTCAATATTTGATAATATGGGAGAGAGTTCTACTCCTTATTGATAGGGATCTAACTAAGAGTAGTGTTAAGGTTAAGGATTTCAACACCCCTTAATTCTAGTTAAGAGGAGTTAAGGTATTACCTAAGACTAACAGTAAGGTTAAGCATGCCACAAGTGCTAATCCTTAGTATTCTTAGAAATTTATGATATTAAAATTAGAACAATTTTTATTTTATATTATCCAAATCTCCCTTTTAAAAAAAAAATCATATTTTTCATCTCCTCCAATAGGCACACCTTTTCATCCAACAAAGAAAATAATGTGTTTAAATTTATCTAATCCAAAATTTGACTTTGTATTATCTTTGATAGGAGATTTCCTTAGTATTTGTGAATTATGGCCTTGACCTTTAGTTTGTGGTCCTATCATATTGAGGCTTAACAATGTACTATTTAACTTTTGATCCAAATTTATACACATGAAGTTAGATAAAATTTAGAATTCCATATGAGGATTCAAATAATTAACTTTAATATATTTTTTATAACTTTTAAAAAATATAAAGAAAATAAAAAAATATAAAAAGTCATTAACTATAGAGTGAATTATGAAATACATAAAAAATCATAATAAATCACTCAAAATTGATCACAAAAGACTAAAAATTGTATTGTATCTTCCTAGAATTAATTCACAACTTCCTTAAAGAAATATAGAAAACTTGTGTAGCTATTTTTGAAATATAATTAATTATTCAAAATTCAAATTTCACCCACTTTTACCACTTGTAGTGAATTTACTACATCACTTGAAGTAGAATAATAAGAATGCAACATAATATGATGAAAATTATAATAGATAACCAAGCCACTTTGAGGGGACAACCTCCACAATATTATAAATGGAAAATTTACAATTTGTATATATGGGAGATCCTTCACCTATCCTTATTTATAGAAATAATTAGGTACAATTACACCCATTCATCTTAATTAGGTTGGAATAAATATGATGTAGACCTAAATTAGGGAGTCTTATCAAACAACCCAATCTAGCAGCCAAACAAAAGAACAAACAATCAATCACAACCATACAAATTCAATTATTTTATTATGCTCAAAATAATAAGAATACATCAGTCAAGTATAGCTTCAAATATATATAGAAATAAATCAAATTTCTCCAAATTTTGAACCCCTAAATAATAAATAATCAATCATTAAATAGGCCTGTAGTTGAAAATTGAAAATTTGAAAAAATTCAATTAAAAGACCATTGGTAGATGAACAACCTTCAAAATTAACCCATTTGTTGACATTTTGTACCAATTTCAACTTAGTTTGTATTCCACCAAACTCTTGCAATCCACTTGAACCCTATGGACCCAAACTAGAATTAAAATAATTTAAATTTTAAGTCTGTCAAAATCCACATGCCATCAAAATCTTGATCACCATTGAAATCCTACAAGTTCAGTTTGAGCCCACAGAACCACATTATAAATAAATTGAATCTAAATGTTGGTGGAATTCTACCTTCTAGCTGAACAAGATAAAAACCCTCACTCCATTGATGCACTTGATTCATTTAGATGCAAAACCTTGCATCTATACAATTGAGATGACATCACCACTGGTTGATGTCATCATCCATCACTACCTATGTTGAGCTCATCACGACGTCACGCCAATTTCATCATTCGTTGGTATCGTCATCATAACTTCTCATCTAAACCAAATGGTTAAACCATAAAGTTTAGTTCACTTGGCTTGATTTGCATGACCTAATGGAATAGAAATTCCCACATCTAGATGAGTGTTTGAAATTCACATCCTGATGACTGTATAAATTCCACATTCCAAATGATCACTTGAATCTCATATTCTAGATGACCACTTAATTCTACATTCTAGATGACCACTTGAATTCCACATTCCAAATGACCACTTGAATCTCGTATTTCAAATGAGATCAAAATCTCTACATGTTACTTTTATGAGAAAACATGTCAAAACCAAACAATTGATATGAATAGCCATTGGATCTCTACATCTAAATGGAGTTCATTCTTCCATATTTGAATGGAACACCAATTCACGCAATATAATAACTTTATCATTTTTTCATCAAAAACTCACCAAAATGAAGGATGAAAGACCCATTAAGCTCCTTCAAGATGACATCATCAAAACAACTATATGATTTTAGAAAATTGATAATTTGAAGCTACTAACAAAAATAAACTACAAATTGATTTTTGAGCGATGTAGGATCGCTTGTGGACCTAGATGCTCCTACACCAAATGCACAGAGTAAGTGGAATGTTCATGAGGCTGCAAATCATGAACGCTTAGGTAAGTCGGGAATGGGTATCCCATACTTAAACCAATTCAAAACCTTGTATCCAAGAAGCTTCACCTATTGGTCTATCTTTCCACCAAGCTAGATAATCCATAAATCTCTTTCCCCTTGTTCACTTGGTCACTCAAGAATCAATCACCTTGTCAACTTGTTCAAACCTTTTCTCAAGAAAATGATGTATCCATTCAAGCACATCCTAAAAACCTACAATTGAATTCTCTTGTGTACTTGATTTTCCCCATACTTGTACAAATCAAAAACATCAAAAATAGGAAAAATATCAATACCAACTGGAAGTTCTAGCTCATAAGTATTAGATGAAAACTTTCTTAGTATCTTTTTTTTAGACTGCAGGAACCAGTCGAGTAGCCGCCCCTATAAACTATAGTGCGCTTGGAAAAAAAATTTCATCTGACTGGTGACGTTGGTGTGACACACCCTCCAGTACCATAGGGATAGTGCAGAGACTAGACCTTGTGGCCTCTTGCTTGCAACAAGATGCTTTAGCCAATTGAGCTAGGCCCACCGCCCAACTTTTGTAGTATCTTACAAGGCCCTATCTTCTTCCATTTTAATTTAGTATATGTTCCCCATGGGAATCTTTCCTTCCTCAAATGTGTAATTACTATATCACCAACCTGGAATTCTTGTTCTCTCCTATACAAATTTGCATTCTCCTTGTATTTTGTGGCACTTCTCTCCAAAGCTTCCTTCACTTCTTTATGTAAATCATGAGTATACGTAGTAAAATCTTTATCTACAACGCTCTTTCTACCCAAATCAACACCTTCTCAACTCATCAACATCTCTCAGACTATATCCATAGATAATATGAAAAGGACTTTTCCCTACACTCATATTGACTGAGTTATTATATGCAAACTCTACTTGAGCCAATATCAAGTCCCACTGGTTAGGCTTATCCCCTACCAAACATCTGACCAAATTACCCAAAATTATATTTACAACCTTAGTTTGACCATCAATTTGAGGATGATATGTAATATTGGATCCCAATTGTGTACCCATTTTCTTCTACAAGGTACGTAAAAAATGAACCAAAAATTTCACATCACGATATGAAAATATACCTCTAGGCAAACCATGTAGCCTAACTAGCTCCTTGAAAAATAATGCAACAATGTGGGATGTATCATTACACTTTTGATATAGAATAAAATGAACCATCTTTGAAAATATATCTACAACAACAAAAATACAATCATTACCTCTTTGTGTTAGTGGCAACCCCAAAACAAAGTCCATACTAATATGTTCCCACTATCTCTGGAATAGACAGTGGTTGATACAACCCTATATTATGTTTTACTCCTTTGCATGTTGGAAAATTCTACAACCTTGCACTAACTTCTTTACATATGCACTCATACTAGCCCAAAAATAACCTTCATTCAAATGTGCCAATGTTTTTATCAATGCCAAAGTGCCCACTCAATACACCACTATATTTTTCTCTCATCAAATTATTCCTCATTGATCCTTGAGGTATACACAACCTCTTACATTTGAACAACAAACCTTCCTAAATGAAGTACTCCAACCATGGGGTTCCATCCTTACCAACTGGATTCTTACATGATTCCCATGCTTCTTTGAATCAACATCTTCTTCATATAAATTTTGCATAGAATCAACACCTACTACATTCACTCTTAATTCATTTAAAAACAAATGCCTTCTACTTAATGCATCAACTACCCCATTAGACTTTTCACTTCTATGTTTTAACACAAAATAATAACTCTGCAAAAATTTAACCGACTTCATATGTTTTTTTGTTAACTTACCTTGGTTGTTAATAAATTACAAAGAATGATGATCTATATACATCATGAACTCCTTAGGTAGAAATTAATGATGTCATTTCTTGAGTGCATGTACAATTGCAGAAATTCTTTATCATACACAAAATAGTTTCTTTTTTCCTCATTCAACTTCTCACTGAAGTATGTGACTTGTCTTCCCTATTGACTCAAACCTCCTCCAATCGCTATCCCATTGGCATCATAGTCAACTTGGCACACTTTTCCAAAATTAGGTAGCTTCAATACTAGCTATTCTTTTACTTTTTCCTTCATAATTTCGAAACTTCTTTTGGCTACGATTATCCAAATAAACTCCTTCCTATTATTCTTCATTTTTTTAATAATAGGTGCACAAATCCCACTAAAATTATGAATGAACTTCCTATAGAAGCCCTTAAAACGATGGAAACTCCTCGCTTTAAACAGTCTACAAGGTGAAGGCCAATCCACAGTCACCTTGATGTTTTCTAGATCCATCTTCAAACCATCTCCAAAACTAACAAACCCCATATAGAAATTCTTCTTTCATAAAACTACACTTTTTCAAATTCACTAACTTTTCTTCTTTTAGCCTTTGCAAAACTACCCTAACATGTTGTAGATGCTCCTCCTTTGTTTTACTAAAAATTAAAATATTATCTAAATATACAATAAAAAAACTTACCAAGGAAAGGCTTCAACACTTTGTTCATCAACCTCATGAAAGTTTCGAGAGTGTTGATCAATCCAAACAAAATTACCAACCATTCATACAATCTATCTTTAGTCTTGAAGGTAGTCTTCCACTCATCTCCCTCTCTAATTTTGATTTGATGGTACCCATTCTTCAAGTCAGTATTTATGAATTATTTTGCTCCACTTACACAACCCATCTTGCCATCCATCTGTGGCAAACAAAATCTATACTTGATTATTATTTTATTAATATCTCTTGAGTCTGTACACATGTACCATTCCCCATCCTTCTTAGGTGTCAACACTGCTAGAATTGTACATGGAAAAATGCTTTCCCTAATCAATCCCTTGTTCAACAATTCTTGTACTTGCCTATTTATTTCCTCACTATCCATAGGCGACATTCTATATGGTGCCTTGTTTGGAAAACTTGCTTCAAGTATCAAATCCATATAATGACTAATGTCTCTCACAGGCGGTAACCCATTGAGCAAATCCTTCATCATTATTTCTACACACTTATTCAAAATTTATTGAATTTCCACTAGCACCTCTTCTTTGTTCTTTGTTATCATGATTATTGTAGGTTTGGGAATAAAGGCATAACATTCTCCCCCTTTCTTCAAATCTTTCAAAAATTTCTTTCTTGAAACCAAGCAAACTTTGGAGCTATTCTCAACTTCATCTTTCTTTTCCTTCATTGGATTCAAAACAAACCCTTGCCCATTCTTCTTGATTTTCTAATTATTAGACCTTCCATTATGCATAACCTATCTATCAAACTATCAAGGTCTACCAAAAAGAATATGAAAAGTACCCATGGGCATTGTATCACACAAAATTTTATCTTTATAATTTCCAATTTGTATTTTCACTAAAATTTGTTCACTCACCAATAATTGATTTTCTTTTTGTAGCCAAGAAAATCTATAAGGTTTGGGTTGCTTTACCCTTTTTAATTTCAATTTCTTCACCATTTCTTTAAACACAATATTGTGTGTACTACCACTATCCACTATCACTTTGCAATATTTACCACCGAACTTGCACTTGGTTCAAAACAAGTTCCTCCTTTGAATAGGTTTAGGTTTCTCCTTCTCTAGATTTAGTCCTCGATCAATGGTTAGGATGTGATAGAGAATCAACATATGAGATTGGAGGAGAGAATGTACATGTGAAAGTTGCCCATTTCAAAAATAGAAGAGAGGAAGAGTTAAGTGGAGAGAAAAATGTGGGAAGTGGAGAGAAAAATAGAAAAATGGAAGAGTTAAGTGGAGGAAAGGAAGAGTTAATCAAAAGAAAGGAAGAGTTAACTTAAGAGATAAAATATGGCAAGTGAGAAAGAAATATGGCAAGTGATGATTAAAATAAATAAATAAAATCTATTTATTTTCATCCACATGCAAATAATTAATTAAATAAATAACAATATTTATTTAATCATAGAAGAAATTAGGGATATAAGAAGATTAATTAAATAGTTTAATTAATTTGTAGAAGAAAACTAAATAATTAAATAAATTAAATTATTTAATTATAATGGAAAGAGGAAACACAAAATTAAGGTTAGAAGAAAGAGGTTAGCCTAATTAAATAATATTCAATTAGGTTAGATAAAAATTAGTAGAAAAAAGTCATTGCAAGCTCACAATGATTTTTAGTGTCTATAGGGTTCATTCTCTACATTGCTTGATTGAACAAAGTTAAATCTCAAATTACTCAAAAATGAAATCTAGGGTAAAATGATAATCTCAAGCCATGGACAAATGTATAGAAGTGTAAGTACAATAATAATGAGTAAATGATGAATGTGGAAAATGGTGCAAATAGGGTGAAACAAATGCGAATAGGAATCAAACCATGAGCCAAGCTTAACAAAGAATATGTTACTTGTCAATATGTTATTGGATTGAGGACGTTCCCATCAAAATGACATGAGAAATGATGTGTGTATGCTCATCTCACCATTATGATTACTTAAGATGAATTTTCTTATGTTATATTGATTGCACACTCTAATAATGAAATACTAATAAAGAAAGAGTTTACCCTAAAATATTGATGCAAAGTAAACTCTACACAATTATTATTAGAAGCACTCCTAAATTAATCTCACATATTGTGGAAATATCATGTATAGTGAAGTGCTCGTTATAAAACCCTTAAAAAATAATAAAAATAATAAAAAGAGAGGTTGGTGTTTAGGGTTTCTTGGCTTCAGTCAAAAGTACCGCCCCTACATTTACAACATTGGCGTTGGAACCTGCGGCTTCTGTGCAGGGGTTTGGATTGTACAAACAGTGGACGGTTGCTTCACTAGTAAAGAGGTCATCTTCAGCGTGATCTTCGCTCATCTTTTTGAGGTTAGAGATAATTTATTCTGTAATTGAATGCGACCTTCTTTGAGCCTGCATGGAATCTGTAGACCATGTTGTAGCCATATATGGTTAACTTTGAAAGAGCATGCATAAATGTCGTTTTCTATTATTCTTGTCAATTGAATGTTGGGAAGAATGCTTGTTGCCAACAGGAAATACTGTGAGTTAAGCAAAATTTGACCATTTTCCAAACCGACAGACGTAGGATGAAAATTCGTGTTCAGCCTTGAAAGGATGAGTTCAAGGATATATTAAAGTTGAATATGAAATAGTCATAATGAAAGAAAGGAAAATGCCAATTGTACTAGAGGCGAAGATTCTAATTTAATTTCCTTTTTTCGGTTAACACTGTGTAGAAATTTCATCACAGGTAGTCTCGTCTTTCTAATTTTTTTTTGTATTGTGCTTTTGATTTCAAAATGCTGAAAACAGGCTACTTAGGGTTTGCGTTTCTGCTGAATTTTCCTTGCTAATAGGAACGAATATATTTGGAGTATTTGTATGAGACAGAGAAGTTTCTAAGGGTATCAGTTCCCGCTCAAACTTTTTTCTACTTGTTTATGTTTTTTTAAGTACACAAGGCTTTCACAGTCCATAGAATGAGAAAGATTTTTGAAAACTGTTTAGAAGAGTTTTACATCAGCGTTTTCCATCCCCTGTTCTATCTTCAAAACAAGGGGGGATAGATGAAAATAGCTCTCACTAGATATTAATAATGCTAAAGTGTGATCACCTAGTGAAGCTAAGAATTACAAAATTACATATTTTATCAAATTATCGCTCTTTTTAATTCTCCCTTCTAAAATCAATTATTTTACTTAATTATTGATATACTATAACGAATCAATAATAGGTCGCACACTAGTGACTTAGTCCCTAGTTCCTCATCTCCATTTAGATTTTGGTCAAGGATATAGGTCTTCATTCACGCGATTTGGCTAATATTTGAATCACAAATTGGTTTTTATGTTAGAGTCAGGGCATAACCGTCGCACAAAAAACTGCTTAATATCGAATTTTGGTTTTGTTAGATAGCCCAGGTTTATATTTATATGTGAAAGTGTTCTAATTAATTTTACTTTTTTTTTTCACTTTTGCGTGGGGAAAGGATTTGAGTTTTGTCAGATCGTCCAGGTTTATGTATATTTGTAAAAATGTTTTAATTAATTTAATTTACATGTTTTTTGTTTTCACATCTTTGTTCGTGTGGGAAAGTTTTTATCTTTCACTGAAAGAGCCAAAGTTCTAGTTATAAATTGTAATTGCCTCTACGTGTACCTACATTTTCAAACATTTTTGACGCTAGCTCCATTGTGTGTTGTGTTTCGAACTTTTTTGCTCAATTATTTGTCTAAGTGATGCCTTATATCTTAAACTATAAAATTAGTTTCAATCAGATTCTGAACTGTACTCATTACATTCAAATAAAAAGTTATTTTTCTAGAAAGATGGCTATTTATCATGAAAATCATGTCATTTTTTTCACCAAAATTTGAATTGATATTTGCATAATCTTCAAGTCATCGATGCTATCTGTAATGCATTTTTTTCTTGGTTATTTTTTTGAATTTTGTTAAGGGGTCCCAGTGCAGAAGCAAGCAAAACACACAAAGCTAGAAACTGAAATAAAAATCTGCATAAACAGCCCATGCAGGGGGGTAGGAAGCCAAAACATAAAACAAAAAACCAACATGATGATCCCAACAGTGAAATCCCAACCAGCACCTATTTCATGGGAGCTCTGTACCCCAATCCACCAACACCCAATGCTGGAGCATCACCTTCCATTGCCTTAGTGAGCAAGTTCACCTACCACCCTTAAGCTGCAACCATCGCCGATTTGAGTTTAACATTGCCTTGAGACACGGAGTTGTTCACTCCTACAATCCGAACTCCATGAATAATTTTGGCCCTCTTCTTTGTCCTGCACAGCTTTCATTCACTCCAGCAAGAGAGGGAATGAACACTAGTAACCTCAAGGAAGCCCTGATGATGCCAGACCTTGGCTCTCTAGTGTCCTGCAGAGCATTTCCGCCAATTAAAATTTTCATGAGATATAGTAAATTCCTATTGGGGCAATGAACGATTTTATACAAAGACAATGGTCTGAGATCGGGCCATGCGTTAGGGGTTTGTGGTCATGTGCCACATTCCTGCAAGCCATCAAGCTGACACCTAGTAGAAGCCGTATGCTCTAACTCCATGATAGCCCTAAACACCACTATCTAATGCACAAGAAACCAAACTAAACCAACTGTTGAAGCCCCCATGCAAACCAACTGAGAAGCTGGAGGCAACTACACCAAATAAGCTCCGCACACATGTGGCAGCCATTGCCACACCACAGAATGATGGTGAAATTGATCTGCCACAGGTGAAACCTGCACATATCTACGAATAATGTCATGTCCCCCGAAATTGTAAATATGGAAAACTAAAATACTACTACATAAATGAAGAGAATATCCAAGTGAACATCAAAGAAAATATATATATATATATATATATATATATATACACATCACTGTTAGGTAATATTACAATAAAATACAAGTACTAAACAATACAATAGTTTTAAACAAATATTATAATAATAAAATATTAACAAATAAAATAAAATACAAACTATGAAATAAAGACATATATTTCCAACAACACATAAGCATTTCGTTGGGTCAAAAGAGCCGAACCTTGGTGGTGAATCGGCTCCAACACCAAATCTTGGAAAGTCACTTCTCCAGTAAAGAGTTCAAATGGAGGGTCGACGCAAGTCTAAAGGGTGAAGAAAAAGACACAGATTCCAATAGATAGTCGCTTGCAAACTGCTTATAACTTCATAACAGCATCACGTCTTCCTTAGCTATGACTGGCACAGCTCTCCTGCCGGCATATCCCCTTTGTAAATTCCTACACAACCACTATGCGAGTACCCTACGCCAGAGAATGGGCGGCACTCTACCTCAGAAAGCCACGCACAGGTCTGGATGGTTAATACACGTCCAAATAAGGGAATTAGTGCTGATACGAAGTGCACAGGAGCTGCATACGAGAGTCACCTTCCTCTTGGATGAACGCGTCCTCTTCTAAGAAACGCATGGCTCTCCAAAAGGACCACGTCTCTGCCCAGAAGTAAATGTAACTCAGCGCCAAGGGTTTAGGAAGTAGCAAAACCTCTTGGGAGCTGAGGCCTCTGTCGAATGAAGATATTTGGTGCAGGGACTATAAGCGTAGTGAGTGATATCACCTGGATGATCAGAGAGGAAGATATACACAATCCAAGAAAGAAACAGGAGGATCTGCCGACCAAGGCAGAGGGTAGGTAGTTTCTCAATTAAGTAGATAATTGTAAATTGTGTGGAAGACTATTCGAGGAATGAACGAATGATAATCTAAGGTTGGTATTAATATAAGTATACCTGAATTAAATATAAATATATTAGACATAAGAGGCTCTGAACATATATTATTCAAATGTTGCTAAACATATTTTGGGTAATGATTAAGTATATATATTGATAGATAGATAGAGACTCATAAACACCTAATAGTGGGGGGAACCATACAGATTATACAAATATATATTATATTAGTTGTGGTTATCCAATAATAAGTAATAATGACACTATTATGGTAAATGGTATAGTAGAAGATCATCTCGAAGATCTTTAATGTCTGCCTAATATGCTTATGAAATTATATAGAAGAGCCAATCATAAGAGTGATAAGGCAGGAAGGAATAGTCCTTTGACAAGAAAATGAAATATTTATATCGTCTTGACCTTATTAGATGTCATCACTGAAACTTACTGATCTTTAACATTTCTGATGTCTTTTTGAGAACACTTTGAGTGAAAGATACGGGTTTAAACACTCTCACTAGAAAGGGGTCATTACATACTTGTACCACAAAGGTAAGGGTTCTATCGTCATCGTGTGGAACAAAGAAGACAGGGAAATAAGTCTGGAAGAAGTCCAGTTAGCACAACGATCAGAGGTAAGTACCCTCAACCAACTAACATTGAGGTTTATATAATCGAATTCCAGTTCCTCTGACAGTAGGTTATAGTGTAGTACCTAACTCATATCTTATTAGAATCATTATCAGTGAATGTTCTAATCTATGATGATTTGTGAATTCAATAGGATAAGTGAATGCTGTTATGACTTTACTACTACGAGAATAGACTTCGGGCCAAAATTCCCTTTCGCTACCTCTCGATAAAAATAGGGAGTGTGTGGAGGGAAAGGTGGGTAAATCGATCCAATGTTGGACCGAGCCCAAGACGGGTAATAAACCTTGAGGGTGTCCAACTCGAGATCGTGCACGCGCCCTTGGCACAATAAATCTACCATCCAACGAGGTTAGGAAGAGGAATGAGGCGAAGATCTATTCCGCTTGGGAGTAAGAAGTCATTCCTGATCATGATAGTTAACGCCCTAGATGATAATGCATTTATTTGTCTTATTCTTAAAATGTACAATCTGAAATGATCTAATCTTTAACAAGTAATTATGTGCTTTGTTGATAATACATGATGTATACCAGTCTTCAAGGCAAATTTACATAAATAAAATGATGTGTTGGTAAAATAAATCATATGTCCTAACTTGTACTCCTATGTTTTAGATAGATTTAACAGGGGGACATTACAAATAACATGATATTTAATTAATCTTGATTAAGCCACATAGAGGTGCAGTCAATTATGGCAGCTTGCCCTCAAAAAGGATGTTATTGAACCCATACCATTCTTCAATCTTCCCACTAATCAAAGAAGAGAAGAGGGAGAGATCAATGCCATGGTTGGAAAACAAGTCAGTCAGCTGTTCTGCTCCTGGAAGCAATGTGTAAAACAAACCAAATTGAACTTTTGACATAGCAAGGTTTCTTCTTCTTCAAGGCTATGAAGTTTTGAATTCAGACACTTCCCTCTCTGAGGCTTATTGATGACAATTACAGAGTTGCCTTGAATCACTGAAACTCTACCTTCTTCCAACAGGGCCAAAGATAAACTGCCAATAACAGCTTTCCACTCTGTGTTATTATTTGTTTATTTATTTAACAGCAAGGATCCTCCTTTGATCATTTCCCCAAAGAGGTGTGACGGATAAAACCAGCTCCCACTTGACCCAGGCTACCCCTCGAAACCCCTTCAAAATTGAGCTTTCACCAATCTTCCGGTGGAGGGTTTCCATCTAGTATCACGCTCTTTCTTTTTACCAACAATTACCCCATTAATGGTGATGCTATCTGTAATGGTTTACTTCTCACTATTCAATCTTAATGTCACTTATTTTTTTTTCTTCTTAGACAAATGGTAATTTATGCTGATATTCTACACATTAATTTTACCAAACTTTGAACGGATGTTTTATATAATCTTTTGGGCATCCATTTTATCTCAAATGTCTTGCTGCATCTCACTATTCTATTTCAACTTCTTTTTATTAATGCTCTTTTGTATCAAGTATGATTTCAATTGATTGTCTTTTGATTATCCTCTTTTTGCATCTGCAAAAAATTATTTCTAATGGCATTTCAATTGATTGTCGTCCATGCTTTCCTTTTCTTTTTGGTATGAAAATATAAGGGCTTGGATTCTGTAACTTAAATTATTTAATTTGTGGAGAGGATGCTAGATTTTAGAATTTTCTCTTGACAATGTTTTTGATTTTTTACTATATTTTGTCATAGATATTGCTTTAGTGTTTTTGGGAAGTTGATAAATTTTACAAATTTGACTTATAGACTTTTAATCTTAGTTTGTATGAGGAATTTGCTAAATTCTACAAACTTGCTATATATAGTTTTTTTCTTCTAGATGCATTAAAATTGAGCCATTTTTTATTTGTCTGTAGAGTATATTCATTGTCTTCCATGCTTTCCTTTTTAATTTATTTTTTTGGTATGAAAATATAAGGGCTTCACCTCTGTAACTTAATCCATTTATTTAATGGAGAGGTTGCAAGATGTTAGAATTTGCTCTCAACAATTTTTTTTAATATTTTACTATATTTTTGTCACTGATATTGCTTCAGTCTGTATCAGGTAGTTGGCAAATTTTACAAAATTGCTTAATAGATCTTTAATTTTAGTTTGTATGAGGAATTTGCTAAATTCTACAAACTTGCTATATAGTTTTTTCGTTTTATATGCATTAAAATTTAGCCGTTTTTAATTTCTGTAGCATATTTTCAGTTGTTGCTTTGGAATATTTTATGAAGGGGGCACACCATTATAAAATAATTGCTAGTTATTTTTCTAACCCTAGAATTTGAAGGCATATTATACAAGCAAGTTCATTTTTTCATGTATCTGTTTGGTTATCTACATTTCTTTATGTATTTTGCAAGGAGATGATATTTTTGCTAGCCTTTTCAATTTTGATGCATCTTAAACATCTTTGGCTCCTTCAGGATGAACTAATACAATGTTTTAATTGTTAGGTCTCTGCCAAAGTCAAGAAACTCATGGCTGACAAACTGAAGAACCCCATGAGGGAAATTAAGGTGCAGAAGTTGGTTCTCAACATATCAGTTGGAGAGAGTGGAGATCGGCTTACCAGAGCTGCAAAGGTATTTATCCATCCTTATGCTACATTCTCCATATTTATAATTTTAATTCTTATGTACTGTAGCTAGTTCTTAGCTGATTTTCCTTTGAAGGTTTGCCAAACTGAGTTTTGTTGTTTGTGGACCGTGGGTAGGTTTTGGAACAGTTAAGTGGTCAAACTCCAGTCTTCTCCAAGGGTAAGATTTCCGTTGTATTAGGTGCTTTTTATTGTATTTGTTTCTCCATAATCTGTATATCTTATCCGCATTTGTCCTGGTTCTTCTCATTTGCATGCAGCAAGATATACTGTGAGGTCGTTTGGAATCAGGCGTAATGAAAAAATAGCTTGCTATGTTACTGTACGAGGAGAAAAAGCTATGCAACTTTTGGAGAGTGGATTGAAAGTAAAGGAGTATGAATTGCTTCGAAGAAACTTCAGTGATACAGGTTGTTTTGGTTTTGGAATTCAGGAGCACATTGATTTGGGTATCAAGTGAGTTGAAGTTATCTGAAAGTTTACCTTTTTTTAGTGCAATTTGTTTTAATAAAACAAAAAATAAAATTTGTTTTGTGCTGCATTGTGGATGGAAATCAGTTTTTTTTCCCAATACAATCTGATTAGTTGAATTCCATATATGGTTTTGGATTTTTTTTAGCAATTCTACTATAATATAAAGTTATAAACCATTTTGATTTATCATTAACATTTATGATTTGACAATTGACATTGAATTATAAATTATCAACCATGTTGTCAATTCTGTATTTAATTCTGTACATTTTAGGCAAGTTATGGTTAAATTTCTTTTTGCCATCCTCAAAACTTTGTCCTGTAAACTTGGAGGAACATTGAAATTAACCATTCATAGTGAGTTTTAAAACATCAATTTGTAAAATATCTTTGTTGTTTTCTATGTTTTTTTGACAGGTATGATCCTTCAACTGGCATTTATGGCATGGACTTCTTTGTAGTCCTAGAACGTCCTGGTTACAGAATTAGTAGAAGGAAGAGAGCTGTGTCCCGTGTTGGCATTCAACATAGGGTGACCAAGGAGGATTCTATGAAGTGGTTCCAGAACAAATATGAGGGAGTGATCCTTAACAAGTCGCAGAATATCACTGGTTAAATGATTGGTTGTGATTATATTTTGCTGTGAGTACCCTTAGTTTCTTTCTTTGTTCCATTTCTGACACCCAACAAAAGGGTCTTTCTTTCCTGCTGAGAAGTTTTCCTATTAAAGAATTTTGGAAGGTTATAACACTTTTAGTAAGGAGGAGCCTTCTTCTTTTGATATATTATATGGTTAAATTCAAAGAGTCTTATTTGGATGTTTGTGTTTGATTGTTAAAAAAGCTAACAATTACAAGTTACAGCAGCATGTAAAATGATGTATAATTCTTCTAACAGATAGATAACATTCTGTTTTTGCATGCTATTTGAAATCTGTTTAAGAATCTGGATAAATACACGGTTATAAATTAAAATGAATTTTATTACTTATTAATTGCAGCAGTTGAGGTCTTTGGGGTTATGATCCTTAACTTTAACATTGTTGTTTAATCTAAGTTGGTTTGCTCGCTCATCATACTTAGATTAACAATGAGATTGAACCTCTTTTATATAATTTATAATTATTAATTCCTTCATCTGCATCTTTTTTTATAGGGGACTAGCCTTTCCAATAGCCACCTTTTTCATGCTCTTTGGTTTGAAATTTAGATTTCTAGGGATTCACGATTTCATTAAGTTGGATTGCATACTTATTTGATTCCTGTACAAAGTTGTTAGTAGCTTCCATCTCCTGTTTATTTTTTCTCATTTCTGATGTCAATCAGCATTGCATCTCTTTACCATGCTATTCAGATTGAGACAATTATCTGAGGCTAAGACTATTATTGAGAAGTCTGCCCCATTATTATAGGAATCCTCTATGTCTTCATTTTTCTATTAGTTCTATTATGTGATTCCCTTGCTCTTTGGGTTTTATTATCGAGGTCATAACTTCTGTAGAAAGTTTCTCCTTGTGACCAGGACTTCTCTATGGTTTTCTTAAGTCCTATAATGCTTTGCATATGGGCCTCACTTAGAAAGGACATGATTGTTATTTTTGTGATTAAAATCTGTTTTGTGCTGCGGTGGTCTGTTGGTACTGTGGCAAGAAAATAGTTGGAACTATACATTCTAGCAATCTTTTGAGGGTATTTTTATTTGGAGATTTAGCATTTAGGTAAGTCGCTTTTTTTTTCATGGCAAAGAGCTGCATGTTGCCTTTTCTTATTTTATATGCATGCGGCAAACATGGGGAAAGGAAACTTTTCTATGTAGAAGGGTAAATGTCCTGTAAACAAGCTTCAGGAAAGAACTTGCATAGGGCAAAAATATGAAATTGATGTTTCAGGCTACTCTTTGTGATCTTTATTAAGACGAGTGATTGGGATTATGCAGTTTATTCAATTTACAACTAGAGAAGGAGACCCTTCAAGTCAACGAGCCCTCTTTAATAAATTTTAAAGTATTTAATCCTTTTTTAGTATTTTACATTAAAGTTGAAGGAAAAGACCACTTAATAAGGAGAAAGTTGAGAGAAGCTATAGGGATTGGGGAAACATACTAATAGGATCTTCTAATGCTTTGATGATTACTAACACTTTTGAAAAGCTTTGAATACTAACAAATGTATTAAAGTGGACCTGATTGCATTTATTGTGTTTACCATTGATTTCTAAGTTACCCTAACTCTTGTTTTAAAGAAGTCTCTATACGAGGTACTCTGATCTGTATTCCTAATTTCCTAGTCACTTGTCTTCATATTCGGCTTGGCCTGAAACTTTGAATTATCTATTTTTGCTGTGTTTTCTTTCTTGAAGCCGAAATTCTGTTCAAATTTTCATTATAGAAATAAAAAAATTTGCTGTGATCTCTTTTGTGGAATATGAGGAACCAGAGATCTTTATTTATAGAATGACAAGAGGAACTAGAAAGAGATTATGCAAGAGGAGAACCCATGCTCATATAAAGCTTTATGTGAAAGTTGAATTGAATTTCACAAATCAAAGGTTTATTAATAAGTATTAACAGGTAACTAGGCAACAGTTATGATAAGTTCCTATTAGGCAATGATACAAACCATTTAGGTGAGAAAGGTTCAGCTGCAATTACAGCTACAGGTTGAATCAATAGTTTAAAATCTCCTGAAGAAATTTGTCGTCTGCGAAAAGAGTTAGGAATATGATACAAAAAGTTATACACTATTTTAATCCAGAAGTCTTTGAGTTCACGAAGGGAACGTGTTCATCTATTTTGGAAAGAAGAAATCCTTGGGAGGATTTCCACCCAAATTCAGGAGCCGAAGCAACTGACATAACACCAATGGCTCATTGCTATCTCCCATAGCAAAGACTAATACCTGCTCTGCACTTGTGTTTCACATTTTAAGAAGCAAAAATGGCCACAAATCCTTGTCTAAAATTTTCACTCAAAAGTTAGTCGTCTAGCCCGTTAGTGGTAAACTTTCCGAAGAGTTGTTTTTGATGTTTATGTTGTGATATATAGGGCAGAGGACCCACCTGAGCATGTTTCAATAGTTGTGATAGTAGTTGTTTATATAATGCTCAATATTTTTATCAATATTGGATCAATAGTTGTGACTTAAAGTTGTTAGTGTTGATGATAATTAAACAAAATGTATTGCTTTAATCTAAAAAGCAATCAATTATGTGATTCTACATCAGCATTCAATAAAACATGCCGTGAATGCACGAGTATTGGTGTCATTTTTTTTTGGGTCTTTTTGGACGCCTTGACAAAAAGTACGCTGATGTGGCATCATATTTGATGATGTGGCCCTGAAACCTTAGTTATAAGCTGTCGTAAAAAATTGGGAGTGATTTGAAATTTTCACGTAGGATAATTAGAAGCACGAAGTTAGGATGCACAACTACTGGGTCCTCTCCACTAGTTAATGTTGTGTTATGCTTATAACTCCTCTTTTTTACTTGTAGTTTTTATTATGATTTTATTTTGGCAGTGTCTCTGTGAGGGATTTCATCTTTTGTAACTGATGTTTGGTGTTAACGAATTAAACCCATTCGATACACACGTATGACAAAATGCACTATGAAATTTGCTTCACAACCATAGTTTATTTATTCTCTTATTATTGGTGTGGAAGTAGCCACAATAAATTATTTTGTTTGTCATCCCATTATTGTTTATTTTCTTAATTTTAAAGATATATTTATAAACAAACAATAGTGTTGTGTTCAACGTTCATTTAAAAAATAGTAATTTAGAACTTAAATGAGTATCCTCTAAGTTAATGAAGTACTATGGTGTTCCTCAACATTGTTTGGGAGATTGTAGGGCAATAAGGTAATTTAGGTCAATACCTTAGATGAGGTGGCTTTGTAATAATTGAAGTGAACATCTGAAGTTGTGTATATGGTCTGTATGACTTTGATGTGTTGGTTTTTTTTTTTTTTTATCTAAAAGTAAAATATATTGAAAGATTTTAATATATCAAAATATAATCTAGTGGGAAGAAAAATTAAAATTTGAATTTTGGAAATTTAAAGTAATGTTTCAATTTAAGCAGCTTGAAGATGAATTAGGTAGAGAAAATTAAAGTTTTTACGAGAATGAAATATTTGAAAATTTATGCTAATATAGATGGATAAAATGGTGAATGTATTGAGTTTTGTGCAAATAGATATAGAATAAGGTCAAATAAATTAGAGATGTATGGGAATAGGTATAAATGAGGATACAATAGATGGGAATATGTATGGAAGGGGATAAAATGTATATGAACATGTATTGGATCATAAGTCAAACTCGATACAAGAGTGTCACTTGTTAGTATGTAATTGTATTAGAAACGTATAGTCAATGTAGACACAATTAAATAGGAAATATCATGGATATGTTTACTTGTCCATAACAAGTTTGTTTTCCTAAATTGTTAGTGAACGAAATTAATAGTCTTATTTGATATGCAATATTTGTTTTTTCCTTTAATTGCTAGTACATGCCTTGAGGCTCACTTATTTCTTTTTAAGTTGCTAGCACAAAAATTGAAGTTAGAATAGTTGCAAATGATTTATGATTTTTTCATATAGTTCTTTTAATTTGAGTAAATATATATTTGAGTAAATATTTACTTTTTGAATTCTATGTCAAATTTTTTTATTTTTCGCATTGTAGATTTAAATTTTGTTGAAGTAATCAAACATTGGTTCCATATCAAGGGCACTTATTCTATAATAAATATACATTTAATTAAATTTTTTAAATGGTTTGGAATGTGATAGTGGATAATAAAGTCAATATTGTTGAAGGTATTTCAACAATCAAGATTTATTAAATGAAATTAAAAAATATGTTTATTTGATGTTCCCTTTGACTAGTGATTTATTGTATATGAAAAACTATTTTATAATGATTTACAAATAAATATTTTGAAATAATTCATGGTGTTTGCCCAATGAATGAAACAAGTTCTTTCAACAATTCATAAGAGACAAAAAGACAATCCTACTTGCACCAAATTTTATTTAAATTTTGTTATTTGTCTATTTATAAAGAAGAAAAATTCATGCAAACTTCAACAAATTTAAATTTATGGTTATCACACTAAAATCTTAACCCCATTGGAAAATACTTGACATATTAATAACAATAAAATCTATTAGAAAGACTTGATTTTAACCTAGGTTTTAAGTTTGTACTTTTGATGGATCTCCTAAGCGAGCAAATAATTGATAAATTGTAACAACCTTAATAAACCTTACTTGTTAGTTTTTCTCATTAGGGTTTTGAAGTTAAAATCTTTTATGCAATATGACTTGTTTAATTTTTTTTAGGGTTTTTAAATCAAATAAATCTATTCTAATGCACATTCCACTACCTCCTAAATTTTTTTATCATTTGAAGATAATTCAAGTATTATAAACATAAATAAAATAAGATGTGTTATTTTGAAGTCAATTTCGTTCTTTCGAAGTAAGTTCAAGTACTATGAATATAGATAAATTGAGTTATTTATAAATTATGTGTATTGAAGAACCAAATTCCTTGTAGCGTGTAGTACAGTAGATGTGGGTATTAGAAAGTTTGTATGCTACTTGTTTGACAAAAGCATATATCACACCAAAATTAATTTGGTGTTGTAAAGTTTTGTGGTTATATAGAACAACATTTATTAATTCCTTTGAAGGAAGGTAGAGGAACTCCAAGCTTGTCCTAGGGAAGAAGAGGGTGAGGGTAAACATAGAGAAAAAAGGTGTAACATTTATAGAAGGAAAACAAAATTTGCAAGCTACACGGACAAGTCAGGGAGATTTAGTGATTGGCATTGTGGAGGAGGTACAATAAGATTTGTTGGAAAAGGAGGAACTTTTGGAAAAGCTCTAACAAGATGGAAGAATGAGGAGAGAAGAATCAATTAAGCAAATGAGACTAGTGACTACAAAGGATATGCCCAAACTATGATCAAAGTATGCAAGAAAAAATATTCATCACTTTTCTTTCAATGGAGCACTAATTGAAACCATCAACTACTTTGAGAAAAAATGTTCTAGGTCTTGGTCCTAGGATGCTAATGAAGATGGCTTATGATGGTAAACATGGCAAATCTAGCCAAGGAATGCTTGAGCTTATTTTGGCCAAGGAAATACCTCAATATGCAAGCCTTGAGAAGGGTGAAAGTAAAATGGAGGTTGGAGAATGCTTTGGTGCAACCTAAGCAAGAGTAGAATCAACCCAAGAAAGGTGAACCTGTTTCCAAAAACACCTTTTGTCATGAGAAATCTTACTATTGAGAGCAAAATTCTTTATAAGCTTTAGGGCACTTTTAACCTAAATTATTACCATCTAATATGAAATCCTAGAATAGATGACTCGAGGCAACATCAACTATGATTGTAAAACCTTAATTCTTTTTACATGACTTAATATAATTTATCCTAATTTATATATTTGTTCTAGTTTCATGTCATCCACTTGATGAGATCTCAAGGATATTGCATGGATGCATTGAAATTAGTTGAATGTTTGTCTAAAATTCCAAATCTTTTTATTGTGATTTTTTTGATAGAGAAAATTCAAAATATGCATTATTTTATAAGTGCATGTGTTTTTTGAAGAGTAGACACAAAAAGTTTAGTTTTAAATATTCAAATATAAAAATAATCCAAGATTTAAAAATTAAATAAAACTTGACATAAAATAAGTGTAAGGGAGTTTGAATTTGCTCAAGATGCTCAAGTGCTCCTCTTCACATTTAACATGAGTTTGTGAAACAATTATTAAAATATTTAATTCTATATAATTTTTTAATTAAATTGTAAACATATTTTTTATATGTAACAAATTGACTTAAAGTTAGATTTTCATGAATGATGAGATTATATTATAATGATGAGATTATGTGATAATATATGGAACACTTCAATAGAAAATTATACATTATTTTCTATGTTGTAGACAATAAGTTTTATGTGCGAAAGAAAATATATTTTTTAGCATTCAATATATATATATATATATATATTACACTTGAGAAATACTTTTGGATCTAGTTGATGTTGGTTTGAGATAATTGAGCATAATGTAAGCTTTTAACATTTTGCAAGTAGAGCCATGTGCACTCCACTTTTAAATTTTCCATCAATAGTTGAATATTTCAGCCCATGGGGGGTCAATGGAACTAGGGACATAATATGGAGAGGACAAAAGCCAATCATGTTAGAAAATAATTGGTCAATTGCACTTGCATCAAGGGAGTCGTCATACTGTGAACAACAAATGCGTTAGGGAATTAAGGTTTTGATATAATAAATGAGTTAGTTGGGTGGGAAAATTATTTTCATAAGGGAATTTGGATGGTTATTTAGAGGAATGCAATGTTTAATGAACATTTGCAATAAGCATTGTAAATTCACTGGAACAAATCAATATATCATTATGATTTTATTATTTTGTACAAATAATTTGATCTAATTATCTGTGTGAACTCTACCATTTTTAACATGATCTCGAAACTATAAACATTCTTGTGCCTTGCATCAAAATCTAGATGAAAAGGCATT
The DNA here is from genome assembly GCA_007258455.2 of Sequoia sempervirens. Classification (NCBI taxonomy): domain Eukaryota; kingdom Viridiplantae; phylum Streptophyta; class Pinopsida; order Cupressales; family Cupressaceae; genus Sequoia; species Sequoia sempervirens. The sequence continues at coordinate 518,570,651 of VDFB02000015.1, forward strand.
TGTGAAGGCAATGAAGGAAGATGGCATAAGGAGGCACGAGTAGAAATGTTGTTTTATTCTCAAGCAATCAACTTATCCATTTTATGTTGACTAAGCGTACTGTTGGTTGGATTGTCATTCAAGCGTTTACTACCATGGAAGGCGAGTGACCTTGCAATGGTTGAAGATTATTCAAAATCATGTTGTTCCATACTATTTGATTCATCAAGCCATGATCAGTAAGACACCACATTTTGCCATTGGTATGTGCAATTGTTATTGTTATAATCTTTTTTGTTTTGAGGCAAAAGGATAAGGGTTTTGTGTAGCACGGGTTGGATGGGATTGTATTGTGCATACCTATGCTCTGCTATTGTATTGATTAGAAGTTGAGAGATGATATGTCTTTCTATTCAAAGGAGAAGGCAGTGGGTTTTACTACTCAAATTGAGTATATAAAAGGTGTAATAGATCTTGTAGTTGCTATCTGACAGATTGAAAGAGTTGTGATCTTGTAGTTAAGGAATATAATTTGCTAGTGTCAAGAGAGTCCTTAATTAATATTGTTTAATTTGGAATGTTCCTATGTAGCTAAAGTTTATAACCGACTACCTCTAAATTGAAGTGTTCATTATTACTACGCACATGAATAGTCTAAAAAAAGAAGGATTTCATATTCAAATGCAAATATAAGACTAGAATTATTCATTTGAAAATTTACAAAGGAGGCTTTGTGGGCTCCAAATGACAATCAGGCTCTATTAAATATATAAGGAAAAGGGGCCCATAGTGGGTAGGGGTCTAATGGTGGGTATAGAAGTAGGCCTAAGTGGGCCCCATAGTGGGTAGGCTTAATATCCAATAAACTTACACTTAATATCCAATTGCAACACTTTTATCCATAAAGTACACAAACTGACAAATCATGTGATGCCACATCAACGCACCAATAATACATGACTTAGTGACCCACTATTGGTCTCACCCTTTTTTTGGATACCTTGACAAAAAGCATGTTGATGTGGCATCATATTTGATGATGTGGCCTTGAAACCAATTTTTATGGCCTTGAAACCAATTTTTATAAGTAGGGGACTGGCCAAATAAGTTGCTGTGCAAATTTGGGAGTGATTTGATTTTTCACAAATGACTTTGAGAAGTGTGAAGTTAGGGTGGCCCACTATAGGCCCCTCTCCCTTATGTCATGTAGGAATTTATTGTCTTTACCATAGTATGTATGTTGTTTAAAACTCCTTTGCTAAGGCTGCCATCTTCTCTTAGTTTGCTTGCAACAAGACTATTCCTTGATTGCATAGGCAAAGCATTGGAAATATATTTTCAAGTAAAAGAAGGATGGGAAAATGAATAGTGGTGGATCTTATAGGTCATTTCAACGATGATTAAAAAAATAAAGATTGAGTTCGAGTAGAGAAAAAGGGCATAGTGGACAAAGTTCATTTTTCTTCTTTAAATCTACAAATTCAATACATTTCATGTAATCCATGTGTGATAAGAGCATCTAGGCGTGAAAGTGGCTAGGTTGGGTTGATATTTTTAGTTTATTTGAAGGTTAGTGTGGCTTTTCAATTTATGCTCAGAAGGAGATAATATGAGAGATGCTTTTATATTGGCATGTGGAAGTGTTAGTGCTTGTACTTTTGGAATATCTTCATGTATGTATTGTTTTGATTGGGCTATTGGAGAGTGTAGTGCTACCTATGGTGGGAAAGGATTAACACAATAATATTGGAGGTTGGAGGAAATGGAGTCAAGAGGACATCTATCATCTTGAGCCAACTTCTCACTCAGAGATGATGTATTGCATGAGAAGCATCTGTTTCATCTCTGATCCCTTTAGAAGCAAGAGGAGACATATAGTGATTTGTGGGTTTGTGGATAGTTGAATCTACAAACTTGGTGAGTTATTGTTGGTTTAAGGATAGTTGAATCCAAAAACTTGGTGAGTTGTTGGTTTGTGGATAGTTGAATCCACAAACTGACCATGGATAATTAAGTGTTGGTTGGTGATTTTGTTGTGAATAATAAAGCGTGTCTTGATTCATAGGTAAACATTGATTAATCAAAATACTGCCTACACATGAGGAGTTTGGGTTGATGTTGATGTAGAATTGGATAATTAGAATATTTTCCCAGACACAAGGAGTTTGGGTGGATGTTGATGCAAAGTTGGATAATAAGGGCATCTGCCTAGACAAAGAAGTTTAGGTTGATGTTGATACGTTATTCTTTTTGTTTTTGTTTTTCTAGGCGATATCGGGATATGTGATACGTTCAGGAAATTTTTAAGTGTCTCCAATAGTTTTGATATAGGGAAAAATAGATTTTGAAGGGATCTGGAACCCTTTAACAAAAAAAGCAAGGCTGTAGAAAAGACAGCAAGCAGCCAGCGAGAAAGACCAGCTCCAAAAAAAGACCAATTAAGATTTACATATAATATTTTTCTTATGGGAGCGGAGAGTCATGTCAAAAGATGACTGAGAGGATTTTTTTTTTCCCTTAACAATGATCCAACCATCTTCCACTTGCGCCGCCTTACCGTGCCATGCCAACTTGCAAAAACCAGCAGCCAAAGTCTTAGGAGTAAAATTTTGATTCCTTTGCACAAATAAGGACTTTTCTGAAGAGCCACTAGAAAGGGAAGCTGAGGCACCATCCCCTAAAATGTTAGCCAAAGACACAATAGGGGTTGCCTTAGTGACCTCACCAAATGAGACAACCGGAGGGGACGTCCCAATGCCCAGAGAATCAGAAGCAACCACCTCACGAACATTAGGGGTTTCAACAAGACGATCAGTTTTAGCAACCCCACCAAAAGAGACATCCGAAGGGGATACCTCACGAGCTTGTGATTCTGAGGCAACCAGCTCAGAAAAGCTCCTATGTTGATCAACATTCTTCTCAACAGTATAATGCTGTTGAGAGGCACCTTTCCACCAAGAAGTTGAAGCATTTTTCTCGAAACCACATTGTGCAGCAGCGTGACCAGTTTTAAAACATCTTCTATAGCGGAAGGGAATCCCTTCATAGTCCAATAGTGTCTCCAATAGTTAATCCCACATGAAACCAACATAAGGATGATTCCTTCAAGGTGGAGGGAAAAAGTTTCAATTTTTGGTTGTATGTCCCATAATCATAGGTTTGACAAAGGACTTTGAATTCAAAAAGAAATTGGTTTAGATCCTCCAAATTTTAGTAACATTTAGTGGGAGATATTCTTCATAGGGGGCTCATTTTAGTCCAGATTCAAGGAAATTGGATATGAGAAGGTTCTATTGGTTGGTCCATCTTCACCTCCATTATTTTTGACCATGTTGATGTAAGGTCCAAGAGATGTGTGTGATTCTTGACTTGATAATTGGTTTGAGGATTCCCTTAGAATAGATTTGAAATATAGTTCTTCTATTGTGCTCACTAATGATTTCCTTATGAATCTCTAGATCTACTCATAAAATATAAGGCTCTAGTTACAAACCCTACCAACACCTTAACTTTATAGTTATGTTCCTCTACAATAGTGCCAAAAATGATAAGTTTGTTGTAATCCTCAATTAAATCCTATAATTTAATTCCTATCAATCTAGGATGGTGTTTGGAGTTGTTTGTGGTAAGGATTTTGGGGGGAATTCATGATGATCGTTTGGTCTTTAAGTTTTGATAATGATATAATAAATCATTCTAATTAAGGCACCTCTTCCTATTTTCTTACTAGTTTATCATCTATTTCACACACATGTAGAAGTAAATACTGAATCATAAATGAACATCTATTCTACCATCTATTTCACACATTTGCATAAATAAATACTAAATAAGAAATGGGCATCTATTCTACCATCTATTTCACACACTTGCAAAAATATTTATACTAAATTGAATGAGATACATGCATGAAAAGGAAATAGACCATTTTGTTTTGACTTTAGGACTTTTATGATTTTTAAGAGCACTTGTAGGTTGACAAGAAACTCTCTCCAAAAACCTCTCTACCAAATTTTGTAATGGTTGGATTGGAGATTGAATGAGATTTGCATTTGATTATGAAGGAAGGATTTAAAGGCATGATTGAATTGTGTTTGCATTTCCTTCTCAAATTGATAAAATTGAAGAAAATTAACATTTTGGTGAATTTCAAACTTAAGGTAAAATCTTTCCTTTTCCTTGTTTGAGAGATTATTATATTTTTTCTTTCCATGCTCACCCTTGAGGTAGCATATGGTTTTTATTTTATAATCAAATTACTATATTTTCATTGAAATATAATCATAGTTATGGATTTTTAAATTGTTTAATTTTAAGCCAAGGTTATGAATTTTTTTATAAGAAATTAGGAAATTAAAATTTTATTGTAAAAGAGCATTGTTCACATTTGAACCAAAATGGTACTTTAAAAAAAATAATTTTGTTAAAAAGTGAATTTTAAACACTCATCAATGGTGGATTGGGGAAATTTATGATTTTACATTAAAAATAAATTGATTTTTTATATATTGGGAATGATTAATGAGGAATTATAATGTAGAGAAGTAAGGTTACCTTATATTTTTTGTCTAGTAGATTATTTTGGGACCATGTCCAATTTTTTTTATGTTTCACTTTTTGTGCATTAATTTTTGTGCCATACCTAAAATGGTAATTTGGTGAATGATGAACTTACGATTGAGGCATATGGTAAGGAAGAAATGGCTCCCAATGTTGTCTTCAATCTAGATGATTTTGATGATACAATAGGTTTAAGAGTTATGTATTTATGGGATAATTAAGGAAATTCCTTGGGTGATAAAAGAACCAAGATGTAAGTTAGTGACATGCTTGAGCACTTCCTTAAGCTTGGTATGATTGGCCAAGGACATCCCATACTTAGATATAATTGGTGGATGTCACTTGAGTACTCCTCTCACCTTGCGATGGAGAATTGTAGCCAAGCCCACAAAACCAAACCTTTTTGCTAGTGTGAGGACACTCTGTGCATCCCTCTAGTACCCTCATCCTTGTTGTCATTGGAGGTTATATCATATGCAATGTCATCTATAGCCATGTGTGTGTGTGTGATTTGATGAGACCTTAATTATGTGTTCATACCACTTTTCTATGTGTTGGGTGAAAATAATGTAATCCCTTTAAACATATTACAAAACCTTGATTTCAACCACATCTGTGTGAGATACAATCTCTCCTCTCAGAAAGGGGAGGCACCCTTCTTACTGCTTATTGAAACTAAGTAAAACTAATCAAGTATTCACAATAATGTACACTACAATTAAGATATGGGGGTGTGTCACATTCATAATTCTCTCTTTTTCTAGAGAATATGTTTTACAATGCTTCACGATTTTAAGTTCCTGATTCGATACAACTTCAAACTAGAAACAAAAGCAATAATTCTAATATTCCTATCTTGTCAAAGCAAAGCCTAGGAATACCGACATGGTAATGGTAAATGATAAAACAAGAAAAACTCACGAAGGCACAAAGTTGTTTCGTAGCTTTCACCAATGAATCTTGTAAGATATATAACCAACATTGTATTAGAAGCACAAAGTCTTTTAGATACTTCACAATAATTTCATGAACAATATGAATAAATACAAGCACAAAGTTTTGTAGAGAATTCACCAATAGTATTCAACAATGTCACAAATTCAAGTAATAAGTGTAATTCAAAGTTTACACAGATTCACTCAAAGCCCTTTAGATCTCAATCACTAATCACTGCCAACTTCAATCAAATCCAAAAGATAATTGATTCCAACACAAAGTTTGGTATGCAACTTCACTTCTTTATTGATCAAAATAGATTCACAAAGATGAACACAAAGTTTCATGTATTTGCTTCTCAGATGGGCAACACTTCGTTGTAAAAGATAAAAGGTCAACATTACAAAAGAATCCTCTCTTATATAGATGGGAGAGGAGAGAAAATTTAGGAAAATCAGAGAGAATCTAGGAAAATTAGGTGAGCAAATCTAGGAAAATCCCACCTAACAAGTCGACTTATTAAATTTTTTTGTCCATCATTATGGGAAAACATCTTTGTTTTACATGTAATTACATCTTGGAAAATGACATGTAAGACGTCGAGAAATATTTACAAAATGCATAAATGAAACCATAAAACTATCTAACATTGGAGATACAAGAATTCTTTATGGTTCCTTGCATTGGGCGCAAACGTCTTCATATTTCTTCTTTGCCTCCTGTATGAATTCCTTATTTGGACCAATTGTATAATCCAAAATGGTGTGACCTCTTGTGATCAATATTCTTGCAGACAAGAAAATGGATGTGAGCAATGGAGTGAGAAAAATTGAACGAAACAGGCGAAACAAAGCTCAAAATGCATTTTTGGAAGTTTCTGGGTGTTGGTAAATTTTTTAGAAATTTGTGCAAGGGCGCTAAAAATCAACACTTACACTTGGAGGAAATTACATATTGTGTAAAAACACTAAAAAATAGCATTTCAGCATGTGGGAAGGACACTTGAGTGTAAGAGTGGTGAAAAACAGAGCTTCTACATGTGACTTGTGGTTTGAGATGTAGAAGCACTAAAAAAGCCCGCTCCTACATGTGCCAAAAAATGACTAAGGCATGAAATATGTAAGAGTAGTGAAAACCAGAGCTCCTACATGTGACTTGTGTTTTGAGATGTAGAAGCACTAAAAAACCCCGCTCCTACATGTGCCAGAAAATGACTAAGGCATGAAATATGTAAGAGCGGTGAAAAATAAAGCTCCTACATGTGACTTATGTTTTGAGATGTAGAAGTGCTAAAAAACCTTGCTCCTACATGTGCTAGAAAATGAGTAAGGCATGAAATATGTAAGAGCGGTGAAAAACAGAGCTCCTACATGTAATATGTAAAAGCGTTAAAAATCAATGCCCTACATGTGCCAAAAAATGACTAAGGCATGAGATATGTAAGAGCGGTGAAAAAAAGAGCTCCTACATGTGACTTGTGGTTTGAGATGTAGAAGCGCTAAGAAACCCCGCTCCTACATGTGCGAGAAAATGACTAAGGCATGAAATATGTAAGAGCGGTGAAAAACAAAGCTCCTACATGTGACTTGTGTTTTGAGATGTAGAAGCACTGAAAAAACCTACTCCTACACGTGCCAAAAAATGACTAAGGTAGGAAATATGTAAGAGTGGTGAAAAACAGAGCTCCTACATGTAATATGTAAAAGCACTAAAAATCAGCACTCCTACATGTGCAAAAATTTTCAAACTCCCAAAACTAATTTTTTACAACTTGGTTTAAAATGTGAATTTCAACAAACTAACAAAGGTTAATGCTTAGAATGAATTTTTGAGAATGGGGGACCACGCACAAGGACCAATGCAATTTTTCTTGTTTTACGTGCTTAGAGTACGTGAGCTACAAAATAGACAAGTTTCTTAGGGGTTATCCCTCAAATTGAGCACACCGAATTCAAGGATAATAGCTGGCTCCAGCTGGGGAGATTCCTTCGATCATTCTTTGAAATGAATGAAGGGAGAAGAACTCCATAATCCAAGTGCCTTTATCCATCCATTGGGCAACAGAGTTGAGCATGACTAACGTAAAGCAAATCTATGAAAACAAGATGCAAACCTATGCAAATGCACTTATTGAAAAGGAAAAAACCTACCTAATTAAAACTATCCATCAATGAAACCTTCTCAAATGAAACCATTCACAGGTTCAACAAAATAGCTGCTTTTCTTCAACAGCTTGCAATGCCTTCCATGATCATTAGCAACTACATGTAAATGAAGTTGAGGCACTACTTCTTGAAAGAGATGAACAGGTTCAACTACCTCTGAAAATATATCAGATATACTGCTACTTCAAAATGAATCATTGAATTAAGACTGCTGGACTGCGCATCTACAAATACATCTTTAGTTGCATCCTCAAGTTTATCTTCATGCTTAGGTACAAGTGGAACCTTTGTCTTCCCATTGGCCTCCAACCAAGCAAGATGTCGTGTGGGACATCCCCTCGATCGGTCAAAGATTGAATGTTTCTTACCAGTTGCTACTTGAACAACTGATTCATCAACCATGGCAACCACATGCTAATTGGAATGATCTCCTTCATGTGATTCAGATGAGGATATGACTTCACTGCATACCTCAATATGTTTCTCACCATATATTAGACTTGGGAAAATATGAATTATTTATAAGAAGGTCCTCATCATGCTTTTGGGAAGTTCTTTTATGCAACACGTATTCAAGTTCATGACCTCGAAAAACATGCATTCTTTTTAGCTTGACTGAGACCTTTGTGCATGTCCATCTTTTCAGATCTCAAGACAAGATTTTCTTCATTCACTTGAACTTCGACAAAATGTTTTCATCCTTCTGGTTTTCATCAATGACTTTCAGAGACTGCATAAACCAGAATTGGGAGTTGCCAGCTATATCTACTTCCTTTTCCCAAAAGAGAATAGCAAGATCACTTGGATTGGAGTCAAGATGCTTCGCTACTGATTTTACTAATGATGCCTCAAGAGAAAGTCTCTTTAGAGGCGAAGATAACTTGTGTTGATTCCCAACAACAAAATTATGAGCAACATTTGAAAGTGACCTCCCTGGTATGTCCTTGCAAGGCACAAAAAACACACCTTGAGCTAGCTACTTTTTGAGGACAAGTAGCTCATTTTCCAACCTTTGCACCATAGGACCCATCCTTGTGATGAAAAAAATAACCCAAGGAAGGGCTTTCTTCAGATTCATTTGATTCAATTCTTATTTTCCCAACAAGAATGAGATCATCTTCAATTTCTATCACCAAGGTTTGCACAACTACAAGAGTAGCTGGGATTGCTCTTCTCAATAGGAAACCAACCTCGGGCACTTGAGCATTTACAAAGAAACATTTCAAATTATTAGTTGTAGGTTGAGCAGAAGTTGGAATTCTTCATGTCAACTTGTTGAAGTGAGCAATGAACTCTCGCATAGGCATGTGAGATTCCTTCTTCAACTGGGTGAGTGGAGCCAATAAAGCATGAACATCTTCAAGAGGTTTGAACCTTTCTTCAAACTTGACTATGAGAGTTGTCCAATTTGTGATGGTACATAGAGCTAGATGATAAAATCAATTTGCAATGACACCTTGGAGAGTGTCCACAAACAACCTTACAGATACATCTTCGTGTTCAACACCATGAACTCCACAAGCGATGTAGAAAGCAACAACGTGCTCGTTAGGATGTTATTATCCATCACAAAGAACTTGGGAAACTTCTTCCATGAGATTTCAGGAAGAGCATGTAGGGGTAGAGCTAGACTCAATGGACCAAAAACATTTCACCAAGGACCTTGAGTAGCTATTTACATGTCCTTGGTGAAAGTTAGAAAACTTACAAGAAAATAAATTACAATGAAAAAGGACATGGGTAAACTTCAAATGAAAGCATGAGGTTGTCAAATGCATATCGTGTCCCTAGTAGAGTCGCCAAAAAACTGTTGGGTAAAAATTATGTAATATTTTTTAGCAGATTACAAAACCTTGATTTCAACCACATCTGTATGAGATACAATCTCTCCTCTTAGAAAGGGGAGGCACCCTTCTTATTGCTTATTGAAACTAAGTAAAACTAATTAAGTATTCACAATAATGTACACTACAATTAAGATATGGGGATGTGTCACATTCATAATTCTCTCTTTTTTTAGAGAATATGTTTTACAATGCTTCACAATTTTAAGTTCTTGATTCGATACAACTTTAAACTAAAAATAAAAGCAATAATTCCAATATTCCTATCTTGTCAAAACAAAGCCTAGGAATGCCAACATGATAACTATAAATGATAAAACAAGAAAAACTCACAAAGGCACAAAGTCGTTTCGTAGCTTTCACCAATGAATCCTTTAAGATATATAACTGGTGTTGTATTAGAAGCACAAAGTGTTCTAGATACTTCACAATAATTCCACGAACAACATGAATAAATACAAGCACAAAGTCTTGTAGAGAATTCACCAATAGTATTCAACAAGGTCACAAATTCAAGTAATAAGTGTAACTCAAAGTTTACACAGATTCACTCAAAGCCCTTTACATCTCAATCACTAATCACTGCCAATTTCAATCAAATCCAAAAGATAATTGATTCCAACACAAAGCTTGGTATGCAACTTCACTTATTTATTGATCAAAATAGATTCACAAAGATGAACAAAGAGTTTCATGTATTTGCTTCTCAAATGGGCAAGACTTCATTGCAAAAGATAAAAGGTCAACATTAAAAAATAATCCTCTCTTATAGATGGGAGAGGAGAGAAAATTTAGGAAAATCAGAGGAGCAAATCTAGGAAAATTAGGTGAGCAAATCTAGGAAAATTTCACCTAACAAGTCGACTTATTAAAAAATGTTGTCCATCATTATGAGAAAACATCTTTGTTTTTACATGTAATTACATCTTGGGAAATGACATGTAAGATGTTGAGAACTATTTACAAAATGCATAAATGAAACCATAAAAATATCTAACACTAGAGATACAAGAACTCTTTATGGTTTCTTGCATTAGGCGCAAAAGTCCTCATATTTCTTCTTTGTCTTTTGTATGAATGCCTCATCTGGACCAACTGTATAATCCATAATGGTGTGAACTCTTGTGATTGATCTTCTTGCAGACGAGCAAATGGATGTGAGCAATGGAGCAAGAAAAATTGAGCAAAACAGGCAAAACAAAGCTTAGAACATATTTTTGGAAGTTTTTGGGTGTTGGTAAAATTTTTAGAAATTTGTGCAAGGGCGCTAAAAATCAATGCTCTTACACTTGGAGGAAACTACATTTTGTGTAAAAGCACTAAAAAACAACACTTCAACATGTGGGAAGGACACTTGAGTGTAAGAGCGGTGAAAAATGGAGCTTCTGCATGTGACATATGTACGAGTGGTGAAAAATAGAGCTTCCACATGAAATATGTAAGAGCGGTGAAAAATAGAGCTTCTGCATGCGACTTGTGGTTTGAGATGTAGAAGTGCAAACTCTACTCCTACATGTGCCAGAAAATGAGTAAGGCATAAAACATGTAAGAGCGGTGAAAAAAAAAGCTCCTACATGTGACTTGTGTTTTGAGATGTAGAAGCACTAAAAAACCCCGCTGCTACATGTGCCAAAAAATGACTGAGGCATGAAATATGTAAAAGCGGTGAAAAATAGAACTCCTACATGTGACTTGTGTTTTGAGATGTAGAAGCGTTAAAAAACCCCGCTCCTACATGTGCCAGAAAATGACTAAGGCATGAAATATGTAAGAGCGGTGAAAAACAAAGCTCCTACATGTAATATGTAAAATTACTAAAAATCACCACTCCTACATGTGCCAAAAAATGACTAAGACATGAAATATGTAAGAGTGGTGAAAAACAGAGCTCCTACATGTGACTTGTGGTTTGAGATGTAAAAGTGCTAAAAAATCCCGCTCCTACATGTGTCAAAAAATGACTAAGGCATGAAATATGTAAGAGTAGTGAAAAACAAAGTTCCTACATGTGACTTGTGTTTTAAGATGTAGAAGCACTAAAAAACCCCACTCCTACATGTGCCCAAAAATGACTAAGGTAGGAAATATGTAAGAGTGGTGAAAAACAAAGCTCCTACATACAATATGTAAAAGCGCTAAAAATCAACGCTTCTACATGTGTAGAAAATTTTCTAACTCCCAAAATTGAATTTTCACAACTTGGTTTAAAATGCGAATTTTGAGGAACTAACAAAGGTTAATGCTTAGAATGAATTTTTGAGGATGGGGGACCACGCACGAGGACCAATGCAATTTTCTTCGTTTTATGTGCTTAGAGTACATGGGCTACAAAATAGGCAAGTTATGTAGGGGTTATCCCTCGAGTTGAGCTCGTTGAATTCGAGGATAACACTATGCTCATTGTTGGCAAGTGTATGTTATGTGAGATGGAATATCTCTTAACTTATTGTGGTGATGTATTCCACCTAAGCATGTTTATAGTTTGATTGGTTGATTATTCTTGTTGGCATGTATATTATGATGACTTAGCTTACTTGTTTTCAAATGGATGTTATGATGGTGATTTCTA